>CM068367.1:539089838-539462338 GCA_034769895.1 Magicicada septendecula | reverse complement strand
CAATAGGGAAGACGTTAGTAGTCATTGGGCAGCAATGAAAGAATTTAACGCAAACATACAGTTTGTATCCAATTTTTCAAATAAATGTAGCCATAGAAAAAGTTTACGCAATTTGAAGAAGTAGAGTGTGAAGAATAAATACTGATTGAATCTTTGACTGCAAGATTCGTTATAGTAGTTGCAGTTACGATCATTCATATGGTAATAGGACAATATAATAATGTGAACTTGACACACATTTTAAAGAGTAAATTGACATCAGAAAAATAATTACATTAAACTGTTTTCCAGGTAACCGTAAGGTAAAGTGTAAACTAATTTATTGTGAGTTTAATAATATGAACGATTATAAAATGTTTATTTTACAGTAAAATTACAATATAAAAATTAAATAATTGTAAATTATAGTTAACGTTTTTTAAAATAGTAAATAATTATTGACAGAATTTTTAAAATAACGGTAAACAAATAGCAATAAACGGTAAGCAAATAAACGGTAAGTATAAGATATTTATGATATTGTGCATGTTAGATTATAACAAGGTGAGTAAAGATTACAATGTAGACATGTTAGAATGTAGGGGTAGGTGTTTCGATGTAGATATTAGAATGCATGTGCAATAAATGTAATAAACCTATGATACGTAATATAAAACTGTCACTGAGACACTTTGTAATTGGTGTCAGAATTTTTTCTGTGTGCACGTTTACTTTCTCGACGATGCGCATCGTCCCCTCTCGCGCAGTATGAGTGTTTAAATTCAGTGTTTTGTATGTTTTATGTGTGTGTTTTTATGAATTGACGAGCTCGACCCGAGTGAGCACCTGAAGATGGGACCTTGATCCCGAAACGCGTCGTGCATAGCGACCAAAGTAAGTTGCATGAAGGATTATCAGGTATCTAACCTATTTTAAAATTAACCATTGCAACTTGGTGACCGTACACACAATGAACAGAATTTTTTGTTTGATTCTTATGTTGTAAGATGTACAAAATTTTTAACAGTATAAATTTAAACACTATATGTATGTTTCTACATTAGTGTACTCTGTAACTTGGTGTGCATTGTACGTTTAATCATGTTGTACATAAATAATGTCTCGTGAATCTGGTAAATTAAAGTTAGTGTGTAATGTCTGTAATTTCAGTTTTATAGTTGTAATTTCAGTTGTAGAATTCTGTTATGGCTAGCGTATAATGCGCTACATAAATGGAATAAATCCCTGAGAAATATAAAAGCGGATAGCTGTACTATTGTATAAATTTACATAGCAAGTAATGTAGACTATTAATTTCTGAGATGTGAAATAATAAACCTGGACAGTAAGGGAATTATCAGTCCCGCTACAACTAAGACACGTGTTTAACAACATGATAACGCATGTTGAAAGGGAAACGAGAATGGTTGGTCTCATGAGATAAAGAGGACACGATATCAGAGTAGCAGTCGTTTCTGCTATGCACAGTTACAAACAGGTCAGCAATTCCTAAGGGATTTAACTTATCATAGACTACATAAAAATATGCAATAGGTATAAAAAGAATATATAGTTGAACATCTTAGTGCAGACGTACAATGAGGTATATTTTATAAAAGATTCTAAACTTATCCTGAGAGATTGAACGTATTGTGTAGCACTGTATACATTGTATAGAATTGCAAGGCACCAAACGCAATTGTGTTGCTTTTTATAGGCTACATTGAACATCTAAACTAAAAGAGAACATAAGAAGTATGTTTTCTTCACTTTCATAATTAAAAATTGTGTTTAAACAAGTTATAGGCCAATTTTAAATACGACGGCTACTTAAGAAATCGTTTGACAATGTTTGTAGCAACTTAACAGTTAAAATTGTTCTCTCAATTTTTCTTTTTGCTATGTATATTTTTAATTTTCCTGAAACCACCAGAAGGTTATAGCTGCACTAAATAAAGCATTTTTGGCTGAAGGCATTGCCACACCGTTTTAGGGACTAGAATAAATTTACGGACTTTTGGACAAGAAATATAATAGCCTACTTTGAAACTGTACACAAGTTAATAATAATCGAATAGTTATAAAATTGTATAATAAGAACCCTGAATTTATCACTTACAGTGAGCAATATGAGGGGATCGAAACTTGAAGCTATTGCCCCCCTCACAGGAACAAATCCCAGTTAAGCCATTGTGTTTAACACCCATTACTATTTTTATTTTGTTTTTGTAGAAAATCTACCTTTCTTTAAATACCTATTGTTGATTTTGATATTTCACAAAAATTGTCCCCCTCCAAAAACCACAATTTTCTTTTCAGACTAAACGTAGCTGAAAAGAAGAAACTACATCATTCTATACCGATAGAATTATTATATATCATAGTCTGTTGAATATTCATAACACAATTATGTTAATTAAAATAGTCCATAATAAATTTAACGTTTGACTTTTAAGTAAAACACCAGTTCTTTTAGGACACAACCCGGATCACAACCATGATTCTGACATTAATAAACACGCAAGGCAAACTGTATCTAACTGTTGTAAAAGAGAAGTGCTCGATGACTTCTGTAGAAAACCGGAAAAAATTTAAGGGTGATCTTAGTTTCAAGCAATAGAAAGGATAGTACTAGCTTACTGAACAGGATCTTGAATACACCTAGAAAAATATGTGGAATACAAGGAAGCAAAACTTACCACATTGATCTAGCAACATTAAAGAAACTCAATAACAATTAGATGGTATGTCCATAAAAACCGACAAAGGAGTGATTTTCTGATTGAAAAGTGTGAAAATAAAATAAGGCGGTCAAACTAATGTTGATGCTTTTTTACTGTCCTGAACGATGGTACTTCGAGTATTGCTGTACCGTCTTCAAACATCTATTCACAGTTTTCATGGTGCAAAACACTCATCACGTTCCCCGACTGTTTTGTCTACTTCCGGACAAAAACAACTAACTTACAAGACACATTTGAGAAGATAAAAGGCATAATGGGCGACGGAATGTTAAAGAAAATCGTGGTTGACTTTGAAGTTTTATTCATAATGCTGGTAGGTTAGTCTGGCCAATGGCAAACGTATATAGATGCATAGTTTTTTTTGTTACGCAGTTGGTGAGTTTTTGTGCTTTTAAAAAATAAATAAAATTATATTTTTTTATGCAAAAACTAGTGTTTCGAGTCGGTAATGATATACTTACATTCAATTACAAATTAAATATTTTTTGTTAACCAAAACGTGGTAGTAAAAATAATTCCCCGTATCAACGTGTGCCGAAAAAAGATAACTGCTCCATTAATTAAATGCTGCTCCATAAACTAAACAGTTTGTAAAACCAGTACGTTTCTAATGTAACTCTCTTACATACAATTCTGGACCTAAATGTGGTTGGTTTTGAAGTCGCATTATTTTCAAATTTAAAATAACAAATTTTGAAATCTCTTCAGACTAAACGTAGAGAGAATACAATATTTGAAATCTCAAGTCAAAAGTTAGGACAACTTTATTAACTCATTTTTCTTAAAGTAAATTAGCAGTTAGGGAAATAGTACAGGTTTGTCTAACACTAAATTGAATGAAGGAAACCATTTGCTTTTTAATTTCATTAGTTTTTGTAATTTTTATCAGGTATCGGAAAATCCGAAATCCAGGATTTGTGTACAGAAACACAAAGATAGCATTGAAGAAAGGAATAAATAAAAATGGCTTCGCAGCATTTTTGGCCTTCCGTATTTATGTGCAGAGGAAGCGCGTTTTCCTTCGTGGAAGACTTCATGTCTGAGTTATCCTATGACGCAAGGACAGACGATTTACTGATTTCTTATTAGATAGTTATATCGATGAGAATGACCAATTGCAGCCAAAATGTGGGCGTGTTTAAAAAAAAACTTCATTACTATAAACCCATGCGATAATTTTCATTCTCACTTTAAGGAAAAAATTACTTTTGTATTATTATTGAACTATCTCAAATAGCTTGCTTGCCTTGAATGTTCCTACAAAGCTTAGAATCGATCTAGTACCTAATTTTTCGCGTTTAGTATTCCAGTGCTAACCTACCTGTAACAGACTAAACGGAGCCTTGATTACTGCTCTATACAAATAATTAAAAATATGTGATCACACAAGTTATAGTACAATAAAATTGTGATATACAAGTATAGTGCATATTCCGGACATTTGAGTTAAATCTCTCGCTGAATGTTTAAACGTCATCACTGAGCAACTAAATATTTTACTTAGTCTGATATCTTTAGACAAATGGGAATTTTACTTAACAATCAACAGCAACACAAGATAATTAAGGAAATTTTCAATTTTTAGAAAAAACAAAGTTACCAATAATAATAATTTACCATACATTATAATAAGTATGGCTAATATAATCTAGGCAGAAAATAACAAACATAAATTTGTACATTGTACAAACATAAACAAGCTGAACATTTGTTATTTTCCTTTGCTTCATTAAAATATATCAACAGACAGAGGCGTATCTGTATTCAGACATTGGTGAGACGTAATTAAAATTTCCCTCTAAAAAATATTTACACACAAAAATAAACCCAACTCTTCTTTAACGATCTACTGCCGTCTGGTAAAATCAACATGGAGAAAGTTACTTCAACTGTAAACGTCGAAAACTTTGCTGAGCGGCTGGAATTGTGTTTCCTTTCAATGATTTCTAAAACCTTTCCAATAATATTTGTAAGAGCTAAAACTGACTATTTGTCACGAAATAAATATTAAGACAATTCTTAATATTTTAACATGTATTGCTAGTGTTTCATCTTGTAAATAATAGCTTATTAAGTACGTATAAGTCACTTGAATACATTATTTTCAAGGTGGAGTTTGTTCTTTCAATAAAATGAAGTCTTCCAGAATAACGTGTTAGGCACAATGTGTATAGAAGGAATTACAGAATGGAATTTAAAACGTAGTAGTTACTGAATAATAAAAAAACTTAGCAGTAACAATAATGAAGGTAAGTAAGATATTGCGAGATTACTGGGAGCAAAAATACTAAAGATTCAGTGCCTTTTATAAGACTCAACGGAAGGCCAAGATATAGCATTGTCGTATCTAATTGTTAGTTAGTATTCTCTCTGGACGTTAGTTATCAAAATTCATTATAACACTCATGGCTAAATTTACTTTGGTCGTGTGGTACCTAATCATCTGTAAGTCAACTATCTTTGTACCAGCAGCTATGACTTATGCGCCGTGAATTTGAATAAATCTGACAGTAATTATGCTACTTTTATTAGACGTTTGTGCTAAAAACCTTATTCAAAACATTCCTGTATTGTAACTAAAAGAATTTTTTTAAATAACGTAAGTAAATATACTCTACGTACATATAAGTAACGTACGATTTCTCTATATATTATAAAATTTGCCTACATATTATGTTTCCATGTGTGCTTATGTAGAATTTATTTAAATTTTGTAGGACGTGAAGTGTTATACAGCAATTAAAGTAAATATTTCCATACCCCTTTCCAGCAACAAACATATTAATTTACAGAAACACGTGATACCAGTGTTTTCTGAAGACAGGAATACATGTATTAATATCTCATAGAATACGTTTCAGCGAAAGAGAGATCAATGTAAGGCGTAATTGAATGTGTTTCAATTATTGATATTATTATTTCTTGTTTTGAAAACTAAACTACTGTGTTCTATAAAAATCAATTGTTTGATATATTTATTGATTTAATTACGATGGATAGTTACTTATAAATTTAGAAAGCAATGGCAGTGTCATTTTTTATTTTAAAGACCTGAATAATGCTCAGCAGAATAAAGAAACTTTCTTACAAATTGAATACTCAGAGAAAATTTTCTAGGACGATGTTCAAGATTAAAGTACATAAAAATGCTAATACAAATCTATAATTAAATCACGACTAACTACTGAAACAGCAACACTTTAACCGGGAAGCTAGAGGGATCACATAATGCACACAAATGTTTAAATTCAATAAAAAAGTGAAATGTTGTAAGCCAAGAATGAACTCCTAATTGAGAGAGAATTGTATAAGAAAAAGACACCTTCATTAGTTATTTTGTCTCAATTCACATTTTCTTTACATACGAAATATAGTTTACATCAAACTCAAACGCTATTGTACTGTAAAAAAGACTATAAGCTCTTAAAACACTATTTTTGAATTCAATTCTATTATTGAAATCATGACATGGAGGAATGCTTAATTAAACGCTTCATTTCTAACAAGTTTTTTTTTGGTATCGTCCTGAGTCCAGGAAACGTGTGTTCTGGCCTCATTTTTATTTCATCCTCTGGCGTGGTGAGTTGGTCCGACGGAAGGAAATAGATTTCTAGAACTATCCATCTATCATGCACGAGTGAACAGTAAAGGTCTCATGTGAGGTTATTATTAGTCAGTATTTTAGTAAGGTGTTCGATTTTATTCTCAAAATGTGTGTTATGTTGTGTATGTATCTAAGCGTATAAAGCTGTCTGAATTGTAGGGTTTTAAGGTAGATTAATTTTTATATGAGACTTCTGGTCTGAAACCACGTGGCACTTTGCACTTAACTGATTTAAGAAAGTTTAAAGAAAATAAATGTAAGCTATAAGCAATGTTAATGTCAATATGTGTAAAGATTAAAAGAGAAAAGGGGTGATGTTATGTGAGGAATTAAAATTATATTAAACTCCTGCTGTTTGAATTGGATGTGGTATGTACAGTATGTGGGTATGGACGTTCAATACTAAGTTATTTTATGGTTGTGAAAATATGAATTAAGGGAACAAGTGCATGAATAATATATGTGAACGCATTGTGTAAACGATGAAATTAAATTTAACTCACGATATGTAGTGATTTGTAATGAGAGAACTTAGACAGCTGTAAGCCTTATGCACAAAGCAAACAGAACTATATTCATGCAATGTCAAGCATTAGGAACAACAGTGTAGAAGAGCGCCAAAAAAAAAAAAATTAGGACAGTGTGAGTGTGGTGTTGGTGTCCGAGACAAAAGGAGTTGGGCTGATTGTGTGTTACGATAAATATGTAAAAATGAAACAATGTTGCAGGGTCCCCACCCCAGTCGGGATAAAGATTCATGGATGGCGACTACAACACCGGACACCTCCGCAGAGCTATGCTGCCATGCTCCCCTAAGGCCGTCGGATCCAAACCCATGACACCAACCGATGCCCATGAAGACACATGCATGCTCAACCTCCATCAGGACCGGTAACTTCATGTAAAGCAGACTCCTACACTGAGCAGGACCATACCAACATCCATCACGTATATCACAGGACTGAGTACTCTTACAAACCCAGGTGGGATAATTCCAGTTTCTAAATTTCACACAACAACACCTTACTGGTTTGAAAGAAGATACGGACACACACACACATATATATCTATATATATATTGGTCTTTTAAATATTCATAGTGAGCAACTTTGGTTGAAACATGTCCTGTGTATACATCTCTGCTAATTTATTCTTAATTGTTAGAGAACATTCATTTAACATATTGTCTAATTACTTCTTATTGTTAATAGTATTGGTCATGCTGATAAATGAACATTGATAATACTGTGAATACCTTACATATGTATGCATATCTAGTTTATCAAGATTTTAATTTTGATACACACAAATGAATGGACAAAAAAACAAATACATAACATACAGACAAAACACGACAGAAAAATAAAAAACCTGACACCAATCAAAACAGATATAATTCCCTCGCACAAATTCTACCCACGTACAGTAAACCTCACGGACGTCACACTCACAAAAAACGAACAAACACTCCTTGATAAAGGCCTAAAACATAACATACATTACAAACATAACAACCAAACACTAACACAGCTCATAATTGACACAGAAACAAATATACAAAACACAGCACCAGAACATCAAGACACATTAAGACATAATATAAACAACACAATAGGAGTACATAAGACACCAGACAACAACAACCACAACTCAGAAATACACACAGCCATCAAACTGAGGGAAAAGGCACACAAACACAACATCACATTTGTAAAAGCTGACAAAGGCAACACGACTGTAATTATCCCCACAGACAACCTACACAAAAAAGTACAAAACTTCATGGAACAGAACAACATCACAGAACTAAAACACGACCCCACCGACAGATACCAAAACTCAGTAAAACAAATAGTCAACAAAGCCAAACATATTATCACACATAAACAAAAGCCCTACATGAAACAAATCCGACCATCAGCACCTACACTCCAAGCGCTTCCCAAAATCCATAAAAAAGACATTCCGATCCGCCCCATTATCAACTACCGTAATGCCCCTGCACACAAACGCAAAATATCTAGACAAAATTATTAGACAACACACACAAATAGACAACAACTTTGCAGTAAAAAACAACACTGACCTAGTAACAAAAATAAAAGACACACACATCCCCCATAATGCCACATTAGCCTCCTTTGACATTAAAAACCTATACACAAACATCCCCATCTCTGAAACAATCACCATCCTACAAAACAGACTCAAACAGAACAACACACCAGACGAACTTATCAATGAAATAACAGAAACTCTGAACATTATCACAAAACGAAACTACTTTACTTATAACAATAAATACTACACACAGAACGATGGCCTACCCATGGGCTCCCCCATATCCAGCATTCTAGCAAAAGTCTTCCTCCAACAATTAGAAAAAACAAAAATACTCACAAACAATGACAGACACTCACATAAAATACTATATTGGCACAGATACGTTGATGACATTCTAATACTATACAGGGGAAACAAAAGACAAGGTGAACAGTTACTAACGCACATAAACAAAATACATAAAAACATAACCTTCACTGCCGAATACGAACACAACAATACCATAAACTTCTTAGACCTCTCCATCACAAAACTAGAACACAGGAACAAATTCAGTATATACAGAAAACCAACTACAACTGACACACTAATACACAACACCTCCAATCACCCAATACAACACAAACTAGCTGCTTTTAGAACCATGATACATAGACTTAACAACATCCCCTTAGATGAAATAGACTACAAAGACGAACTAAACACGTCAAAATATCTAGCAGAATCTAACGGTTATGACAGAACAATAGTCAGTAAACTCCTACACAAAACACAAAACAAACAACAGACAAAGACAGAAAACAACAAATTCATAACACTAACATACATCATCAAACAAACAGAAAAAATTGCCCACAAATTCAAAAAAGCAGGATACAGAATCGCTTACAAAACTACTAACAAAACAGAACACACACTATCAAAACGCATGCCCAAAGCACAAAACAAATTCGATCTACCCGGTGTATATAAGCTAAATTGTTCAAATTCCAATAAATTCTACATAGGCCAGACAGGACGTAGCTTCAAACAGAGATACATTGAACACACAAAAGCACTCCACACCACTACAGAATCTACCTTCGCAAACCACCTCATTGAAGCAAACCACACATATAAAAACATCGACAATAACATGAACATACTACACGTACACACAAAAGGCCGAAAACTAGACACTCTCGAACAATTAGAAATATACAAACACACAAAAACAAATAAAAACGACATCCTAAACGAACAGACACAATTCAAATCGCACGCATTATTCGAACACATCTCACCACACACACACAGCTTCGATCTTTCGAAAAACTATCTCGTCGCCAACGACAAGACGAACAACGCTACCTACAACAGCCTCTGATGAAGCCTTCTATAGGTGAAAGCCGGTTTAGGCTGTAAGGTAAAACTTTACGTTTTTACTTATAAAAAACTTAGTGTTCCGAGTCGTCAATATTATAGTGATATTTAGTTAATTAACGGACACGTCATGGACAACGAAATCCAAGGATTTTAATTTTGTTAACTGATGTTTCGACATTTTCAAGACGATAATGATAATGATAATTGATATGAATTAATGAAATAATTTACTTAATTAAATAATATTATGTAATAATGATACTTGCTATTTTCCAATTAATTCAAGTTATTAATGAAACACTAATAAAAAAACAAATTGTTATCGTTGAATTAGCGTTTTATTGCAAGTCCTGTACAAATGGCTCCCAGCACACTTTTTGCTTCCGTCTAGGTCAAACACCTAGTTTTAAAATTTAATGTAACGGCAGTTGCAGTTACAGGTGGTACCGCAGAGCTTGTTTTTTTTTTTTTTTAGTCAATGCAAAACTGCACCGTTGCAATACTTGCACATACACACCTGCACAACTATATAAATTGTTAAAACACAGCAAATTGAAGGCTTTATTAATTAATTTCATCTTGTACATCTAATATGTTACGATTTGAAAAAGATTGCATATTCTAACCGTTATTTATGAGTTGCTTTCTTGTTTCAATTAAGAAATTGTTTTGTCTTTTCATTATTATATAAAATTGCAAGTAAATAATTTATAAATGCCTTTAGTAGTGTTATTTTTACGAATAATTGTTAACATAATTATACAAGCAAAAAAGGTTATGCCTATTATTTTCTTAAAGGTATTAATCTTTAAATATAAGGATATAATATGTGATTATTTACGTTAATAACGTGCACAAATATGCCTCCGTACTATCCTGTGTTTATAACAGATATGTAAACAGAAGAGGCAATATTTGAAGACATTCTGCAAACTCCTTTGTATTAAACCGGTATTTCGAAAGTTACGTGGCAGTAAAATGAACGCATTTGTTTGTCAAACGAAATCAGGTGGCCACCGTTATCTTTGCTTGTTAACCCTCTCGTTTGTACCATTCTCGTTTTGTACACACCATTTTGTTCTAATTTTAGACGAACTAATGCATTAAATTTTCTAACGTACTGTTCATTGTTTACGTAGATGGGTATGGGTCTGGCATTTTATTTTTAGTTTTAACGATACGTACATTACATACCTTGCAGTAACAAACATAAAAGAACAACACATGTATGACACACTGCTTCAGAGACTATACACTGCTCTAGAAGAGCGCTGTAGCTCCGTTGTTACAGTCTAATAAATTATGATGCTTATATCGCAGCGGGACGTCCCGAACATCTCTACGACGACCCTGCGGCGACACAATTCCGCGGCTATTGTCTCTCGGTAAATTGTAGTCAATTGCCCGTAAAAACTTACAGTACCGGAAAACGTAAATGTCGGAAACTTCTAACATTATAAATTACCTGTGTTCGGTGACTGACTCTAAATTTATAGTTTTAAGTTCTGATTGTCAGAGGAACAAAAACATAAAATGAATCATGAAGAATTGTATCACGAAACAATCATATTTTAAAAATACCTAAAAAACTACAAAATTGGTTGTAGAAAAACGTGTTTTTTAAAACAAGGGCCAATAACAAAGATTGACGGTGGAAAACAATAAATTTGGGAAATAAATATTTTTAAAAATTATTTTATAACAAATGTGTCTTACTTAACAGTACACATCTGAATAGTACAGATCCGAATAGTTAAATTCACACTTCTTAAAAGGTTGATTTCTGAAGTGTAAATAAGCCTATAAGAAATAAATACGAATTTAAAAGAGTTAGATCTACAAGATTGTTATGTAGTATTTTTACTTTTTCAGTTCTGTACTTCATCAGAATTTGTCCTTACACTTTCAGAGTAGCGATTCACATAATTAAAACAGTAATATAACAGCAGTCAGTGATATACTCGTTCTTCGTTATTTTACTCAGTGTTTGCAAAGAACATTTAAATACCATCCAGTTGACATTTTACAATGCTGGTGTGAGTTTAGAAAGAAACTCGTACTAAATGCTGCTCAGAAATTGTTTTTCACTCTTCATATTATACACTGTGAAAATAGCTTCGTGAAGTCATGTCTGCTGAACCTTTTTTAATTCCATCATCGTACTATATAACATTGTATGGTTATTAACAAAAATAGTCCATCAACAAGTTTATACTGATTAAAAAATTAAAAAAATATATACTGCAAAATATTTCAGAACCAATTTATCGCCAAAACAGGCTGTTAGGGAATATCTAGATAATCATGATAGGGATGACAAAAGTGTGTCAGGGGTAACCAAAGGACCATACACGTACATCCTTTTGTCATGAAGTAACATAATACAGAATTAATGATTTATCAAAGAAAACTCTATCGATATGCCCACTGAAAAATCCCTTCTTTCGTCTGAATGCAACTTGTTACTTGCTATCAATTGAACGTGGAATAGAAAAGAGTATGCTTGTATGTGTGCGCGTGCGTGCGTGCGTGCGCGCTCCGGCATCGTGAAAGTTTGTAGGTGTAGATGAGTTAAAATTTGAATGCATGATGCAGATTCTGTATATTCACTCTGAATGAGGAATGAATTACACAAGATTTACTACTTTAAAGTTTCACTTAGTAAGTATATATAAAATCACTTATATTCATAAAATTATATTCATTGTACTCATTCACACTAGAAAAAGTGTCATTCTGAAACTCAACACATTTTAAAATAAGCAGGTAGTAGGCGTGTAGACAGAGGCTTTACCAAGAGACCCGACAAATATTATACTGTAGTGTAATTGAACCTGCTGTTTAATATTAGTCTATAGGGTTAGAGATCCCCGGCTTCCTCTTCGAGCCATGTCATCCATCCAGCTTTTGTATTCATGCTTTTCAGAAATTTACACTTGCTGTATAAAGTTTAATTCAAAAGAATAATGGTCAGTGTACTTAAAATTATACTTAGAATATCAAAAAACAAAAATATTTGTATTTAAATGTGAACTTAATCTCGGTTTAGCGTTTAGAGAATGAAAAATTCATATAGGCCTATACATTTGCATTGACAATCCTTTCATCTGTTATGAGGGTGATATATACCACAGAAACGATGTAATAACAAATCCTTTTAATAAATAATTGAGTTAACTTCTGTCGCTTATACTCAGACACAATTTTATAAGCAATCATACTAAGAAATTTAATAATAAATTTTATGAATTACTAATAGAGTAGTCTGTAATGAATATTAATACTGGGTATATTTTATGATGTAAATATATTGTGTTTATTCAGCGGATATATTTTTTAAGGAACTTAAGGTGACCGTCTCCGTTAAAAAAAGTGAGTTAGTTGAATTAGTCGGGGGATGTCTTGAAGAATGCTTTTATTTGTCTAAGATAAATGCGATACCATCGAAATGATTTAAGGGAAGCAGAGAAGGTTGCTTGCGTAAATTATACGAATTTTTGGGAAGGTAACCAGTACCACTTTGAGTCAGCCTGGAGGCTGGAAACTCGCCTTGATTTTACGTTGTGACTTGCAAACGAAATGGAGCCTCTAAGTTAGTAGCGAAGTTAAACTATTATCTTATAATACTATGAGAATTCGTTACAAAATTGTCACTTGACTTAGTTACTTTGGAGTTGCCGCTAACCAGGCGGGTTGCAGTGGACCTGCAAAATTCAGGTTGAATTTTCTTTTAAAGTAATAGAAAAATAAAGGCTAATAACGCGTTTGCAAACAGTATACAATTTAAAGTTTTTGTTCATCAGACACATGCATACACAGATAAACCCACAACATTTTAAAATCATTATTATGCATTTTAAAGTTATGTCAAATGCGACTAATTTATGCCATTATAATTAATCTACTTTATGTGAAACATAGGAGTAAAATGTTTTAATACAATTTTACATTCTAGTTACGATACTACATATTTTAAAATTTATTGAACAGTACATACATATCTAACTACATTTATATTTATCAGCATTATCAGGAGAATATCCACCAGCATACTCCATTAATATCCATTGTCAAAACTGCGTTCAAATCCGTATTTAATTAAATGTCACAATTAAGATTGGTGAGGTTACAATTGTGTAGTAGCTATATTTTATAGCCAGCCCAACACGAGGGAAGAGTCTGTAGCGTTAGCAGTTCTTCCAACGAGGTTTCTGTCCATTGTCATTGATGTTACTCATGCTAGGTGTAAATTCATCTCAGTTCTTCAAACATCATTACCATACTTCTGAGGAAGATTTCATGTTTTTCTTATGAATTTCTTATTCATGATTTTCTTATGAAGGAAAGACGTCCTTGTACTATTTGTTGTTGCAAATACAACATTTAAACTGTTTCCAAAAAAACTTGTATTATATACATAGTTGTTGTGGTCTCCAAGTTGCAAATACAATTAAGTTGTTAAAATTACCTTGTGTATCCAGGTTCATTGATGATAACATTGTTAAAGCCCCCAATGATGATGTAGTTTTAGAAATATTAAATAAAAAAAGAGATGGCGAGAAGCCTATGCATATGACAAATGAAGAGAAGAAATTTAGTTACGGGTACTTTATATATACATTAAAAGTTCCCGATACCACTGAAATCACAATTTTAAAATCACTTTCAGCATGTTAAATGTCGTAGTGTAAAGTCATGTACAAAGCCATTGTCGTACGCATCAAAGGAAGTCGGTTGTCTTTAGTGTGGGTAGATTATTGTCAATAAGCCCTTAAAATCAAATTTTAGTTGTAGGAAATACATTATGTACAAATTTCAACCCATACATTATTTTACTAGTACTATGGTACTAGTACTTATAATTGATTTAACTTTTTGTTGCTGTCCAGACTAACCGTTGTGAATATTTTTTATCATTAAAATTTAAAGGTTTTTATATTTATAATTTAATATAATGTACACTCACATTTTTTAATATACGGATACAGAGGTATTTTATTTATTGCTGGGGAAAGAGCAATGCGACGTTCTTTAAGCAAACTTTATGTTGGCATGTTTGTCACGTTTGCAGCCTTACAAGGACGTTTACAGTGGTCAACTTACAACACTGTAGTGGTTCCAATAGTAGGTAGTTTAGCGGTATATGTATTTTTTTTAAATAATATTTATAAATTATTACATTTTACTGACAAATGTTTGTTGTTACACCACTGCTGTTAAGTGAACTTATGAAGTTTTCCATAGCAGCTACTTTTTTATTTTAATTACAAAAGTATAATTGATTACGCATAGTTATGTAATTTCATGTATAATTCATGATTATCCATGAAAGATGTTTACTTTCTTGCTGCGTTAATATGAAATAAAGAAAACTATTAATTATCGTAAAGAAAACGTGTAGTGCTAAACAAACAAAAATTTGGTGATTAAATATATGAAAAATAAAGACTTTAAATTTTATTTCCCTAAAACCAAAATTTTCTGTCTTACTACGATGTGTAATCATCAATACCTAGACATTGCCTACTCGTAGATTGTTATGTTAAGTAATGTTCAAAAAGTAAAATATTTATGAATTTTATATATTGAGTTTCTCTATTGAACTTGACTATTGTTAAATAGTGAAAGGTATGTAACCTACAATAAACAAACTATGCCACAATATTTTGTGAGCTTCGTTTTAGTAAAGGGAAAAGAGAAGTTTCGTTATTGTATATGTTTTGTTCAATTGTATATTGTATCCTATATGTTAGGCCTAAGGTAAAATAAACATAAGTTTTGTTTCATGTTTCTGTAATAGTATTATTAAATTACAAATTTTCAGTCTTCAAAAATTACAATTACCTAAACTGAATGTTGGTTTAGTGTTATTCTTATTTCCTCTTAATTTGCATAATATGGTTAATATTAAATTAAATTTTCTAAATACATATTTTGTAAAGTTTATGTTTTGATATTGGTATAAGCATCGAGTACATAAATCGTATATATAGTGAACTGTTTTTATAGCCAATGAGGCACGTTGTGTTCGTACGGATGCACAACTAAATTAAAGGTAGAGCGTTGTTTCTCTAATCTCAGTTGTGTAGTTTATTGTAGTACAAGTAACGTTCAAAGCATAGAACTTAATCCCTGTGAAGTATTATAACGGTTGACCTTACTAGATTACATGTATCTATAGGGAGAATCGTTGGAGTTCATTTAGACGTGCATAACAATAAACCGGTGCAGCAACGGAAATCGTCAGCTGCTACAGACGTAATACGTGATTCCAAACAAAAATAACGCATATTCAAAGGGATACGAGAATCGTTGGTCTCATGAGAGAACAGGCACGATATCTCAGTAGCAGTCGTTTCTGCTATGCACAGTCACAAACAGGTCAGCAGCTCTATAGGGATTTAAGCTATGACGCAGTGCAGGACAATATTTGATAGAAATGAAAAGAATATATTCCTCTACAGCAGGAGTTTCTAAACCGTTTCAAACGTATATGACGTTGGCCTCCCTGATATATCGCATCATACAGTATTGTAAACTTTTTACAGAACTGTAAAGAATAAACTTGGTGAATTTTTCCCTTTTGAGTATCTTTAGATACTACTAAAATGGAGAAATTGAAGACACGTTTTTATTAGTAGTCAGAAGTTGCACTTAGCCATGTTATAAACAACAATGTAATTTAAGTAGTACTAATGTAACAATGCTTTGCTATGCTTTGCAGTTATTTTTTTTAATTGCATTTATGAGTGGATAAGTGAGAAAATAACACCTTACAAATTGTTGTTAAATAAGACTGTAACGTAAACATCATACAACACAATAATTCGTTGCATGAAATATCTCATTAACACACATCTGAATCAGGGACGGATTAAAGGGGGCGGAGGGGGCATTCCCCCCCCCCGCGAAATAGTGAAAAAATATTAGTGAAGAAAAATAATCAAATAAATGTTGAAATTCTTGTCCGCTCTTTAGCCGACTAAAATAGTTTATTTCGATATCGCTTCTGTTAAACTGTGATGTTTACGTTTGTGTGATCGTTGCGTTGCTCCTTAGTAATTCGAGGAATTTGCCACACGAAAATACGCACTCGCCTTATACGCGTTGTTTGCTTGCTTAAAAGTATTTTGATTGCTACATGATTCGTAAATTCGTTTCAAGTGTTAGATTCAAGTTTACATTTTTAACTTTTGCTTTGTTGTTGTTTGTTATAATGAAAAGACAATCAACGCTGAAAATTTTCTTTACGAAAAAGAAGTGTAGCAATAGTGGTGAGAAATTGGTGGCTCTGGACAATGCTGCTGGACCTTCAACATTTAATGTGTGTCTTGAAGCTGTTGAAGACAAGACGATTGCAAAGGGAAATAAGGACCAAACTTCTAAAGAAGGTAAGTGTTATCGATATTCGGTTGTTAATTCAATAGTTATATAGAAAGATATTCAGAGAATTGAGAATGTCGCATTTCCCATAAAAACGCGTGTTAATGAATACATTTTCTAATTGTTATTTCTTTTTTTCTATACTCGCTTTGTATTTGAAACTTTAAAGACAATATTTTTTCATAATAATCTGTATATATATATATATATATATATATATATACTGAGTTTTATGGAATTCTGTTTGTTAATTCCATAAGGTTTGTTAATCCTGTTTGTTAAGGTTATGAACTATCTTAAGGGCCTTTCTTATCCAGATCGTTGGAAAATAAGCAAATTTCAGAATTTTTTAAATTGAAAACTAATTTCTTTCGTTTTAGGGGAAAATGAATCTTGCAGTGAATCTTTGCCGAAGTCATCTGTAATCTATGAAAATGACATTGGAAATTACATTGGAACAAAACCCTCAGACAGAATTCTTGCCAATCTTCTCGAAAATCATTGGGAACCTCCTTCCGGATACAAGTATCCAAACTCATCACATATCAAGAATGGCAGAACTGAAAACATCTAGAGAAGTATAAATCGTGGCTTGTCCTTTCTCATTTGAAGCAAGGTCTTTTCTGTAAATTTTGCCCTTTTTTTCTACTGGCCATGTGCATGTGGGTGGACGCCATGGTGGGATGAAATTGAATATCCTTGTTAATCAACCACTAACTAAATTTGCCAAGCTTTTGGGGAAGGATGGAGATTTAGAACATCTTAGTAAATTATTGTATCACCAACAGGCAATGGGAAAAGCAAATGACTTTTTGTTAACTTACCACAATCCTGAAAAATCAGTGGAAAATCAAGTTGATTCTTATAGCCTTCAACGTGCTAAGGTAAATCAAGAAAGGTTGTCATCATCTCTGGATAATGTTATGTTTCTTGGTAGACAAAATGTTCCTTTTCGGGCCCGACGAGATGACGGATTTGAAAATAATCCATTGAAAAATCAGGGAAACTTTAAAGAACTAATGAAGTTTAGAATTGAGGTCTGTAAAGATGCACAAATTCAAAAGCAGTGTGACTCTATAAGGCACAGAAATTCCTTTCTGAGCAAGACCGTTCAAAATAATTTGATTGAATGCTGTGGGGAGGAAATTTTATCACTAGTACTTAGAAGAATTGAAGAAAATAAAGTCTACAGTATTGGTTTTGATGAAACAACAGATGTTTCACTTAAGACCCAGTTATCAATTTTCTTAAGGTATGTTTGTAAAAACTGTACGTATAAGGGAAGACTTTGTTGGTTTTATCGACCCACGGAATGACAGTGGCAATCTTTGGGAAAACAAAACAAAACCCCAAAATCATGTTGTAAGTGATGAAACCCTATCATCCTTTTCAAGTAATAGTGAGAGTGAGGAAGAGCCTGTTGAGGCAGAAGATCCCAGATAAGTTAGGTAAACTGGTGTTAGAATGCCTTCATGGAATGAACCTGGATCCAAGTTATTGCATAGGCATTGCAACAGACGGTTGTTCTGTAATGACGTCTGAGCTGGTAGGGGCGATAAAAACTATAAAAGATCGCAGAACAAACACCCTGCTTAAACCACTCCTTAAACCTCTCAATTTCTAGTTGCTATAATGTACAAGCAGTTAGAAATGCAATTGGGATAATAAAGGAAACAGTTTCCTTTTTTACGGCCTCCCCGAAAAGAAATAATGCTTTTTTGAAGAATGTTGGAAGGCAATTGATATCAATGTGTGAAACACGTTGGGTGGAGAGACATTTATCTATTGCTGTTTTCCTAGAGAGTTTTAATAAGATCATTTTGACTCTAGAAAAAATTTCAAACTGGGCTGTTTTTATGTCTGATAAGTCCTCAGCAATGGCAAAAACTCTTTTATGTTCAATTACTCATGGCGAGTTTATTATTACTTTAGTTTGCCTCCAGATATCCTTAGTCAAACTTTGCTTCTCAGCAGATATTTCCAAAAAGAACACGTTGACGTATACAAGGCTTTTGAGTTTTTGTCCGACGTTCTTTTTGTGCTTGAAGATAAACGACAGAATGCAGATACTGGATTTCATGAACTTTTTGAGCAAGCAACGGAAATTGTAAAATCTGTCAACAGTGAATTGAAAGTCCCTAGAACCACTTCTAGGCAAATGAATATAGCAAATGCTGCCACATCTGATGTTAAAAGTTGTTAAAATTTCAGGGTAAATTTGTACATACCAATCCTTGATTCAATTGTCACAGATATGAAGAGTAGATTTTCTGCTGGTGCCTTAGAATTATACAGACTTAATATACTCTTACCAAAAGAATGTATAAATGATACTGTAACAAAGAAGAGACTAAATGCTGATATTGAGTTGATTTCAAAAAAATATGGCAAGACCATGGAAGAAGACGATAGTGCGTTTAAATCTGATTTAAAGGCTGAAATGAACATTTGGATGGCAAAATGGAAAAGAGAAAACTACAACAAAACTCCATTACCATCATCAGCAATAGAATGCTTAGGTTATTGTGTTGCAGAAATGTTTCCCACAACAAAACATCTTTTAGTAATACTTGCCTCATTACCAGTATCAGTTGCAACAGCTGAGACGTCTTTCTCAACCTTAAAGATAACAAAGACATGGCTTCGAAATCGTTGTGGCCAAAAACGTTTAATTGGCCTAGCCCTTATGTATATTCATAAAGATATTGTTATTGAAAAAACAAAAGTCATAAACAGATATATTGAGAAAGGTGGAAAGAGAAGGAAAGAAATGTTTTCATGAAAGAAGAAAGAAAAAGGACAGAAATACTGTAATTCTTTTATACTATATTTTAGTGTTTTTGTATCTTTGGAAATTATTTATTATGTTATCTTTTGAACAAATTCCTCTCTTTGTAAATTCTCTTTTGCTTATAAACAGAATTATTTTGTTTTAGTGCTTAGAATAATACTTAAAATGAATTTTTTTTCATTGATTAGCTTTTTTGTGGTATATTATAAGTTAATAAAAACCTCGGAATGTATAAAATGTTTAAAAATATGCTTAAATTCTATTTTTATATTTTTGTATGGATAATATAATAATATGAAATTAAAATAATCTATTTTGTACTTATAAAAAGAAATAATAAAAATGTACAAACAGAAAAATAGTGCTGAAAATGAGTTTCCGTGGTGTCATAATTCATTCTGAAAAGATACATCTTGGATAATTTTTGTTGGAGTTTGGTCATTTTAGCCTTGCCCCCCCCCCAAAAGTGACACTAATCCGTCACTGATCTGAATTAAGGGTAAATGAAACCTTTTTTTTTTAATTTAAAGTTTAGAGAAATGAGAAGTACGTTTGGATATTATTAATTACTAAGGAATCAAGGCGTTTTGAATAAATGTGTATTAATGCAAATAAGTAAGTAGAATTAGAAAAGGTTGATACGCGAAATAGCAAGTTACCATTATTATTTATATACTTAAAGCGACTTTAAAAATTACGTAGAAACTAATGAAACCAAGTAGAAATTAACTAAGGGGAAACCCTAGTACAGCTAACCATTTGTTACTTTTAACTTCATTAAATTATGTCAACAGATAGAGGTCTATCTGTATTCAGCCACTGGTAAAGCATAATTAAAATTTTTCTCTGAAAAATATTTACTTATTGAAGCAAACCCTACACTTCTCCTAACGATCTTGCCGTTTCGCAAAGTCAACATAGGCGAAATTACTTCTACTGCTAACGATTTGCTTTGGCGATCGAAATAATTACGTTTCCTTTCAGTGATTTTAAAATACTTTCTTGCAACATTTTAATGCTATATATTTTCAAATTAATATTTGTAACAAAATAAGAATTAAAAAATTAATAGATGTTTTTAGGGGTGACATCTGAAAAGTAATAATTTTTATTCTTGATACACATATAGGGTGCGTCAGCTAAATCCGGACAAAACAAATAGTTTATTAAAACAATAATAGAACAATAATATTTAATCATTTATTATTTATATAAAACAATAATATTTATTCTATATAACCCCCGTTCGCTGTGATCACTACCTCGATCCTTGTTCTGAAGTGCGAGCACGCTCTCTTCAACCGCGAATGCTGCCTCAATACTGGCCTGAAGGGTTGCCACGTTGGGGTGGCTGGACTTGTTACACACTCTTTCAATAACGCTCCAAACGTAATAATCAAGGGGGTTTAAATCAGGACTATTGGGAGGCCAGAATTCCTTAGACCAGAATGCGTCCACGTTATCGGAAAGTCAGCTCTGCACTAAATGGCTTGTGTGATCAGGTGCACCGTCCTGTTGAAAGATGTACGGGCTCCCGGAGGCCACAGTTTCCATCCATGGCTTCACTACAGTTCTCAGAATCTCGAGGTAAACGTCCATCGTGATGGTTTCTCCCTTTTTAAAGAAATGTGGTGGCATGACGTCACCCTCTCTGGAGACGACGCTTAAGACGTGAACACTGGCCAGAAACTTCATCCTGGCTACAACAGGGACATCCTCGGGAGCATGTGCGACCCAACGGTCGTTTCTTCGGTTCACTTTTGCATCAACAGTAAAAATATATTTATAAAAAAAAACCTGAGGCGACCCGCAGCTTCGTGCTTCAATGAACAAAGAAGCAAATTGCAGCGGGCAACTCTCTTGACCTTGGCAGCCTCAGACAGCATTTGTCGTACCTTGACACATAAGACGTGTATCGCAGATCCTTTTCTACGATTCGACGCACGGTGACCTCACTCACCCCAAGTGTGGTGGACAATTTACTAAGCGGCATCCCTGGGTCTTCTGAAATGAGCTCTTCTGCCCTTTGGACGACATTTGGGGTCCTAGCAGTCTTCTCCCTTGAATGGCTTTGCCTTGCAGGGTTCGCGGAGCCTTCTTCGGACTTCTTCGCGTCTGCATACTTTCGCGCGATGTCGTAAACGGTCGATCGCGGGTACCCGAAGAAGCGAATAATTTCGGTCGGCGAACGCCCGGCGCGAAGCGCTTCAATTGCTGCCGCTCGTCGATTATATTCCGCACTCTATGTCACAGACTCACCCATTTTGAGGTTATGCGCGTCTTACACATAGAGCTGGCTTACCTAAACGCCAAAAATCGACTACTGCTGAAGTCAAATGTGGCGGGAAAATCAAATTGAATTTTGTCCGGATTTAGCTGACGCACCCCTTTTCCTCTTGGCTTAAACTGTGATGAGATTTAAAACTTTCAAGATTTCACCCTACTGCAATATATAACATGTTTGTAAAACTCATTGTCGAACGTTAAGATAAACACAGCAACATAAGGTAACTAGTATGTAATCCTAAAATTCTAAGGACAAATGCTTTCCTTTGTTTGTAAAAAGAAATAAACAATACTAATGCTTAATAACAACATACCATTAATACGTTAGGAATAATACCTCGTAGGATTACATTTTCATAGAATGTGGATTTTCAGCAAGTACACGTAGATTGTTTTTTTTACCAAATTATCAATTGACCTTCAGATGCTCAGAGCTGATATAGTTTAAGATAACATTAGACTTCTTAACGACTGATCAGTTTTTAATGTATGAATTAATTTACTTCTAAAATAGGCAGAAACTAAATAATAAGAAATAAGTAGACCTACTATTGATAAAAAAAGTCTAACGAAATAAATTCTTTACGAAAAAACTAAGAGTTTTTCAGTTACTAATATATACTACAGCGTATTTTATTACTATGTTTGTTTATATAAGGTATAAAACTCAAGTTTTAATTGACAGATGTTTATGAGCCAGTTACCCATTCGTTCTGTCACCCATCACTGACGATACGGGAAAATTATATAATGATCGATTAGATAATTAACTATTGTTGATTGCAAACAGAATTAACACTGTTGCACACCACTATAGAAAAATTATTGCGATTAGCGCTTTCAAGCTTCACAGCTCATCGTCAGATCGTAAAAATCACTAGCCGGCCTAGTGGTAAATCCGGCACTGCATACTCTTGTTAAAAATTTAGTAAAATAGAATGGGTTCAAGATCAACAGACGTGAATAGGGTAAATCTTCCAGACAACATGAAGTCAGTTTGAACAAAGGGAATGAAACGCTTTAATATTATCAGTTTTCTTAGAGACCCATATCAGTTATTCGTTATTGAGTAGCCAAGGCCAATATGAAGACCGGAGCAAGATTATTATTCTCATTTATTATGCATAATTTATGACATCTTGTGCCTTATAATATTAAAAAGAATGTCATAACGATAAAAACGCCTATTTTTGTGGTCGAAGTTTCAGTTTAGGAAATACATTTTTTTCATTTATTCTAGCACGCAGCTCAGGCGTAGAATATGGAGCACAGCATTGGTGTGAAAACGCGCCTGAGTTATAAAAAGCACATCTCTCTAGAGAACTGTAGTGACGTCAGTAATGCGCAATATCCCAAATAAATGTTCTCTGATGAAGACGTCTGAAATCAACAACACCAACTTCTGTAATAGACTTCGCCCACATGCCTTAGTAGGCTTTATGATAATCTAAAGCTAAGTCAGTAACATCAAGATGGTCCTTATTTTGTGCCGAATAGTTAAAACATGCATCCACGTACCCGCGCGAGCTTTTCACGGTAGGAGGGATACATTATATTACGTCTAATTGGAGGCTCGTACTTTACCAAGGAACTCCACATACTTACTCAACTCTACCTCCCAGGGGAATCATCGTAAAACGCCATTACATTATAGTGAAGTTAACAAAAGAAACTCCTTAGTTTGCTTTCAAATCTGGTTAATTTCCTTTCAGTTGAAATTTAGTCCTGAACACACTAAATGTGTTTGCGTGTGCGTTACATTAAAAAGTACGTATTATGAATAATTTGCTGTCATAGCCCACGCAGGTCTCATACATTTCGACTCATTATAGTTTTTACTATTTCATTTTGATGCCTGAATTTCATTGTTATGTATTGTGATGTACACTGAGGCAATTATTTACTAACAGTCTTCTGATTGAAGTATAACAGATATATACGAAAATGTGTACTTTTACAAATGCCCGTAAAACGTGGTTAATTATCCAATGACGTAAGCCAAAAGGAATTAAATTTTAAAATGTACAGTTATAAAAATGTTATATCAAAAGTACCACTGAGCCATAGTGAGTTATATGTGAGAATGTAAAACTTATATGCCCCGAAATGTATTTTTAGGGAAAATAGAGTCGTTTACACAAACAAGCGTCAACTGTTGCTAGATTTTTTTAAGAGGTAGGTAGTTGAACATTTCATTGGGCAATGTTATTTTTTAACCAAGACATGTAGCTTATATCTGAGGTAACCTTCAACAGTGACCATAAGTAATTGTCAGTCCAAGGTCAGTTGACTGTTCGAATCTCTAAAAATGAGGGTAATTACTCTTATATTAATAGCAACTAGTAGAGGTTTATTGTCTAAAAATTGCCCCAATCGCAGCACCCACCCATTAGCGATGAATTCGATTTCCATCCTCTTTATCAAATCGCCTTAACAGTTTCTGTCTTCCTTGTTCTACGAACATGGGTGCTTGAAAGCTTACCTGTGAATAAGTGGTCCTTTACTAGTACCTATGCCATAATTATCATATTCTGATTTGTATTTTCTAATGTACTTATAAAAAAGCTTACACAAATTTACACAACTTAAAGAACTAAATCGCGTATTACACATGTAATATTGACAGATTTTCGTGTCTATTAAATAGTTTTCTATAAAATTTGAAAAACATATCGTATGAATGTGTGGGGCACAAACACTCACTTCCAATCATGTATGCAGAGAAACATTTTACAGGTTCCCCCATTACACAGACACACACACACACACACACACACACACACACACACACACACACACACACACACACACACACACACACACACAATTTGCATTACATAATATTGGATATTCTTGTTATATTTGTATTTGTATGTAAGTTCTTAATTAGCAATATAATACACATTTCAGGCGTATCAAACTTTTCAATATTTTAAAAGTGAAATAATAGTTGTAATTACGGAAATGAAAGGTTCTACCATTCGTGATTAACTGTCAAGTATACCACATTACTCCCACTGTACGAAGTCGTCATCCGATAAACCAGCGTTACCGCACGAGTGGAAGTCAAACGTGCGGAAACTGCAGCTTGCGAGGATTTCCTGTTTACTTTGTTTCGTTGTTTATTTACGCAACTAGCTCCCCCTCCCCCCCCGGCTGTTCTCTAGACAAATGTCATGGGATGTCACCACTTGTTACCCTATGGGTTCTCCAAAAGTATCGTCAAATGAGTATTCCACTAATGATATTCTTTATGAAAACAGACGATACTGTTAATGCAGTGATAAAACAAAGCTGTATCGTTATTACATCATTATAATTTTATAACTTGTAATATTACTATTAATATTGTATGTAATATATTTTTATTCTAAACTACTACTACTACTACTACTACTACTACTACTACTACTACTACTACCACCACCACCACTACTACTACTACCACTACTATTACTATTACTACTACTACTACTACTACTACTACTACTACTACTACTACTACTACTACTACTACTACTACTACTAGGCCTACTACTTCTGCTGCTGCTGACGGCGCAGTTGGTGCTGCTGGAGCTAATGCCGGTAGAGATGCTGCTTGTGCTCTTCCTTGTAGATATTTTGCAAATACGTATAAAAATTATATAAAAATCTGAACATATTATTTATGTTGTAATGGACAACAGGTATTATTAAAAACGCACGTTTATGTGGTAATGTAAAACGTACACAAAATTGCATAGGGTAGAACGTACAATGTATAACTGTAAGTGTAATTTGGCGAAGCTTAAAGGTACTCACTTTTGGAAATTAGCGAAGATATTTAATTAAGTTTAGTTAAAGAAACGAGAGAACTAGGAGTATAAAATACGAGTTTGAAATACAAGAAAAACTGTTATTTTTTCGACAGCAAAAATGATACCGCACTCAACTTACATATAGTTTTACCTTTATAAATTATATAGTAAACTGACCCTACATCATGAGTGGAATAGTAATCCTGCTCTACATTCCAGTATAGTGACAGGTTCCCCGTTCACTAGATTTTCTTTATTCTACCGATGCTTATTAAAGCTGTAACAAAGAGAATTTGTGACTGGAAAACAGGAAACCCATTTGTAAAAGTGTAAGAGTGTAAGCACAAGTGTACACATTTGTACACTGTAATTACTGTATTCCTTATAAGGATAAAAAGCCGTAAATGGATATGTTTGTGAAATATTCCCTAAGGAAGATTACTCGATCTACTCTCAGAACTCGTATTCGGTAAATTTTCATTACATAAATCAATCTATTATGTTTATACTACAGTCAGTAAGACAAAAGGGATGTTAACATTTCTACTACTACTACTACTACTAATGCTGCTAATAGTCTACTACTACTACTACTACTACTACTACTACTACTACTACTACTACTACTACTACTACTACTAATGCTACTAATGCTACTGCTACTGCTGCTAATAGTCTACTACTACTACTACTACTACTACTACTACTACTACTACTACTACTACTACTACTACTGGTATTATATTATTACGTGCGTAATTAGGAAAACCTAATATGGTAACAATCCACTTTTGTATCACCTGGTTCTATCTTAACCGTATGGGCAACATATTATTTTACTGTCTAACATATCACCGGAGATTTGTTTCTGAGACCTCTAATATTAATATTATTATCGTATTTTCCAAAATGTACGATTTACACTGCACTCCAAGAACTCAACAACTGTACATCCCATGTCAAAATATTTTGAACTGTATCTAGATGAGTAAACACTAAATAAAAGAATAATTTAACAAAATTTGATGTTTTGATAGGTTTTTTTGTACTACCTGAACAGTATATCCGTAGACGTTTATTTACTAAAACACAATTGTTTCAAGTCGGATATAATATTTAACGTCTCAGATGTTTAGTTATTATTGTACTAAACGTAAATTTACGAATTATTACTCTGTAGTGTATTTTTCCCGAGGGTCTACAGAAGTAACTGATCCCCTATATTTTCTGTTTTCGTATTGATTATTAACTAACACAGGTTTCACTCCAACAAATAACTGCATCGGCCTTTCACCAGAGGCAATAACCATAACGTTACAGACAACGTCCACTGGGAGTGTTGTGTGCTAAATAGCTGAAATCAGTTGCACTAACAGCGGCGTTTATTTCCCTATAACACTGACGCACAATTAATATACAAAAATAATATCGAAACAAGAGAGATAAGTGCCGTCTTCTCCTTACGAAAATGTATTCCAGTAATACATTATAATGAGAGAACAATTTTCTGGCTCATAAGCTTTCAGGTTTTGGTTAATAATATCATTTTTTTTCTTTTATTAAACACAAGGTTTTATTTCTCTTAAAACAAAACGCTTCGCACATACTGTAATACACCCTTGGTGGCTTCACTCAGTCGACTATGTTCAACCAAAAACGGTGTTGGATAATCTTTACTTTGAAGATAGTATTACTTAAGTATTAGGTTTTTCTATAAACAAAGAAGAAAAGGGCAAAATCAGGATGAAGCATTTGGATTTATAATAACGGATTCAGTGAATTGTTTATTTATTTATATGTTTATATATTTTTAACAAATGTTGTGAAGATAAAAAATAAGGGAACGGTGACCCTGTTGCTGCTAATACAATAGAAGCAGGGTTGCGTGCAACGATCGATAACATTGCTCTTCCACAGCATTTGTTCCCCCAGACCAAGGGGATCTGCCATCTCTAAAATTACAATGTTTATTTTTGATCAAAAATTCTTTATCACTATAGACATTCCTTTCAGTATGTATAAACACTGTAAATATACTGTCAGATAAAATTCAGCCCCCATTCACTGTAATTTTTGGGTTTTCAGTTTTGTTTTGTAATTTCAAAAATGTTGAATAACTTTTTTGTTTATCAACCAATTTATAAGTTCTTGTGCTATTGTATTCCTTGGAATAGAACAAAACTGTCTGTGCATCCAAACCATGGTAACCCTAGTACAAACTAAACTAGGGCATTTTATTTAAAATTTCAACATTTTCACAAATTAAAAAAAAAACTTTTTTAAAATAGACAATTTTTCACATACGTGGTTCTGCATACACAGAAATCTTGTAAATATTATCAGGAAAAATGGTGAAAATTCAATAGTTTATCTCAAAGAGTTTAAATCTTATTCAACATTTTGTAATGACAAAACATGAAAAAGTTCATTTTCGGGAAATCGCCCGAGAAGTTAATATTTCTTTTATAACAGGTAATATTACATTAAAACTTTCCTGCACCATGCAAGGTCCCTTCTATGGCTTTTTTAACTCTTAATCTCTGAGATGACTTGATTTTAGTAGCTTTCTATACTTGTATTTTTCTGTAGGCCTTTGTTTTTTCAGGCGTAAGCCATAAAAATCCATTTTTCAACATGATGTGCAGTGTTGTTACTTGGAGATACTCCAACTTTTTCCTGCAACTGTGTAATTGTGAATAAATGCCCTTCATTATACTAAGAGATGCCTTCATCAACTACAGCACCAACTCTTCTTTTTGCAGTGAAAGTGGATTTAGGTCATTTATCCCAAATAATCTTATATAAGGGCTCGTTGGCATTTTGTGTTTTCCCCAAAGACCACCTTTGAAGTAAATCACCTGTAGGAAGATGTATGTACAGAGGCGTCATATGTTTTACAACATTGTCATTCAGTGTATTTGATGAATTCAGAGTGTTTCTTAGGTGGACTTTTATTTGGCAAATCTCTTTGTTAGAAGCACACAATCTTTTCCGGCAGGGCACTTAACATGTCGTGGGATTGCATCAGTTGATCTACAGTGGTCAAGTGTTGCAAAAATTGCTTTTTCATTGCACTTATATCACTTAGATTATTTATTACAGCACCCCTATGATATTTTGTAAGCTTATCTATTGTGGTGCCTTTTAGGCTACCATGGAATTTACCACCAAGGGTTATTCCTTTGTTGCTACAAGTTTGTACAAGTTTTCGCAAACCTGTACCCAACAGCTTAGCGACATGGTTGACGCATTCTTGTTTTTCAATTGTCACATCATCTCCATAAATATTTAATGATGAAAGGTGGTCATGGGTCTTGGAATCGCCATCTGATATAAGACTGGTGTAGCGAAAACCCGTGCTTTCAGATCATCTTCAAATTCTCTCCGCAGCCTCGACTTCCATTGCCAGAGAGGATCCATCATAGTTTGCTTGATAAAATGTTTAGTGGGTTACATACCACTCAGAAAACTCTTCAGACTCTTCATTCTATCAGTTGTTTCCTGTTCACACACTGGAGTATTTTAAAAGCACTCCGAAATCAATTAACAGACCAGTTATTACGTCAATAACACAGCCTATGCCATATTTTGAGGTATCTAAAAATCAGGTGAAACCAAACATAGTACACTATATAAACAAGTTTATTAAATTGCCTCTGTTTGTTACTTATTGTTACTTAAAATAAACAAACAGGAATAAATACCTCTCATTAAATGTAATTATGGCAAAAAAACGAGGATTCCGTGTAAACGGTAAAAATCGGTGAATAACATTTTAAGTATGTGTAAAAAAACTGTGAAAAAATTGTCGAAATGACCTAAAACTTTGCACGCATATTCAAAACATTATGTACAATAACAAAATACCAAATTTGGAAAAAGTTAAAACATTCAAAACTATGCCATTTTACAGGTGGCGGATCCCCTTAAAAATGTTATTCCAGTAAGAGAAAAAAAGTTGGTAATTATCAAGTTACTATTCTGTACATCCAAGCTGAGATAATTGTTTTTCCGGAAAATGAAAACTATTGACCTATATAAAAATATATCGATCTATACGACCTGAGACTTATAAATTCATTATCTTCGCTAGAGTTTGATGCGTAATAAAGTATGAATAGGAAAATCGCTATTAGACTAATAAAAATAAAATTGTCCACTATCGACATAGCTCAGTAGCACCGAGATTATTTTAAGCGTTTACAATGGTCGTGACCACCTGTATAATAATTAGTGTAGACCTAAGTTTTACAAACACTCCAGAGGATATAGACCGATATCTACTTAACAATGTAAGTAGGCCTAAATATTTTTTATTGGTAACAATACTGTTGAGTATTTGTATACCTGAGGAAGAATTAGATTTAGATAAATATAATTAATTGTTAAGAATTTTGCTTACTAGAAAAAAATTCTCTGCTCTCGGTATTCTATATCATAGAAAATAGGCTTCACTGATGTGCCATGAATTACTATAAATATGCTGTATATAAAGAAATATACACACAATTCAGTTTTGTAATACCTGAGAAACATTTATTTGTACGATTTATTTGAAAAGTGTTATAACATACATATAGTCCTATATTTACATATTATCTGTAATTACGTAAAAGTATCTATACGTACTATAACTACGAACAATATAATTCAAATTATATGTATATATATATATATATATATATATATATATATTACAACGTTATTCTTATACACTTACTTTTACACATACGCTCTTACTCATATGCGCGCACTTACCCACGTCTCGGAGGTATACTCTTCTTCAGCAGTATTTACCTTGATGTTTCCCGGCTGGGTCGCAGGCTTTGTTCGTTGGTTGAGTGTGGATAAGCACGTGAATAACGTTATAAGTTTTAATTTACAAGTAAAGAGTACAAAGGATTTAGTACTGGTTGTGAAATTAGTACGACTGTTTTAAGAAAGTATATTCATTTGATTTATTCAAAAATTAAATTCAAATTCTCATGTTATTTAAATGTTTAATGCGGGTTACTTATTACATGAACCCTTATATTCAAACTGAATATAATGTACTCATAATGTGTTTAACTCTTATTCCTTATATTTCTAAGACATAGTATACACATACACAAATTATATATGACCTGAAATAGTACACAGACATATACATATAACGCGTATAAATATTATAGGAATGTGATTAATACGTATAACATTTAAATATTGATCTTGTCTTTACAAGCGTGGTTTTCAATATATACAACTTAAATAAAATTTTAATTAATTAAAATATTAATAGAGAACATTTATTAGTTAATTGATTCTATTTTTAATGTCTCAATTAATTAACAATCTTCTAAATATGTAATTCTCATATTTACAATTACTCATTTAATCAATTACAAAATATAATAAAATAATATGGTTCTTGCTTGACCATTTATTTAAGAGATTATTACAGTTATACTCAATTATATTTTGAACAATTCTTTATTTATTATTCAAATCTAAACATATATTAAAATGTTCTTGTAAACTTGAATATGGAAACTAGAGCTTTTGGCGATAGACCTCAGGGTCATTTATAATATTAAATAAGTGTTCGACTTCACCTGCATTTTTGTGCACCCATTTAACTTTGTTGCTACCGTCATCTGAACTCTCGAGTTTGTTGATCCTCTTTGGTATCAGCTCCTCTGTCTCTGCGTCGTTGAATTCCTCGCTCCGTCTCCTGGATGCTGAGTTCTGACGTGGACCTCTAGTCGTGGTGATATACGGCTGGATGTAGCTGCATGTGCTGTCTATGCGTCCTCTCGTCTTCTTGTCTAGTTCCTCGTCCTCTTATTTTTTGTCCCTCGTAGCTGTCTAGAAGTTCTATGCAGTTACAACACTCGTAGATTCATTTATATAGTTTCAACTCTCGTAGATTCATTTATATAGTTTGTTTCAAATCACTCGAGTTCTTTAATAACTGCACCGACGTACTGCCGGTTCCATCGCACTTCAGTTTATATACTACCGTATAAAACGTTACTACAACTTGGTAGAATTTACGGTGTCGAGATGCGTGGATTCCTCGTACTAAATAAACTTGATCTGAGAAAGAGTGTGTCGCTCGCTGGGGTTTTATACTGCTGCCTCGTTGGAATTCCTGTTGGAAACTGTTCTGGCAATATTGAACAGGCCGGCGCGTCGGTTTAATCGTTACTTTCAACTTACGCGTCTTTCTATGAAGCGCACACTTTTTTATAAATATTATTACACCAATCGTTCGGTATAATATTAAACCTTATTTATGCAAATTATGAATGTTACGCTGTGTAAATTATGGCAGTGATAGGAAAATTTCACACGCTGTCTGAACCGTTCCCACGATTAATGACCACTTAACGCCAAATTGAAGCGCCAGGCGTCAGCTATGTTTTTACATATGTCGCTGATTCGTGTGACTTATGGTTCACGTACAGTACTTAAAAAAACTGTGTGAAATCTTCCACCCTCGTTTGCATAATTTAACCTTTCTGTTATTTACACATGTACACATACACACACACGCAGACTGATACACAGGCGACCGCATGTCGTTCTGACGTCATCTCTGCGAGTTAGTGCGTGTCAATTGCTCCCCTTTGTTACATTTTAAAACCAACTAAGCCATATGTTTCCATATACATGCTTACTTAAAATATTTGATTTATTTAAAAATAATTACTACTTATATTTATTACATTATTTCTTATACCTAACGTATATTTATTATAATATTTTTATTATGTACATCTTACATATTTCATACTTACGCAAGCACGTTATCATACCTCAGTCAGGGGTTGATACATATACTTATGCTAAACGTATCGTTGCAATATATACATGTAACTATGTTTTGTTATACCAAAATCTTATATCCACAATAGTCATCAATGATTATAGAAACGACTGTGGCTTGATAATCGTATAGACATCAAGTTTGGTCAAATCCTAGGCAATTAAAAATTTTCAAATTTCATTTATAATAAATGTATTAATATTTTACATTTACAAGTCTTCTTCTTTAGAATTAAATAATTTAATTCAACAATTTACAGTTTGTACTTTTCAAGGGTTTTAACAACACAAATAATGATTTCAGTCTCATAATACTGCAACTACTCAAGTGTAACTAAAAACCAGAAAAAACACTGACTTGTCAGCACCCAGTACAATTGAATGTTGTGGCTCGCGTTTGCGTTTCCGGTAGTGAAAATGTAATAATTATCTGAACAATATTACCATTGAAAGCTACATAGATGATTATACGGCGTATGTCGTTCAAGCGTATACAATTATCCTGCTACTTTTAGCACGCTATTTATAAGGCGTCTCTCAGCTACTAGATAAGACGTGAAGGCATACTACTTGCAGCTGAAGTTATTTTCGTTTCATTTTCATTTATTACGTAACTTCCCTCTTCTTCTTCTTCTGAACAGGTTTCGTAAGCGTGTCACCTGTTTCCGAGTATCACCTACGTTTATCAGGTACCAATCCGTTTTTCTATACTGATTGTAGACCGTTATTCCACAGTCCTATCGTCTTTTGGGTGATATTCACTTTAATGTCCGCTTCAGCCGTCGTTCGTCTATTATTCGCATCGGGCCTACACGACCAAACCACTACAGCCGCCTTTTTCAATACTACCTACTGCCGTCTTTCCCATTTGCGTCAGTCTTCTGATCACTTCATTACAGTTTCTTTAACCCTCGACAGCCCTCGCTGAGACTTAAATAATTCATCTCGACAGAATTTGTTTTCTTTCAAGCTACAGTGTTCAATGTCCGCACTTCTGATCTGTAGTGTAGCACTGCTTCCACTCCTTGCTTAACTCTCCGATCAATACATTAAAACTTTCCTCCTCGTGTCCAAACCTAATATCCTTCCTCTCCCTAAGCTTGTTCGTCCTAAAGTAGTAACAGTTTCCTTTAATAAAGAGAGCATACTGTGGTTTTGTGTTACTGGGTCTTCCTCTTTTTCGACAATTTTAGACTATGCAATGCCTCGCTTAGATACGCCGGTTTCTACACTTAACATCCAACATTTTTATATCATCCTCCTAGGTAGTCTGAAATTAGCACAATAATTTACTTTACGATAATTATTTTCTACGTACTACATTTCTAGCTTGTTTCTTATTTCTGCTCTGTAATTACATCACATTTAAATTGAATATTGTTAATTCTCTTTCTTCTGAAACTAACATATTGATTGCTTTCTCCAATACAACAGAATTACCTTTTGTAATAAGGGGCACACAACGGCACTGAATGATACGTTCTCTCACAGATTCTGCTTGTATTAGGCCTATTTACAACAAATAATATGGTGTAAGTACATTTACATAGAGAAGAATGCTCTGTAACACGCGCACGCGCACACGCACACGCACACGCACACACACACACACACATTTGTATGCAATATACGTTTTGCGTTTTGCTCTGAAGCATACGATCGAATTTGTTGAAACGTCGAAATAAATGTAAGTTATTAAAACTGTGTCCAGCTAATTCAGTAAACCTGACTGAAACTTTCATAATTCGCCGCATTATAAATGTAAATCATTTGCATTAAAAAATGTATGAAGTATCGGCGTTTTGTTGTATTATTTTAAAATAATCAGTAAGAAGTTTTTTAACATAGACACCAGCAAAAATATTTATAAATACGTAATAAACAGACATTGCAAAAGACCGATGGCAGTCTTAAATAATTTTACTTTCATGGAAACTTTCATATTAAATAAAGGATGTATTGACGTTTTTAACGATACCAGTTCTATATCACGAAAATAGTAAACTTAAATACTTAAAATTTATTCACGGTACACATTATTACAATGTTGGTGGAACCATAATTATTTTCAAGATGTTTTTATTATTGTCTGAATGTTGCGTAACAACTTCATTACTTGCGTATCTTCTTCCGACATGCTAAGTCAGGTTTATTGTAGCAATTATCCCTTCTTGCATAGAAATAACGACTCATTAACATCTGCGACCAAGTTCTGTTTCATCTTGACTCTCATTAAATGTCTCTTAGCTTTAATCACGTCATTAACGATTCCGCTTCTCACATCATTACGTTAATGTTTCTATTACACTTAAAGTCACCTTAACGTTAAGCTGGTTTAAAATAGTTTCCTCTAACTGAAATAAACGTCATGCTGTTTAGAGCCAAATGTATTTTGAAAATTATATTAGGAGTTAGTTAGTCTCTTTACTAAACGTAAGCTTAGAAACCCAATTAAAATGTACTAAATAGACAAACGACGTATAATGTCGCGTCTTACTTTCATCAATGACTGAGAACAACATCAATTTACAGTAACAACAATACCAAGCATGTTTTTGGGTAAAGTTATAAAATCGTCTGCTTTAGGGAATGTTGACAATTTTTTTCTCATTACGTTCGGTTTGTAATTTTATTACAGAATGTGTTATACCAGCCTGCTTTTATTTTTCATACAAATAATGTATATTTGTTCAAATTTTTTAAATAATATTTGCTACTCTAACGGTATCTGACTCAGGTTTCCTTTATTTAAGTGCATAAACAAAATCACATAAAGATTAGCAAAGTTAATAGACGGAAATTGTATAAATCATTTTCAAATGACGGTTTTGGATTAAATTAATTTAGATGGAATAAACTCTTCTGAGAATACACACTAAAAACCGTTAAAATATATTTCATAAAAAAGCACAGGAATTACTAAACACAAAATAATAAACATAATGTAAACTTCAATTTGTTCTGACAACAAAATTAAATATAATTTACCGACATCTAACATTTTATACAAGACGGTAAATTATACGAGTTCCGATCATACATTTTAAATCTTAAATTTTAACATATATTTAAAATTTCGTTAAATTGCGTCCCTCTTTGGAAACAAAAATAATAAAGTTGTTTCGTAGACGGAATCTGAAATATCATTTTTTTATTTGATGTAAACTAGAATTTTATAATTTATTATTGTAAATATGTTAAATGCAGTACAGTGTTATGACTTTTAATTACCCACACGAAAATATCTTTAAGTTTGTTGAATGCAGCGGGACAGCAGATTGTCGTACAGCCTTCTCACTTGAAGAAGGAAAAGCTGTTCAGATTGTCAAGCAAACAAGCTTTACTGTTGTGCCGGTTATAGGTGGCATACTTTATCCTTTCTCGCCTGTAAATCACCTTGTAAGCGACGGAGGTTGAAAACAGGTTTGTCACAGTTCCCACTCGCTCTTACTTTGAAGCATATTCTTTCCCACACATGTGTCCTAGACGTGTACTTCGTTTTTTCATGCATCACCTTCACGCGTACGGACACACTAATAAGCTCATGTTAACGTCATTTATGTTTTCCAGATGTGTTTGTGTAATTAATAAATTATCGTCAATATGATAGGACCTAACAGTTCTGTGTTGTGTTAAACCATCAGCATCATCATTATCATCATCAGTAGCAGCAGTCACCATCAAGGCTTCACATGCCTTGCAGCATGATAGTCTTTCTGTTGGCCTTTTCTGACACGTTCGTGGTATTGCCGAGTGTCATTATATATATTTGTTTATTCTCAAAATAGTTATAAAAAAGTAAACTAACCTTGACTACAGGTTATTGTTTCCACATATAAATGATTTCCACTTTCAACCGCTATATGAAAAAAAGTACTTGTAAACTTAGAATCCTGAATTGAATATGCATAAAATATTTTTATAAGGTTTCCTCATAAAAATTAAATAATTTGAAACAGAAATATTCCAAAGTGTATGTTTAAATTTAGTGTTACAGTGGGACTGTGAAATTTAATATTTACATGAACTTACAAAGGCAACGTTTCGGAAAAATGTATACTGTTTTCTGCGTTCCAACTCTTCAACGACTAAGATAGTAAATACAATGTATGCTAGCTAATATTATATACGTACAGTATTAAAATTATAATGTCTTCTACAAGTAGAATGTTTTTATTTTTTATTGTTTAATTTAACCAATAATTCATCTAAATGTTTCGTTTCACAGAATTCATCTAAATGAATTAGTTACAAATAAATAATAGTAATAGAATGGTAAATACATAAGGATTTTAAAACACAGAATTAAATTACAGAGAGAGAGAGAGAGAGAGAGAGAGAGAGAGAGAGAGAGAGAGAGAGAGAGAGCAAAGATGGTACGACCTAAAAATTTATAATTATTACGTTATTCTGCGAATTCAAAATTCACATTTATTGCGTGAATAATACAATTAAGCCATTGCCAAGTGCAGACCTGCGCGAGTGTTTTAAGACGAAATAAGCTTAAAAGCTCAAGAGATGTTGTTTACTTTCAGCGTGAACATTTATTAACGTTATATGATTGATATGTTAAATGAACACAAAAAAAACGCTTTTCTGAATGAATATCCCTGTCTCTTTATCAGGTGTGTCACAGCCACCGTAAGCCTCACCTTCCCTTACGATTTTCCTCTAGACTTCCCTATCATTAGTCAATGTCCACCAGTTTTTCACTCCAATCCTATTATTTCACGTATGTTTAAATCGTATACTTGCCAATGCGTCACAGTCAGAAATGCCTTTTTTTGACTAATTTTCCTTTATATTTGGCAAGCTGATGTTGTAACATTTCAACCTTGTATTCAAATAACCTTATATTTCGACTTTAATTAATCACAAAAATTTCATAGCACTCTTTAGTTTTGGAAACGTTTTCCTATTACGTATATTTAGAATACAGACAGAAAACAGTCACAGTAACCCAGTGATATTGGACACATCTAAAAAGTGATTACAAATTTCTAGACAGGAATCTACGGACATATTCTAAACACAAAATAAGAAAAAACCAAATTAACATGGTTTAAAACGATTTATTACCGAGAAACGTACCGTAAAAATTACGTTTTTAGAGACAATTTATTTAAATAAGTTGTTAGACGCGGCCACCAACTTGTTAAATACAGCATTCACAACGACTAACTCACGATTCTTGAGGATACCTAATAGCATCAGGACTATTCTTTATAATATATATATACTTTCACTTATGAACTTACTATTGTCACTTCCCAAACGTTTCAAGATGTTGTTTCTCTTCTTCAGTGGGTTGAGTACTAACTGTCGATTACAGAATAACCGTTACGGAATGGAGTGTGTGGTGGGGGTTGATGGTGGGAAGGGGTTGGCGCTGAGGTTCGAATTATGTGTGTGGATCAGTGTGTCAAATAGTGTATGTGATTTGTAATGTATCTGTTCATTTAATATGTTGTTTGGTTGTAGTGTGTGATATCTGTATATTTCAAATTGTTCAGCTGTGTTTAGTTTTCTACTTTTTGGTAAGTAGTGCAATATTTCCATGTTGTGTTCTATGTTTGTGTAACTGTGGTTTTCGTTATGTAAATGTGTGGCAAATGTGGAATGTATGTAGTTTGTGGTGAGGGCTTTTAAATGTTCAGAAAACCTGGAAGAAAAAGATCTTCCCGTCTGGCCGATGTAGAATTGTTGACAATCATTGCAATTTAATTTGTAAACCCCTGTTTTGCTGTATGTGTCAATGTCTTTGTTAGTATTGTTTATGTGTTTTCTAATGGTGTTGTTGGTTCTGTAAGCTACTTTATAATTTTGTTTCCTAAATGTGTTTGCAATTTTATGTGTATTGGAATTGTAGTATGTAAGTGTTATGTATTTACTGGGTTGTGTGCTGTTGGTCAGATGGGTTTTACTTTTTGTGTTGAGGATTCGTTTATGTAGTTTATTTATTAATTCAGGGTTGTATCCGTTTTTGACTGCTATGTATTTAATTGTGTTTAATTCATCTTGGTGGTCATGTGTGTTTAGGGGTATTGACGTGAGCCTATGGAGCATGTAGTTGAAAGCTGCATGTTTGTGTTGAGTTGGGTGGTTGGATGTGTTGTGTATGACCATGTCTGATGTGGTGGGTTTTCTGTATATTTTGTATGTGTGTGTGTTGTTTGTTTTGGTGATTGTAAGGTCTAAAAAGTTTATGCTGTTGTTTAATTCTATTTCAAGTGTGAATTTTAATTTATGGTGTAAAGTGTTAATGTATTTATGGAAATTTTCTATTTGTCTTTTGTTGCCGTTGTAAAGGAGTAAAATGTCGTCGACATACCTGTGCCAATATATTATTTTATCGGTGTATTTGTTGTTGTTCAGTATGTGTTTCTGTTCTATGGTGTGTATGAATATTTCTGCTAGTATACCTGATATAGGTGAGCCCATGGGTAGTCCATCTGTTTGTGTGTAATACATGCTATTGTGTGCGAAATAATTTTGATCTGTGATAATTTTAGTTAGATGGATGATCTCGTTTATGTGTGTTTCGGGTGTGTTATTTATTTTTAGTAATTGTTCTAATGTAATTATGGTTTCTTTTATGGGAACATTGGTGTATAGGTTTGTTATGTCGAATGAAGCGAGTGTGGAATTGTGGGGAATGTGTACATGTTGAGTTTTATTCACTAGATCTATATTATTTTTGACAGTGGTGTTGTTTGTTAAATTTATGCTATTTCTGATCAATTTATCTAAATGTCTAGCTATTTTGTGTGCAGGTGCTTGTGTGTTGTTTATAAGTGGTCTGATGGGAATGTTTGGTTTGTGTAATTTCGGTAGTGCATTTAGTGTAGGGGCTTTTGGTTTAATTTGTTTTAGATATTTGATGTTGTCAGGTGATACTATGTGTTTTGTGTTATTTAGGGTTTTGTTTATTTGTTTGTGATATTTAGGGGTGGGGTCTTTATTTAATTTAGTGATGTTGTTTTCCTTAAAAAATGTTTCAATTTTGTTATTTAAAGCCTGTTTTTCTATTATGACATTAATATTACCTTTGTCTGCTTTAAGTATTGTTAGGTTATGTTCGTGTAATTTGTGTTTTATGTTTTTTAGTGTTTGGGTTTCATTATTGTGTTGTTTATTTTCGTATTGTTGTGTGTGTTGTAATTTACGCTTTATTTCATAACGTATTGTATCATGGTCTTGGTTTAGTGTGTGTTGTATGGCTGTTTCAGCGTCTAGGACTATGTCACGTGTATGTTTACTATTACCGTTATTATTTGTGTTGGTACTTAATTGTGTTTTAGACCTTTATCTAAGAGGTTTATTTCTGCGTTAGTGAAATTGGTAGTCGTTGTATTTACAGTGCGTGTGTGAAATTTATGTGTCGGTGTCGGGACAGTTACGTTCCTGCGTGTTAATATGTTATTGATTTTTCTGTTATGTACTTCCTGTATTTTTATTTGGATTTTCTCTATGATATTTCGTGTATGTTGTATTACGTGTTCGAATTCAATGTAGTGTAATATTTGTGTGAGTTTTACGTGTAGGTTATATGCCGTTTTGTTTAGTGTATCTTTTTTATGGTATAAATCATTGATGATATTGTCTAGGTGTATTATTTCGGCTTTACGTTTTGTTTTTGTTGCTGCATATGTATTATTTTTTATTGTGATTTGTGCATGTGTGGGTATAATGTTGTGTTTACGGCAAGTTTTGTTGTAAGCGATGTTCAAGGAGGTTTTCGTTATCTGTAATCTAACATTTCTGTACTTGTGGATGTAATACGCTGTGTTGGCGGTATAAAAATTATCTTGTTGTTGCATCCTCTTCGTTCACTTATTAATTATAGTTGTTGCAGCTTCTATGATGCTATTTCATCATTGTTCTGCTCTGACAATAAGACTAGAATACCTCGACTTCATCAAACCCCTAAAGAAATAATCTCATGGCAGAATATATGGTGGCCATGTTATGATACTAGACGGGATCGACTGATCCATTACTTACCGGATACCGTACTGTACCGCATATCGCAGGTTACCATAGGGAAGACACTAGGTGTTAGAGACAAGAAAAATGTTACAATAACATGCAAGAGCCTCATCCACAGTCTAACGTCAAGCGTAGATATCATCACAAAGCACATATACATCAGCTAAAAAATAAATATACGTATAATGTGACAGGAAACATATATTTTTTCTTAACGTACACTAAAAATTGTATTCTTTGCTCAATATTTTTGTGTTGTTCGTATACTCTCCCTTCTTAACTTCTGAGTTTCATGTCTCAGGTAGTCACAAAAATATCTACACACACACACACACAAAAACCGTTAAATGTATAAATGTATTTAGGCCTCAGTTTATACGTGTGAATGTAGAAATGTGAATATGTAAATTGATTTAAAACAAATCCTAATTTCGGGAATTAGCAGAGAATTGAATTCATTACGATATGAAGAAAAAACATTGTAGCTAGATTTTGACTGAAGAATTTGTTACTTCATAAAACCTGTAACATTATTATTTTTTCAGTATTATATGCCAGTAGCTCACGGTGTTGCCCTGAGCTTGTATTATATTATTATTACTGTTCAGATGAATGTGGTGTGTTTTGACAATTTTTGTAATTAACCGTCTTAATTTTTTATATTTCACTAATTAATTTTTTATAAATAATAAACATATTTAATATTAGCAGATTGTTCATAACAATTTTTACATTCGTTTAAGTATAAAAATATAAACGAGTTCGAAGCTGTCTAACTAACACTTTACTTGTGCAAGCTGAGTAAAAGAATGTAGGAATACAAAGCTTATCTGCAGATATAAATAAATAAATTACTTGAGATCCGTTGTGTTACTTCGTTTTTCATTAAAATAACGCATTTCGGAACGTATGTTCCATAATCAGATATAATTCACTCAGATGAGGTCATCATTGTTAAAATCACATCACTTTAGTATTAACAATTATTAACGACCTCAACTGAGTGAATTATATCTGAAGATAGAACATATGTTCCGAAACGCTTCGTTTTAATTAAAAACGAAGTCAAATGACGTATCTTAAGTGATTTATTAATTTATAAATAAAAACGTCACTTGGATACCAATAACAATATGCATGTCAAAATTATCTGCAGTTTCTTTTTCCACATTGTAACGTAACTTGTTGTTGCAACGATAAGATTCAAATTATGATTATTATTATGATTGTGATTATTAATAGAATTATTGTGGGTGTTCACTTTTAAGTTTTTTAGTTTAAAAGAGTATTTAACACTTCACTGTCAACCTCCCAACTTACCATATGTGGATGTTTTCGATGTTCTTGTTGGTGACTTCTTCTGCTGCAAAAACACTTGATACACATATATGGATATTCTGTTTGAATATCATAAATAATGCACATGCACAATAAAGTAATCAATAGTTTAACTGCGATTTGAATGATATTGACCATTCAAATCCTACCGCCACCTTATGATAGAACTGTTCATAAAAAATTAAACAATTTTTTAAAAAAATCAAAAAAACTCTGTTCTACTGGTAAATAAATTGGGGTTTATTAACAATTGTAAAATGCCATGAACTCTTTTAAAAAAACAATCAATAATATCTTTACAAAACAATAATTACTTTAAACAATTCTTGAGCTCTTTGTACCTCAAGGCTGGTAACACTGATGTCTGGTACAATGGTTTTGGTTAACGAGGTTATGTCCTCTTTATTCAGTTATATTAACAAATTCGTGTGTTCTTGGAAGATACATGATACCAGATTACAAGATGTTATCTTATATAGCAATATTTAATAATGGATTACTATAAAAACAAACAAAGATTTAAAATTATAAAAGTCGGTACCATAAACCGATATATATCGTACTATCGTACGGTTAGCAAAACGCATACAGCAGTTGTGATGAAAACACGTGCTCTGTGCTGCACTGTTAAAAATATTATTATTATTTATTCGTTGATTATTAAAATTATGTACTGGCAAGAGAAAAAATCTAGAATAAAAAAACTCTTGTTATAGCTTTCATTGGATTAAAATTATTTGAGAACAGAATCATTACTTGGTGACAAAGTTATAATTGTTATTTCTAGGTTAGTTACTTAACAAACGTAAGTAATTATTTTGAATAAGTATATTACTTATTAAATTCTTAATACTATGCACACATACATTTCATTCATGTGTCATCTGATGTATAATTATCAGTCGTTTAGAATATTTTCGCAATAAACTAGTTATTCGTTAATTCAAACAAATTTAGTCAAATGAGCGACTATTTATTATACATGGATGGTCGATATTTAAATTAATACCGATCTTCTCAATTACGATAAAATCGTAAAATATTTATCTTTTAAATTAATAATTGCGCTATAATTCATTTATTCAGTTCTGATAATTTTTCATCATGGGTTAAGCACTTCAGTACTTTTGACTAGTGCAGTCCCAAAACAATATCTGTCGTTTACTAACGAAAGTTATTATTTTAATTCAATTCGTTAAATAATTAAAATAGAGTACTCCCTGATTTAAAAAAAAAACACAAAACACGACCTTTATTATACACTGGTCGATTTATTTTCACTGATCACTTAAAGCACTGGACACTCGTTAGTATTCTGTCGTGTATAGGTTAGTGTATGTAGGCTAACTCATGTTGGTGACGCGCACATTTTGAAATAATTTTGACGACTTCCTTCGTGAACCTTGCCTGTTGAGTGATACGGAACGAATACTTTCTTCAACAAAGCGTCTCCTTCTCGTCTGGTTATTTTAAGCCATTTGATTGGTTCAAAAGGTCAAACTCTCAACCCCAAAACACTTTGGTTAAATAAAACTTTTAATTTTTTACAATTTTTCGCTTGGGTTCGAGGCTACGGGTCGCGTATGCATCGGTATACAAAATGACTGAAAAGTTTATAAGTGTCATAACTTTTGTATTAATTATCGTATCGTCGAATGGTTAGTGGCATTAAATTGCGGACACTTGTGGCTTTAATTTAAGTCTAAACAAGGATTAAATCCGTTCATTATTAACTCACTTAGCCGTTTCACAAACTCATATGGTGATTCTTAATATAAATAAGTTTGTTTCACCATATTTTGTTCCAATTACACTATAACACTCATTATTAAACGACTCGAGTCCATTTCTCTTTCGTTTTAGTACATAAAATAGTTGTAATTACCATTTAAATAATATTTGGTAATGGCGTCCTTAGCGACCATATTCGATTGTTTATAATTACATGTAACGCTATTATTTCTTACCTAATTACATTGGTTTGACATTCTAATAATAATATATACATTTATTCACATTTGTTCACATTTTATTTTATGAAAAATGTCATTTTTCATATACTTATAGTATTATCAAAAATACCTTCTGTTCTCATTTCTTTAATTTATCACTTTTTCAATTATTTTACCACATAAGGTATATAATGTTATACATTAAAATAGTGTACAATTGTAGTACCTTGTTTGTTTAATGTATTTATCAGTCTTTCGTTATCTGAAAGCTTTCCAATTCTTAGTATAGTGTTTGTTTACATCTGGTTTTACAATGATAGTTAGTTAGTCTCTAATATTTCAATTATAAAACTACTGCTATTACATTTGTGATGTGTTCTCATAGCAGTATCAGATATTTCTCTAACTACTGATAACAACTTTAGTAATCTTTTAATAAGTTTTGATAGTGCATTTTGATTAACTATCTTGTCACATTGGGTTTCTGTTCTTTTGGCTTTATGATATCATATTCAATCTGATTCATTTGCTGTGTATTTCAGTACATATGTTATTTATTAGTTTGCATTACTATTCATGATTAGTCTTTGGTTGAAACAATTGTTGATAGTTGCTTGGTTTAATTAATATACATGATCGTATGTTATAGGTGCACTTTATATGAGGTTATGTGTCAGTTATCTGGTAACTATGTGCAACATATTCTTATGCAGTATTTGACTCTACTATTATCGTTTCATTATGGTATTCTACTACAGTGGTTTTAATTATTAAGTAATACACATGTTCACACTATTTGTTGAAACAATAACACAAGTATTCTTAATCTAATAATATTACATTTCTTGTTGTGTTGTACCTAGTTTTTGGTACATTGATCGTTTGATACCTAACAAACTAGCTTATTTGTTACTATTTGTTCTGGATTTTATTTATATTTTATTCTGTCTTGCCGTGGCATTCAGTTACATTTCATTTTAAGGTTTACAAAGCTTTTATTATCAGTTCCTATGAACAATTATTTTACTGTTCTATCTCACATTTCTCTTGGTGGTCTTATGATTATCTATTTTGGGTTACAATCTTGATTAAACTGGTCACACTAATTGTCTGTGCATTTTAACTAGTTAATCTTGGATTCTTCCACTTATAATGGTAACTCATTTTCCTCTGTTATAAACATTCTCACTTGTATTGTCTGTGGTGTTTATTTGGGGTAAAATTGGTTAACTTGTTACAGGTTGTCACACTTATATTAAGTTTTCACTATTATTGTTTGTGATTACTCAATTATGCTAAAGACTGGTTTCTTTATAGTTGATCTTCGAATAATCATTACACTTCTTCCGGTCATTAGTATAGTTCCTTGTATGCCTGGTGAATGGTGATTTCTTGTATTGTCCATACATTATCTTCATTCTTCATGTTATGTTTCCTTTGTTCTTCTTCTTCCTTTCTTCTTCTGGTTAGTTGTTGTTAACCATCGGTGTTCTCCTGGGTTGTACATTACTTGTGATAATCAGTGTTCCTTTATTCTTGTCATATTCTTCAATATTTCTATTCGTGGTTGTCATTGTTCCATAGTATTTTATACTAATAAATAAATTTGTTTGTTTTATCATCATTGCGGTTGTTCTTGAGTTGTCTCTTCTTCATTGTAATAGTTATTTTCGTCGTTTCCCCTCACTGTTTCGACTCTGTTGGCTCCTCTTCATTTTAATGATTATTTTTGTTGTTTCCCCTCACTGTTTGGACCTATTGGGCCTGGTTTCTAACATTTTATATTGGCTCGTTGTCATTTTCTCTCTCTTTTGTACTCGATGATGCTATATTACTCTTCCTTCTTCTTTGTTGGAATTTTTCAATAATATATCTTTTTAGATACACACTTTGTCTACATTCTCCTGTTCCTTATTTTATGTACTTTGAAATATTTAAATGATCTCCCGTCACTTGACGTAATAGTTAGTTATTTTATGTAACTGCCAATTTGGTACGTTACAGCATTCATGTGAATTCCACGGCCATGATGCTTAAGATTGACAAGAATCTACCCCCCACCCACCCTAGGTTTACTCAGTGACAATGTCTATTTTAATGTACAATTAGAGATGTAATATTTTCATGATAGCAAATGATAGCGAGTTCTCTGGGAGCGACAGAGAGAGAGAGAGAGAGAGAGAGACAGACAGACAGACAGACCGACAGACAGACAAACATACAGACAGACATACAGAGTGGTAGACGACGTGGTGTACGATATTAAACTTCCTATCCTAGTATTTTTAATTACGCCATCACGTTAAAGTTGAGAACAGAATACCACACGCGCCCGCAAGCGCGCGCGCACACACACAAGAGTTAAGCACACATGGCAAATAAAACGACAGAAAGTATAAATAAATACAGACCAGAAAAGGTTTTTATACAATTAAATTAACAATTCGACATCAGAGTCCCCTCCAATTATTGTGTTAAGCTGCTTAATTCATCCTCTTGTTACCGTCTTTGAACGTTTTGTTCTTTTGGCAATACGATATTTGTTCAATTTTATTAGTAACTCTCGTTCACGGTATAAAAGATTAGTTTTATACCGTTACAGTTTTGAAAATGACTTACCAAACGTTAGTGCACATAACACATTACAAATTTATTTCACATTTTTGTAATGCAAAATTTTGTGATTGCTAACTTCTTTTGCGTTTTACATCTCGCTTAGAATATTAACACGGCTGTTGAATGTATAAATACCTCCTTGAATAATACGTTTATCAAACTTATGCTTCTGCTCAAATCTTTGTTCACTAAGATTCTTTTTTCAATTTTCTAAGTCTATCATCAATCAGTTCTAATTGTGATGAAACTTTTAGTATTTTTACGAAACGTTGTTTTTTCTATTTCTTGTGACATGTGGTGTTCGGCAATTAATCAACAACAACCACTAAATCTCCTTTTCCACTTTTAACTTTAAATCGTTTGGTCCGTTGCGGCTGTCTGTTCGACGATTTTGTTTTCCAGCCTACCAATATTCCTCGTTCCTCTACGCTTATTAAGCAGACATTTTGGCAAGGCGTTCTTCTTACGGTCTTAACACATCGTTCTTCCATCATTTTGTGTTTTGATTTCTTCTTCTTCTTCTTCTTCTTCTTCTTCTTCTTCTTCTTCTTCTTCTTCTTCTTCTTCTTCTTCTTCTTCTTCTTCTTCTTCTTCTTCTTCTTCTTCAGGGATTAGGCAATGTGCCTATTCCGACTTCACATTATCAGATCCATTTCTTTCTTGGCCTTCTTATATCCCTGCTTCCAGAAGGCTTGTACTTGTTACAATTACTGACATTCTATATTCATCCGTGCGACTTAAATGCTGTCTCTATTTTCCCCTGTTTTATTCAATTTTCTTATTTAGGGGATATATTTAATTCTTTCCGTGTATCTTCATTTCTCATGTGATCCTTTCTTGTGATCGTTTAGCCCTTCTTAAAATATCAACTGTGCTGACTGTATACTGTTTTTACCTCTTTGTTTTGCAATCCAGGATTTACTGTCATATAATAGCACTGGAAAAGCCATTGTTTTGTAGAATTTTAATTTTGTCTCACGTCTCGTTTTATTTTTCAGTTATCTATTTATAGTTCCACATATGTGTTGATATCTATTGACATTATTTTGTGAATATTTTTCAATGTCAAAACTTATATTGCAACAAAAATAGTTAAAATTTGGGGTATGTTTCAATGCTTTATCCTCAATAATAATCTTTGAGAGTACTAGAAATTTTCGGTAGTAAGCCATAACTTTTGTTGTTGGTAGATATCTTTGGATTGTAGTATTGTAGTCCCAGTTTATGTATTCTGTACACAGAGCGTTGTAAGTTTGCTTCATTTTTTCATTTTTTTAGTATAACCACATCAATTGCATGCAGCAAAACATTTAAATGGCAATTCCTGTTTTGACTGGTTTAATTTAAATTAGGAGGCTCACCATTATTGCCTCTTTACAAAATTTATCCGAGTAAGTTTAATTTTGTTTGAATTAAGTGAAGAATCCGGCTTTCTTTAGATACGCCACTGACAATCAGTAAGTTTAACGTAATATTGCATGTAATCGGATAGCACTCTAACCGCGTTAACATTAGGATATGTGACTAACCAGTATTTATCATAAACATTTTTATGACGATTTTTTCCGACAATTGTTTTACATTATTTGACAATAAAGTAGGCCCCCACTTTTATGTATTTTTTTACATATTTTTACATAATTTTAGTTAATAAACTTTATTAGTTCAAACATGTAAGAAAGAATTATCTCTCTTGTGAGTGAATTACGTCTATTTTACGCTTCAGTTTCATACTCGTACTTGTTTTATGGTAACTGTTAATGAGAAGACGCATTTTTCCCATACAGTCCTTTAGGAACTACCACCATAATGACATATGACTGTTGTTACATAAAATCTTCTTTTCTTAGATTTTTAGAGTAATCGTTATTGAACATTTTGCATCTTCCTAAAACTGTAATTTTACAGTCACGTTATGCTTATAGACATTTTGTTTATTATTGTATACATTAAAAACCATGATACACTAACTAGATAAACGAAATAGTTACTGTCAAAAAGTTAATACTCCATGAATTATATTCTTTTCATTTCCACAATGTGCATTAATAGACGGTTGATAAATGATTACGACAGTGGAAATATCATACATACCATTGTAATTATATTTACTTTTATATGTTTACTATGTTATATTTTTAGTATATGGAGCAAATTATTCAAAATAATTTCTATTAGGCTTGTTTGAAAATTTTGTAAAAGATACAAAAATATTTATTTTTTCTACTGCAAACTATAAACCCACATTTTCAGCCCCGCCTACTGTAAAGTGTACAAACATTTGTACTACCGAAAGCGTTAATATGCAAATCAACAATCTCAATACGTACGGTCAGGCTAACTCCCTATTTGGTATGCACATACACGTTATACAAACTCCTAATAATAACTTTATAAACACCATACTAAAACCTTATTTGAATGACATCAGTGAATGTAAGGGTTATTTAATCAAATATCCGATAAAAATGTGTGTAAAGAAACTTTATTGCTGAATAAATACTTCACACAGTCTCTTCGAGACTTTTTACATACTTTTCTCCACTTCTCCGTTTGGCAAAGGGCTACGCTGAATTTGTATGTTTCCTTATCATAAAATAAAAACCTTATATCATTGCTATTCAATTTTTTGCTTTTCGTAGCATAAAATAGAGTATAATTTAAGAATAATTATTTACAGATTCCTTCAGATAAAAGGTTTTACTTTATCTGACTCATACACGTTTTGTTAAACATTATTTATTTATTTTAAAATAAAAGAGTAAAGTGAATATAACTTTTAGTCTTTCTCTCTTTACACACCTCACAATCACAAAAACATCCATATAAATTTTGTTTTGTAGATAAGCTTCTCTTTGCGTTAGAACCCAAGTTTTTCTTTAGATACAAAAGGAAGAAAAATTTACACATTTTTGTTTGTATTTCTTGTAACTTATATTTTTTAAAGTTTCTTTTTGTAACGGATGAAGATAATCTACAACTAAAATTATTTTACATAAATCGTGTTTGTTGCTCACTTACATAAACGTACTTTTCATGTTCTTTTTTGTCTTCTTTTTTCAATGCCATAATAGACAGTTGAATTATTTCTGACCTTGTCCAGAATATTGTGACAATTATATCACAGTTGTCCGTATAAGACCGTATAAATACTCCTGTGTTTCGTTCACAACAAAGCAACACACAGTAGTTCAGCAGAAAGGTATAGTATAGTTTGACTGATGAAAACTTCAAACATAGAAATCATGTCTGGGACTTTAAACATATGCATATTTGTATTACCTAAGTAAAATGTAATTGTATACCAATCTGTGACAACTGATAATCCATCATTTACTCTAGAATCATATATCGGATTATCCTTAATTTCCCTCTTCTCTTCTGACAACCACCAATGATTTTAAGTTACTCTAATTTTATAAAAAGTTATCTCTCCGACAGCCTTTTTATTACTCTTTAAACACAGAAAACAATCCGTAGGCTACTTCTTATAACATCAGAACTTTTATTGTTGTAATTGACTAAGCTAAGGATATATATCAAGTTCAATCCATATAGTTACCAGGATCAAATTTATACTACCATTTAGTATTATAACAGAAAAATAATAATTTATAAGTAGTAATTCATTACTTGCAATACAGCAATTGGTAAAAGTATGCTACCTATTATAATGAAACTGCTTTATGTAATTTAAAATTTAAACTAAGTGTGATACGCTAACTTTAAAACCGCTTAATTTATTCAGTACATTGCAATCTAGTAGTTACGTCGAAACTCTAATAGACGTTAACACACGATGTATGTTACCAATGTGTATCAAACGCTACAAAACATTACCTTCCCTCATCGACATTTAATTGCATGACGTTTAATTTATTTCTCCGCGTAGTGCCAAAAGAACACAATACAAATATTTCACTTTGATTGGCAATTAATTTGCGTATATTTTAATTGAAAACCTTCAGCATTGTATTTTGAACAGCATTCTGTTGAATGCAGAATTGCTATTTATAATTAAAATAGTTGTGTTTTAAATTTTACTACTTGAATCCGTTACCACTTAATGTCATTAGAAGTATACTTTAGTAATAAATGTTATTTCTGATGAGATTATTTTTGTTTAAATGCATACATAAATATCCATTTTTTTAAAACTTTATGAGCAAGTAAATAAATACCGTTTATGAGGTAACTTGGTTATTTGCACTTCCAAACAATATACTACTTTGAATAACTCTACGTATGCAATGTAGAAAGTGTATAAAAAACATAAAACAATGAAGTAACTGCAAAAACAATAAAATCGTGTTGTTGTTTTTATTATTTCATGTGCCGTCTGATCGCCACGGGGTAAACCTCTTCAGTCTATGATATTTCAGTCACCCCCAACTCACAAAAACTGCGTTCCAAGCAATGCGTTTAAAATATTGTAAAAACTTTACACAGGAATATTGCATTCCACATATCTACACAAAAGATACTACCAAGTATTCGTGACAAATTCGTATATAGAACATAACGATTTACGTAAAAATGTTTGTTCGGATTTTCATATAAAAATTGATACAAGAATTCTTAGGCTCGTACAGCCCGGACAAAAATAAATAGGTTTTTATCTAAAAATTTGACGAACATTATTAAACCATTATTTTCAATAAAAGTAAGCTAAGCGACTTACCAAGTCAGTATGCTAAGCGATATCGTGGTAGATTTGTATTACTGCCAAAATTAATTATTAAATTTACTGACCACTTATTCTATTCAAAGTTCGTCAGTAAATGGAGTCTCCATATTTCTTAAATACAGCTAGATTTTAATCAAAATCATAAATAAATAATATTTAAGTATACTAAGAGGATGAGAGTGAGCAATTTCTATTTGTCGTGTTAAAGGTGTTAATTATGGCTTTATGTATAAGTATACAATAAAGTTGTTATGTATACGCCGCTAATCTATCATCTGGCTGGAGGATGTGTGGTGGGAAAGCGCTGCACGTGGAAAGTCAATCAGCTAAACTATTAAGCTATGAGTACTAACAAAGTCCCAAATAACATTCATGGTTTTAAAGAGATAAAATATAAAATTAAGTAACTTATATAAAACTGTTTCTAAAAATATTAAGTAGAGACTAATACAAAATATTTTAAACTATGAAAAACTCAATTGTTTTATTTAACGACACCGAAATATTGTTATTTTATTAAAATTGTGTTATGCTATTGATGCATCTCTAATCTGTGTAGTTCAGACGTCACCTCATAAAGTAACTGGCTCTCCCAATCCACTTTAATTAAGCATCACTTTCGATTAAATTTCATACTTTATTCGTATGGTGATCTTTTACATATTTTATTAAATATATATTTGATACTTCTTGCCCTTCTACAAGTTGCTATTGTAAATGTTGCTATCATTATTCATTGGTACAATAAAAAACAATTATACAATACCATTAGAACACAAAATATTAGAAATTAAGTCTTTAAATAAATGTAGAGTGTTTATCGATATTCTTAAAATAAACTAATTAGGATTATCGGTTACATATTTTTATAACCCACTGCTCCCGTTTATTTGACGGTCATTAATTTAAACCTGAGCATTCAGAAATTGTGAATATGTTTATAAAAGTCAGCAACTATAATAAAATAAAAAGTTCCGTTATTTAGCTTTACGAGTTCATGTAATTAAGATAAAGACGGTGTTGTAAGAAGTAGGCGGTTGAAGCCAAAGTAACTAATTAGGCATAATAACAGGTGGTGTCTGTTAAATGAAAAGAGACGTAAAAATTGGGAAGTGTCAGTGCAAATACTGAAAATGGGTTATCACGAATATAAAATGATGTCTCCGTATCTAGCATATACGAAACCTATTAGATTTATATTTTCTAACCTAACGTGCAGTTGACTAAACACAGAGACGGAAACTGTCTGTTCCGATATAGTGAAGCGTGTCACTGCAAAGTATGTAAGGTGTCTGTAGTTATACAGTTTCATTTGTAGCAGTGAAACAAATGAATTTTTAGTCTGTTATGGCTATAAAAGACAGAAAACACTCCCCTTCATGTAAAGAGTTTAGAATCATACCTAACCAGGATGTACACCAACTTGTTTGCTACAGTTTTGTCTGTAAATATTTTTGCGTAATCTACAAAAGTAACCGTGTTTCAGCCCGCTGTCTGTGTTATTTGTTTTGTTATATGTAAACCAAACCATACTTTCTTATTTAAAATAACTTATGATTGTTTGTAAAAACATATAACATTTCGGAGGAAAACACTCAATTATTATGTATCTCACTTTAGGTACTTGTGTAAACATTTTTGTATAAATCATTCAACACACTATCAATGTAAACGTTAACTGACATAACATCCTACGTTTTGACATTAACATAGAATTCAAACAAACTAGATTGCAATACCAATACAGCAGTTTATAAATATACAGTGAGTTAACTCATTTATGGTAAATTCTTTCTAATAATAGTTACAGGAGATTTTTAGAGTATCAAAATGGACTTTGGACAAGAAGTCTTAACATATTTAAAGAGAGAACTTGGAAGAGGCTTACCATAAGCTAGTTTTGTTCTGAAGGCAAGTTTAACAAAATTAACGGTATTTAAATGTCAAAATACTGAAATATTGAGTTCCTGTTAATTATATGACTGATTATGTTCCTGCAGTCTTAGTTTCAATAAGTTCTAAAAAACAAGTGTACGCCTATAATAATATGAGGTTCTTTCTATCATGTAAAATCATAATAAAGTTAATTTTAAAAACAATTAAAATAACCTTTACTCTATTTTTAATATTTTATTAACAACTACTATGAAACATTAAAGACCAATGTAGGAATCCTCATCGTTGGATTACACAAAAGATGTTGGTAAATACCAAACATACAATTACAGACTAAAGAAAGGCAATGTAACTTTAAACTATTGTCAACATAACTATTACATATATATTGTTTAACATCTGAAACAAACGATGTAAGATGTAACTTTCTGTGATATATACATATCATTGTATATCACTAAATATCGCTATATATAGGCTACATACAAATATCTGTGTTACACACACACACACACACACACACACACACACACACACACTCGCGTGTATGAATCCAGGTTGAATATTTATATTTTACAAACTATTATAATAAATCCGTAAATTTTACAATGTTCTTTTTTAATAAGCAAATTGTCGTGTGATAATATACATTATGCAGGAAAAATACATTGTTTTATGCTAAAAATATCACATACGTTTGTAAATATACTTACTGTCGCTTAAAATATAGTACTTACTGTTTAAACGCAGACTTTTTTGAGAGACGATAATACCAAAGTGGATATAGAGAAACGTCGATATAAGATTTCACGTTCGAAGAGTTTTCTGGCTTTGTGCGTTTCGAAGCGTTCTCTAACACATTACGCACTTCGGCTGTGATTCTTTGAATTTCATTATTCTCTTAGTAACATTATTTTTACTACTACTACTACTACTACTACTACTACTACTACTACTACTACTACTACTACCACTACTACTACTACTATCACTACTACTACTAGTGCAAAGTTATAAACAATTCCAAACGTACCTCTATAGTCCTATAATTATTTAAATATTTTGTACATGAATGACTAACTGTCATTGCCAACAGTTACCGACCAGCACTTTTCTCTATTTAAGACTAACGACGACTTAATAATGAGGAAGATGTCTGAGTGTTTATGTCGATTTTTCTATGAAATTAGACATTTTTATAAAAGATGCTTGTTTATTATGTGCCAGTGAAGATTGAGCTGTCTAATTGCAGCTAAGTATTCACTGCATTGTTAGCTAATTGTAGTTAGATTATCCCATAGTTAACAATTGACGTGAAGCTTGGACACTCACAGGAAGGACGGAAATAATGCTTAATGTTTTCATAACGGTGGTCCTAAAAAACCTAGGCAGAGACTAATGTTGAATAAGAAGATGAAGTAGTAGCCTGGTAAACTTTGTCAAGCTGCAGAATACTAGATGGGCGAGGTACGTAGTAAGATTGTACAAAAGGAGGTGACAATGTTTTTCTTACGTAATTAATTACTTTTATTTCATTTTTGTACTTATTTTCTTCTTTCTTTTAAGCAAGAGGACCATAGGTCAATTTATATAAAGCAAGAACAATTGATGACTGTGGACACGGTGGCGGGGTGTGAGAAACGGTTCAAGAGGGTTCCCGGGTTTCATTTATTAATAGGTAGTGTAACAGAATAGATTATTCGGAGGCGAATTTTGAAGAGGCATAAATAAAAACATTTATTTAAAGTTAATACTATTGTTTTAATAATGGCAAGTTTTTATTTGTAAATGATTTGTGTACTTTGGGGAATTCAGTTATACCATGTGTAGTGTAATAAATTACTTTGTCAGCTACTTTTCTTAACGACAGTTCTTAAAATCATTTGCTTGTGTTTTGCACCCATTGTTCATATTGAATTTTAGTGAATAGCTAATTATTGCTGTGCTGAAATGTAAGATATGTGTCTCATTTTACAAATCAAATCATGCTATTATAATTTTCTATGAATTTAACATAACTTTAATTTATGTGATTTAAATTATGATGTGTAAATAGTTGTAGTTAAATTTGCTAAAAGTTATTAATTTCACTGAAAATCAATCCACTACTTTGTTATCTTTGTTATAAATTGCTGTTCATGAGTTAATTTAAAAAAAATAGTAATAACTTAAATAAATTTTTCCTATACTGAAGGATTCGAAGTACGCCACAAAAAAATTGAATAGTCCGGATTAATGTTTAGGCTATTTTCTGCCATAACTCAATTATTTTTTTATCCCAATTAATTAAACATGGTATCATTGTTTCCACAGTAAAATGTTGAACATTTTACTTAATAACATTATACTTCGATAAAATTAATATTTGCACAGCTATTAGTGCACTTCCTTATCTGGAAAGTGTACTTAGACTGCTGAAGAAATATACAGGGCATTTAACAACGTCAATACAGTATCATGATTTCAATTCACCTAGTTTTACATTTCTGAGTGTATGTTTACCACTTTTTAGTATCTTATGCATTTTTTGTTAAATTTAGTAGTTAGCCAGGCAATTCTCGTAAAAGGTTTGCCTCAGAAAAATGATTCCCGTGGTATTGCAAGTGACAGTGGAAGTTTTGCGGCCCCCGGCAACAGTGAGGGGTGTGGGGCACAGCTACTATGAGAAATGAGTGGTTTTAGTTCTATTATTCTAGCCTGGACTCCTTTGAGTATATCGCTTACATCTGAGCCCCATCAAAAGCTTGACCACGGCAACAAAAAATATGGAGGTTATATTTTGCCTAATCAATATTGTGCGACCAATGTTATAGCCAGTAAGGTCTGTAACATTGACAAACAAGTCTTTCTTAATCTTAACAGGTATTATTATTATTACATATATACTGCAAACATTAGCAATTTCAGAAACAATTATAAACACAATTTTTCGACCTCTAGAAATCTGAGGTCGTCTTCTAGAATTTATGTGCTTCTATACTTCCATGGATGAAATCCAAGGGGCGTACAATACATGAGGGTACAATGGTGCAACTACAAAATTCAAACTCATACTGTCTCGCCCGGCGACATGCGACCAGTGTGCTAACTCCTTTGTGCTACAAAAATCTGATGATACTGGCAGTACCTTGCTCTCGTCAGACTGTCACTCATACAGCAGGCACAGGCTCGGGTGCGTGTGCGTTCACAACATCATCTATGTCTGTGGTTATGGCTTTTCCTCATGCAAAACCTATAGGCCTAATAAACTTCACTTAATGCTACATCTCTGCTTTACCTTAAAATGTGCTTACGCGGTCTTACAAACGCTTTTTCTAATTAACTTTTGGAGAGTATTCTTAATGTAATAGAGTTTTTAACACAAACTGAACGCACAACTGTTGAAAGTAAACTGTTATTAAATATAACAATATATTAAACTCTATCTAATATTCCACATTTCACTATTACGTGTTAGTAATTACTGCAACTCGGTGGGTGTTGTAAATACAGTGACGCGTAAAACACGTTCATAAACAGAATGAACTCAGAAACTAATAAGCCCAAAACTGGTAGCTTGAAAAATTTAAAAAATCTGGATAGTTATAACAAGATACTCTTCTAAAGTATAAAGAGAACATGGACACAAAGAGGAGACATTTTTAGAAAAATACATTAAGCAGAAAAGGCAGTAAGTTTGTTTAATACCTACGGATCTGCTTTGAGTAAGAACTTTCATTTTTTTGTACAATAAATCTTGTTTTTCCAAGTTTAATCAACCGATGCGATGCAGTTCATCGTTTCTTCAAGTTCTGTCTCTGCTTACAGCCTCAAAGTTTTTTGTGTGTGCCTCTACTTACTGTCTCTTTATTCCTTTCCCCTGTTTCTCTCAACACTTGAGTGTAGATTCCACAGTAATGAATGTGGTAATTCGATTGCATTCTCTTTACATAACCCTACAGTAAAATATAGAAACATTAAATTTTAAATTTAAATTGTATTTATATCATGGCTAATATAATACAGCAGTAAATTATTACGTTTGTTACAGTGTAAATGTTCTTGTTGTTGTCTCAACAACTGAATGCTATTCACTAATGTAATATTTATATTAACAACCATCTAAACGCCATAAACAAAGATATATTGACACACTCATGTGGCTAATCATTTAATGAAATCTTCGTTTATAAAACAAACAAACAAACACACACACACACACACACACACACACGTACACACATGTAGTTTATTTATAATAATAATTTTATACTAACCCTATTATATGTAAATTATTTGTAATAGTAACTTTATAACTTTAATAAGTTAATACGTTGATAGAGAAGGATTGAGTATTACGAATTTCGCTAACAGCTTAAAGATGTAATACTTTCCAGAGTTAAGTGAACTCAGAATATGTACGCACGTGTATGAAGTCTGTAGTACCTTCTGAGCCTAGGCAACTAACTGAAACACACAGCTTTATCCAATAGTACTGCCCTCGCAACTCAGGTATTTCATATCTAGGAAAGCTAAATAAGAGAGGAAACACAGACGCAGTGACATGTTAATTACTCTCGGCTCTTGTCCCTTCTGTTAAATTGTGTTATAAAGCATAATTCCTACGTCTGTGTGACTTCTGTATTTGTCGTCTTGCAGATTATTTAAAACATGGGTGCATGTATTTCTCAATGAGGAGTTGAAAATCGAAAAGCAACAGGACAGGACGGATTAAAAGCAGACTTGTTTATGAAGGTATCTTACTTAAACTTTGATTATTGCATTTCTGTAATGTGTAATGAAAATACGAACAGATCCCGTAAGATTGGCTAACAGGTCGAGTAGTGTTTATTTTTAAGAAGGAAAACAGAATGACTCTAATAACTGCAGGGAAATATGCTTAATTAATACTGTCTTTAAAATACATGCAAGAATCATAAACCAATTTCTGCAAACTATTTCAGAGATTTTATTTTAAAATATCAAAACGGTTTTGGAAAGGGCAGATCTTATACAGACAATGATTTTATTATTATATGCCTTCAGTATTTTGAGAAGTCCTTTGATAGAGTAAATAGAAGTATGGTGTGGGAAGTGTTAGTAGAGCAGGGATACCCACAGCAACTTATAAGAACTGTACAAACAAAAATAACTCGTACTAAATATAATTGTAAGATCTCTAAAAAAATATATGTTATTCAGGGTGTTAGACAAGGTGCAGTATATCACTCTTTTTATTATTCATTTCGACGATCTAGTAAGAAAGTGAAAACAATTAGTGAACAGAGGTATTGAGATATCAAAAGACAGATATTTCAGTATGCTGTTGTTTGCTTGCGACTTGCTTGTGATTTAAAATAAAAAATCTGAAAATAGGTTTTCTTAGCTTTATCAGATTTCTAAACAATACAATATGATGATATCCACTATAAAACGAAAGTAGTGGCATTTTAAAACTAAAATCCCACAAGAAAAAAATAATAATTAATGATCAAATTGTAGAACAGGTTATTATTAGGAGATTTATATTGCCTATAACAAGAATTATGATACAGATGATAAGTTAGGCAAGTTACAGACTGTCTATGAAACAATCAAACTATCTATGGAATCGATATGTTTGTATTTTTACAAACAATGCTTTTAGAAGGAATTTTTACAGGCAAATTAAACTTTTACAAAATTATGGCAGCTTCTGTACTGTCCTACAATTATGAATTATGGACGAAAATTAAGAAACAAAAAGTAAAGTACAGGACTCAACGATAACGTTGATAACGTTCTTAAGAGAAGTTGAAAGGAACGAAGGAACCAGTAGTTCAATAATTGATCATATAAAAACTAAAGACAAGAGAATAATTACAAGTTTTCAACTTGAATGACAGAATATGAGAATATAAACGGTGGAAGGAATAGGCAGTATCTTGCCTATTCCGTGATGTAAAGATGATGATGGTTAGAAACATTGACATACACAGTTGATAATTGTTTTCATTTTAAATCCATAAAGACCTCTTATTCTTATTCGGCAATTTTATTAAAAATGTATGTTATCTGATAGGCTTGTTTGTTAACTGAAAATAATCTAAAAGCTTTAAACCTGTTTGCCTGAAACTTTTCCCTATATATTTTTTCAAAATCTGTGTCAAAAGAATTGTTAATATTAAATAAAATTTGAAAATTACACGTTGAAACGACGAGTAAGTTTCTAGCCAATATCTAAATGGCACTTTTACAATTTTCCATACTGTAGCTTAACGCATCATAAATTGTATTTATGTTCACTTCTGTGACAATTAACTAACTCGTAAATAACATGTAAGTTATAAGAAGATATATACTTAAAATTTGCTGTCAATATTTTGCCAGTTACTGTTCTGTTTTATATATTTGCATGTGCATATAACAAGAAATACATTCCTCAAATTAAGTGCTTAACTTCATAAAATTATAGAGTATTATTATACAAAACGATACTTCTCTTATTGGCCCCTATGCTTTTTTAGAAATTCGTACAACAGCACAGCTGAGTCTGGCTCCCATATACTTCATGTAACTAATGAAAACTTATTATTACTAATATTTACTCTATTTGTTTCTATAATTCACATTTCAATATTTTGTATTATGTGGTACAAAAAATTTCCTGAAAACAAAAGGCTTTGTCTCTACATAAAGGAAACAGATATGCATGTTAAGAGTGTGATTTGATATGGAAGGACATTATGTTGTGACAGCAAAGATATGATCTTATAATTATTGAAGAAGTTTTACTTCCATGTACTGTAAGGAAATGGAAGTATGGTGATCGCGAAAAACCTCGTGTTCGTGATAAGGGCTGATTCTGATTATACTACCCTCAAAACATGAAGGAAAGTCATTTTCCAAAAGGTGTCTGTGTGTTTGTGTGTCTGTATGTAGAACACATTTTTTTTATGGCGAAGGCTAACTGCCGCAAATTCAAACATAATCAAACAATTGTTTGTATATGTTCTTGAATTGTAGAGGACTCGAAGCCTACTGATTTTGGTAAAGATCTGTTAATGGAGAGGGGTAGTTTACCTGCAACGTTTTACGTTTTAACAAGAGTAAAGTACTTAATTTTGATAAAGTATCCTAAAAAAAGGTCATAATAATCCAGTGTAGAAAATTAGATGAAATAGTCATAAATGAAAACGGTAGTTGAATGGGGAGGGGTAATATTTTGAAAATGACCTTTTTAATAAAGTACTTTATTTTGAAGAAAAATACCTTAATAATTACATATAATGAAACTATTACTCAATAAAAATGTAAATATAAAAAAGAGGTTGTTCGATTAAGGGGTAGTTTACCTGCATTGCTTTGTGTTTACTAAGAATAAAGTACGTAATTTTGATAAATAAGTGCCGCTAAAATAAAGTCATATTAATCCACTGTAAAATGGTAAATGAGATATCTATAAATGGAGAGGGTAGTTGAAGGTGGAGGAGGTGATTTTTTGAAAGTGACTTTGCTGATATCAAGTAAAGTACGAGTATTTAATTTTGAAGAATAAGATACCTTAGCAATTACATATGAAAAAACTATTCCTCTATAAACGTGTAAATACCATTAATGGGGGGATCGGTTGAGGAAGAGGGATAATTATCTGCGTAGTTCAGTTTCTTTATAAGAACAAAGTACAAATAAAGTAAAAATAAGTTATAGATAACGTGACTCAAAAATAAGATTATATTTAACACTACTACCGAGAGTATTTATTTTATAAAACTGTTTTCTTCTTTTCTCTTTATACCGAGACATACTTCTCACTTACCCGCTCTTCAAATTCAGATAAATGTAAGAAGTTAGTTTTATTTATTTATCACCACACGTTATGGCATAAGAATTTACCTAGCGTACGTGTGTAAGTGTACTTGTGAAGTTGCGGATATCTATTACGTCATGTTAATTTGATGTCAACATATTCCTTTATTTATCTATACGTTAGATAGTATATACGAAGTTCGTTCAAATTTAAATTTTAATTATTATTTACTCAAAAGTAATATAAGAATGCTAATTTAAATATACTTATTTTTCAATACAGTCTCAATCCTTTTGTAAGCATTGATGTCATCTTTCCGGAAGCTTACGTATTCCTTGAGAAAAAAATTCTTCTGGCAGAGGATGCACTCGCTCTCAAAGAGCATCAATGACTTCCTCACTGTCCCGAAACTGAGATCTCTCTTATGGGTCCAAACAAATTGAAGTCAGGGGGCGAGACTAAACTATACGTCGGATGGGGGAGTACTGTCCATTTTAGTTTCCGAATTGTAGTCTTCGTATCACTGGCGACATGAGGACGCGCATTGTCCTGTTAAATACAAAATACTGACGTTCTACGCTTATTTTGGATGGCTGTTTGGAGTAATTCTCAGTGTTTATAGTGCTCGGTTTTGTTAGGAAATCAACGTGAATAACGCCTTCATCTCTCAAAAAATAAAGCGATTTTTCTGTTGAAAAAGTGTTTTTTTGCGTTTCTGATTTTGGAGATGATGAATGCATCGATGTTCTTTTGGTTTCTAGGGTAGAGTGATGTGCCCAGGATCCACGTAATTAATCGGTATCTTCAAAAAAATCTATATTGTTACGACGGTCTCACTGATCGTCGTATGGTACAGTGGAAAAACAAAATACAGACACCAATGAAATCACTACTTAGCAGCTTTAATGAATAAAAAATACAGTTCCTAATCAACTTATACAGTAATCAAAGCTGAATTTGTCCACACGCAATAATAATGTCAAATAATAGAGTTCCACTCTAATTATAACACAATAACACTTCGCTTCAACCGACACTCGATCTGCACTAACGAAAATCGCTCAACACAACTGATCTGAAAAAGCCAGACGCTCTGCTTTTATAGGTCGCGTAGAAGACCAGAATAGCTTTCCCTCCTTGATGCACGCCAGCTAATCCGAATTTCAAGTGTTCTCCAGAGTACTGTGGAACGTATTTTAGGGCGACCTTGACTGAGGTACACCTGGTCGGCTAGTGGAGGGACGTTCTAGGCTGTTCGTAAGGTTCTCGTTACATATAAATTATAGTTAATTTTAAAAAACAAACAAAATACACTTGCAAAAGTTATTATTGTTATGTAATTAAATAGTGTTTATATTTACAACAATAGATGTGATACGAAATAACCACTTTGCCGTAATAACCATTAGGCCTATAACTTTTCCGTAATCACCTGTAGACTGTTGGAAAATAAAATAGTGAAAAACTCAGAAAATGAACAAAAAATTGTAAAGAATCTATTGATAATTTGCAAAGATTAAAAAGTAGATAAAAAGGAGTAGAACTAACACAAGGCCTTAATATTACAAACATTTAAGAAATGTGACAACCAGCAAGAAAAAGTGAAAAGACAAAACAAACGTTCTATATTCCAAATACGTATATTTCAACATATATTCATACATGCGTGTTTCTTCAAGAAAAACGAAGTTAAGGTTACATGTACTAAAAACGAATTAACGAGAAGTGTGACATAAGCCATTAGGTAAGATAGGATTAAAAATTATTTTATTAGCAGAATAAATTGTGAAACACACAAAATTTCAAAAAGTTGTCGACAATTTCTTAAGTTTCTTATTCTTAAATTTGTTTGCTTTTGATAGTACAGTGATCTCGAAACTTCCAAACTATTGAGCAACTTACCCAGTTTGAAAATGTGTGCTGATCTACTTAAGGCTGACGTAAAGTCTGTTCAAGAATGTATATAGTAGGCCTAAATAATAGAAACGTTTCTTATTCGTAATTTATTAATTTGTATTTCTGATTATGATACTTTAAACTACTGAAACAGTGTTATATTCAATAAATATCTTCTTGTAAGAATAGTTTTATTTATTATTAATAACAATATATAAAAATATATACAAGAATAGTTGAGCAAATATGAATATTTTAATTAAGTGCAGTTAAGTCTTAAAAGCTCTGTAACCAATTGGATGAAATACCCGCTAAATGAAATATATCATAAATATGTTTTACGGTAATTAGGTAAATAAATTACGGCGCAGTCGCATTTGAAGCATATATTCATAGTACATATGTTGTGGTAGACTTTACTCGAATTAAGTGGTAAGAAATTACAGAAAAATGAGTTGCAATGAAGGGGAAAATAACGGAAGGGAACACATCAACTGTGTGTTTAATCAGTATACAAGAGCCTTGATAACAGCAGCAGTGTAAACTGTCATTTACAACTCCGTATTCAGTACTGAATTACTGTAGGCCTATGTTCAGTCCAAGAATTGTAGAGATAACGCTGACAGCAAGCGGATTTCATACAATTTACTAGGATATGTGTGCAGTTGCGCATAACAGTGATAACATAATGAACTCTGTTCACTAGTAAACTGAAAACATTGCACACGTGCACTTAGCGTAATTCAATATAAAATAACTATAAATTATACTTTTAGTAGCAGTAGCAGTAGTAGTAGTAGTAGTAGTAGTAGTAGTAGTAGTAGTAGTAGTAGTAGTAGTAGTAGTAGTTTTTTTTTGCGGGGGAGGAAAAATGCATTATGCACCATCAGGAGACACCCGACTGGTCTCCCGGTGTGTGGGACTCGCACCCACTAAAAAACCTCCACTTTACAGGCAGGGAACCCCCCCTGGAACAACTATTCGTATGGCTTCAGGGTGGCACCTCGTATTGCGCCTACTAGGCTTCTACAGCTTTATCTATATCATCGACCTGTGAGACGGTCCAGTTCAGGCTTCTTCTGCCGCAGGACCATCCTCACGAAGGTCACAACCATGTCCCAGTTCTTTTTGCTATTGAGCATGACGCCTATGATGTTATCAGGCGTCATGGGGCCAATCTCCGATTCCAGTCCTCGCCTCTCCAGCACCCACCGTTGACACTCGAAAAAAGTATGATGAGCGTCATCAGAGTCTGAGTCGCCATACACGCACGACGGATCCTCTATCTTACCCATCCTTCGCAGGTATGCACAGAAATAACCATGCCCTGTCAGGAATTGAGTAAGGTAATAATCTACCTCGCCGTGCGTTCTGTCCACCCATTCAGGGAGGTTCCCAATCAGCCTCGCCGTCCACCTAGCTCGACTCTCCTGCTCCCATCGTAGTTGTCAGCTCCGCATGGAGTGTGCCCTGGCCCCTGCTCTTGCTTCTACAAACCCCAAGTCTTCCTTGGTCGTGTAGACCCTCCTCCTCTCCTCAGCCATCAGATCTATTGGCATTACCCAGTGACGACCAACACTGCTGGTTCCGACACCGTTCTGTAGGAGCTTGCAATCCGAAGTGCTCCTCTTCGTTGTACCGCGGCCATCTGCTTGCGGTATTTTTCTTGCTTCAGTGCGTCGGCCCAGACCTCGCATCCGTAGAGGAGAATCGAATTGGTCACCGACATCAGCAGTCGCCGTCTTCCTGCAGCTGGGCCTCCGACATTTGCCATTAGCCTGCTCAGCGCAGCAACGACCTTAGCGTCTTTCTCCTAGAAACATCGAATTTGCTCCCAGTAGGAAAGCTTAGTATCCAGGTGCACCCCTAGATACTTCACCGCTGGCTTTGATATTATCGCCGTTTCCCCCACCACGAACTGTGTGATTGTGGGTATACGTCGTCGAGTGAGCAGCACAATCTCTGTCTTCACCCTCGCAAGGCTCAGACCGTGTTCTTCCATCCAGATGCGGACCCTGCGCATGACCTGGTTCAGCATGCGCTGCGCCTCCTCTGCGTCTCTCGCGGTGATCACGGCAGCCACGTCATCAGCATGTGTTACCAGAAAGTTATTATCTGGCATCTCCATCCGGAGGATTCCATCATAGAAGGCATTCCACAGGTCGGGGCCCAAGATAGAGCCCTGAGCTACGCCTCCTGTTATTTCTCTGCTGCATGGGCCATCTGCTGTGTCGTACCGGAGCTCCCTGTCCCTCAGGTAACTTCGTATTATCCGGAGCAGGTAGTCCGGCGCTTGAAAGACGTCCTCCAAAGCCGCTAGCAAGTCTGTCCACCTGGCCGAATTAAAGGCGTTGCGTACGTCCAGTGTAGCGAGTAGCACCATCCTTCTGGAGAAGTGATTACCCCGCTGGGCCACCTGGACGGCATTCAAGATCTCCTGTATGACTCCAATGGTGGATCTGGCCGTTCTGAACCTGTACTGCCTCGCTGACAGATCTCCCGCATCCCGAATTGCCGCTACTAGGCGAGGCCTGAGTAGACATTCCAGTAGTTTCCCCGCCGTGTCCAGCATACAAAGAGGTCTGTATGCCGAAGGGGAATTCGGGTCGCCCTTCCCTTTGCCGACTAAGACTAGTCTCTGGACCTTCCACCTCTTCGGGAAGACTCCGTCTTTGATGCAGCGGCTGTACATATTGAGTAGCACCTGAGGGCAGGATCTAGCGACCACTCTCAGCACTTCCGCAGGTATACCATCCGGCCCTGGTGCCTTCTTGTTGCGCAGGGAGCTAGCAGCTAGTGATAGCTCGTCCTCGCTGAAAATCAGGACGTCTTCCAATGGGCCTGGATATTCCTCACGATCCCTCAGTGGGTGACGAGAAAATAGACCGTCCACGATGACGCATCCGATTTTCGTCCATCCTTGGGCAACGAGGCCGGGCTCCAAGCCTGTACCCCAGACCCCAGGGATCAGAATCTAGATCACTCCTGAGGGTCTCCCACTTGAGCCGCTTGCTTCTGTTGATGGCCTCCTTCAGTCTTTTCCTGGCGAGCCGATATTCGTCTTGCGCTTCGGCGGCTGCAATCGCGTTTCTCCGTCTGTTTCTGGTTGCCATGCGACGCGAGCGCAAGCAAAGTCTCCTGAGGTCAGCAATCTCGTCTGTCCACCAGTACGCCACTGTCTTCCCGCCGCGGCGTCTCGCTCTCCTGGGCATAGACTTATCGCAGGCATTCCGTATGAGGCGCATTGTCGCACCGACGACTTCCTCTGTCGGACCCAAGCTGTTCATCACCGCCTCCTTTCAGTAGTAGTAGTAGTAGTAGTAGTAGTAGTAGTAGTAGTAGTAGTAGTAGTAGTAGTAGTAGTAGTAGTAGTTAGTAGTAGTAGTAGTAGTAGTAGTAGTAGCAGCAGATACTTCCGACGTACAAAATTTAAAAATACTTTGCACAAGTATTTCCCGTCGTCTGTAAGTACACAATAAACTTACTCAATCCAGATATAAAAACACAACACTCCATGTTGATGTTGATAAACTAACACGAAAAAATCAACCAAAATAAGGTAATTATGGTCATAAGAGCAAAATTAAGTGGGAGCAAATATACACTTTTTTTAAAAAGAAAAATAATTATATTAACCTTATAAGATGGTAACATTTGTTGTCACGGCATACTGGAAACCAATAAAAAATATGATTGTAGCTATATGAACTTGTTGTGATTAGGACTTCAGGTTAGTATAGTCGATGAAATGCTACATTTAGCTTTACGTCGATACATTAACTTCATTACCGTCTCGACTGCTGTAAGATACCATAGTATTTGCTTTGTAGCAAATAATTTATGGCGGCAGGTTAGGTGAAAAAAGCGCTTACTACTACTACTACTACTACTACTACTACTACTACTGCTGCTGCTGCTGCTGCTACTACTACTACTACTACTACTACTGCTACTGCTACTACTACTGCTGCTGCTGCTGCTGATACTACTACTACTACTACTACTACTACTGCTGCTGCTGCTGCTGCTGCTGCTGCTGCTGCTGCTGCTGCTGCTGCTACTACTACTACTACTACTACTACTGCTGCTGCTGCTGCTGCTGCTGCTACTACTACTACTACTACTACTGCTGCTGCTGCTGCTGCTGCTGTTGCTGCTGCTACTACTACTACTACTACTACTACTACTACTACTACTACTACTACTACTACTACTGCTGCTGCTGCTGCTGCTGCTGCTGATACTACTACTACTACTATTACTATTGCTGCTGCCGCTGCCTCTGCTGTTGCTGCTTCTTCCACTACTACTGCTACTAAATTAAGTCTAATTTAGAGCTATTTTATACTGAATAACTCTTTAAGTACACGTGCAGCTTAGTTTTTAAAAAGACGATATCTGATGTTCTTAAACGGTTCTAAACAAATATTTATAACAAATTATAACATATAACTGAAAATAATCAGAATAATACCGGTATGGTTGGAAATAATTTATTCCGTTACTAAAATAATATAGGGTAAACACCATAACAGTTTTTTTATACTAGGTAAATAGGTGTACACCCTTTCCAATGGTGACCAAATGCTTATCATCAGTGTGTGTTCGCATTTTATGATCTTCGTCTTCACAAAAAGAAGACGCACACAGTTTCGTAGAGCTGAGAGACTTCACTCATAGAGCAACGGAAATAAAAATGGATACTATTTTCCCTGGACGTTGAATGGCAAATGAGATTTGAGCTAGAGAAGACATATTACAATGACAGACCACTTCACAACGTTATTAGCCGATGTCCACTGCAGCACTACCTTTTTGAAAATATTGCGTATCCCAATTGGGGGAAATCTCAAAGTGAGGAACTATAAAAGTAATGCGAGCAATTGTACCAAGATTACAAAGTGTTGGAAAAGTTACCCATACTGCTCTCTCAAATTCAGTTTAATTTCCATATCGCTTTTGCAGTAGGAAAATTATAATGGTCACTTTTCCAGCATGTCTTTCGGGCATCTAAAGTGTTTGAAACCATGTCGGCTGATTTATTTTAAAAGCAAATAGCGCTTTAGATATGGCACATGGTTTTGTTTACATCAGGATTCATCTAACAGTAGCAAACATATTTTATCTCCTTTAAAAGACATAGCTGGACAACAGCTTTCTTGATAAGATATCTGACAATGATTGTGCAATGTAGACAACCTCGTGTGAGCCGCCGAAAATCTCCCAGCGAGCTACTGGTAGTTCACAATGGACGGTTTGTTTGATGCTGCATAGAACAGTGCATTACGTATAAATAGCATTAGATCAAAGTTACAAGTTATATAATTCAGAGAATTACTGTTATTAATATATCATATACATTAATATAATATAGTATGTAATGTTACATGTTTTGTATTGTATTATACTGTAACGTGTTTAATGATATATTATAAAGTTTTATTAATCCCTTTTTGTTTTACCGTAATAAGTTATATCGTAAGAGTTATAACAAAATTATCATTTGCTTACTTTTCTATTTAAGTCCGCAGTATTCACATTAGTGTAGCTATTAAGTATATGTCATACTATGGAAATTCTGTTTTCTAGTAGAGTATCCAGCAGATGGTTTACAGGTATAAATATTATCTTTTAACTATAAAAAATTATCGTTTATCTAAAAGTAATTGACATTATATGAAGAAACTGTAACTGGGATGTGCCACAAACATTTAGTTTTGAATCAATATATTTCTACAATTAAGTAAAATATTTCGTTACCAGATATTTAATTATTATTATTTAAACAAAATTACAGCCATTGTAAACGTGGGAATTTGTGTCAATGAAATGCGAATATGGTTGAAATTACCTGGTCTTTGATTTGTAATTCTATTTTCAGTGCACGGGAAATAGTCGGGAAAGGCGTTATTCACGAACATTCAAGAAATTATTTTACTAATCAGAAAGTAGGGAAGCAAATAACATATGTCTTTCAAGGCTCAGCCATATTTTGTATCCCCTCCAATTTCTAGTAAAAAACTGTACCAACAAAATCTGTTTTACAAAAAATAAATACGAAATTCGTATTTGTATGATAGTATGCTAATCTATAACAATATATTCTGATATTCCTTCGATTTAAAGTCACATTATATTTTATGTTAGCGAAACATCAAATACATTTAAACGAATTGCTTTATATATAACTATCTAGGTCTATCTGACGGGATGCAAAGCGCTCTCTATTTATAGGCCATCGTCAAGGTAACCTGTAAGAGCTACGAAAATTCCGGAAAATACAGTAATTTAACAATACCGAGTTCATCTGACCACTGTATATTACTACTCGATTCAAAACGCTACCTTCATAAATAAATACAAATCACTTTCTAAGTAGTAGTTTCAATTAGATCGCTCATTTATAATTGTAGAAATCTAGTGAATAAATTTGTAATGCCAATATCAAACTTAATTATATTGACGTGTGTATATAGTACACTTATGGATAATCTCTATACTCCATAGTAAATTTGTACCTAAATACGAGTATGTATGTAAGAGAAAAAAGTAAATACCAACAAACACATAGTACTTCTCCTTTCCGTTTCTACGTAAATTCATTTAAACGCATAATATGTAATGAGGCAATTTATTTATAAATTATTCATAATGGTCGCTTTATATTCTCGAGTACACTTACGTACCACTAGAAATCGTTGTCGCAATTTACATAAAACATTTTGCTACAGCTGTGTAATTCTAATTGTCCAGCCTATAGAATATAAAACCTGATTGCAGAACCAACGAGTATTTACACAAACACTGTTTTCGCAAAGCGAGTACAGTCTTATTATCAGACGGTTTTTTTTAATTATCAAATGTAAAATTCTGGCGAATTTGCCGTTACAGACATAATAACAAATTGTTTGATTATAAAATCTGTTAACCAAGACAAATAAGTATTTTTTTACAGTCAACTACCTGTAATATTACAAGTAACGTATTTTCTGCTACAAATTTATATTTTATGTCTATGTACATTCCTTAAATTTCATGTTTCCATACACCTACTTACCTATCTTTTTGACAATTATCAAAAACATGTTGATCTTTTTTCGTTTACCATTCCATTGCACCTAAATCATATTATTCGATCGTATAATACGGACGTATTATACAATCTATTTGTTTTCCCTTTTTTTAATTTGCTTACTATTTATAATCCTTAATAATTCAATTTGTTTGAAGTCCATAATAATGGATATTGTCGTTAATTGACTTAAATATTTGATATTTTTTAATAAAGTTTTTTGTTACAGGAGTTTGAATTATTGCGAAGTCCTTAATAATGGATATTGTCGATAATTGACTTAAATATTTGATATTTTATTAATAAGGTTTTGTTGATACAGTATTTGAATTATTGCCAAATATTCGCCCTGCTGTAGGTTTCTATTTTGAATGCTTTGAAGACCTTTACATTATTCCAAAAAACAGCACTGTACTTATTGAGTTTGAAGTTTTTTCACCTTAAGGCTAATCAGACAATCTTAAATTTTAAGTCAAAGACTGTTCGGTTTTGACAAATCTAATATACCAGCAATTCAGAAAAATATATTGCTCTAAGTACACTAATATAATATAGATAAATTGGCCTTGTATAGTTTTATTCAGCGAGGAAACTTCAGGAAGAGTGAAAGAAACGTAGATATAAAATCAGCAGTATCAGTGGAATGTGAAAAGGATAGCTGTTAATCCTTAGGCAAATTTATTTTAAAAAAAATGCTTTATCTTAAATTGAATTATCTTTGTGTTTGTAAGTTTGATTCCGTTGTACTTTAGTACAACTTTACAAATATTAACCTACAAATGATATATAGTCTACAAATAATTTTTGCTTAAATACGTTAACCATATCATACTAGGTTGTACGTTTGTTTGTACTAACAAAATATTAGATGAAGCAGAAAAGATGAGATAATTCATGAAAAAACCCAAAAGGTAAAAAAGTCAATTTTCCAAATTAGTTAGATCAAGTTGATACAATGATTGTAAATTAAATCAGGAGACGCACAGAAATGTTATTTAAGTATGTAACAATATTTCCGAAGTCTTCTTTCAGGTTACTTTATACTCTGTGTCTTTGCCTGAGTTCTGAAAGGGTACTACAGTCTTTATTATGTGTTTCACTCCACAAGTGTAACAGGTCATTCTTGTCCTTGTAGGAGGTACAAAGACGTCACGTTAGTGTGCCCAATCCGCAATCTGGTGATGTAAACTTTTCAAATGGCTGAGATCACCTGCCACTTGCCATTTACGGACGCTCTGCTTCAAGGCAGAATGTGCCTCTGTCGTGTATTCCATATTTGCTGCCACGCATTAAGAATGGTGGTGGCAGCGACTTTTGCGTCGTCAGGTCGCATGGCAATCATCTCGCTCCTTCATCTGTTTCATTATTTTCATTATCTACATCACGCTGACACCAATCAAAAGATAAACCAACGTGTTATAATGCATGTCATTACGCCATTATATGTTGCGATAACTGAACCACTGTGTCCAAATTGTCCAAGGTAGTTAGAAAATTCAGTGAATCCGTACCTATAACAAATTCTCTCTTACCTCGATGATCACAAAATTGAATAACTTGTCACACCTCATACAGTTCGGCGGAGTGTACGCTTGCCACCTTCGATGGTATCCAGGAGTGGGAGATACCCTCGATGGGAAACGCACTATTCACTCCGCTCTCCGTTTCTGAGCCATCAGTGTACTCAGTGGTATGTTCTTCGACGTATCCCTGCAGGACTAATGTAAATAGAAGTTTCAGTTCAGTTCGTTAGCACGATTTCTTACTTCTTTTGGCCACTTGCAGCCAGCAATTTGGTTTGTGAATCAGCCAGGAACGCACCTCCATCCTTTTGGATAGTTTCCTTGCGTCCATGTAGCATTAAAATGTCCCAGTGGTGTAACCGTAGCTACTTCCGGCAGTTGTCGTATAATGCTGTAAGGAATATCGTCCGGTCCCCCTGTAGTGTCGCCTCCAGCAGGGATAGCGAACTGTAATTCCCTCATCGTGAATGTCGAGTTGTAAATTCTGTCCCCTTCAGTTTCCCAGTCAGGATCACCTTCGACTTCATGTTTCTTGCGAAGAAATCGCAATGATTTTTCTACACTAGCTTTTTTGCATATCGCTCATCTAAAGTGTCACTGGATTTGCATATCAGTTCTCCAACCTTATAGGCTTAATCACAAATGCCCCACCGATTGCTCCATTCTTCTGTCACTGGGGTCGAGCTTGTTATGGTCGTGACGTAGATTTCCCAGCTTGATCTCTGGGAGATCTTTTCCCAGCGAGTATTGTTGTAGGAGCGGCGGCACGAAGTCACTTGATAGTAACGCGATTATCTTCGGTCGCCGCTTGTTTGTAGTTGCTTAAGGATCTTCGCTTTGCTCTTATTGCGTCTCTTGCAGTGGTGCTCCACCTCCGTACCGGTGTTGTGGATGGATGACCGAATACCTAATCCGCGGAATATAATCCGTATCTGCTACAGTTATATCAGCAATATAGTTGTGTACATCTTCTATATTCCCTGTCCGAGTAGAACAGTCTAAGCGCCATTTTTCTGGCATATAATGCTCTTTGGCGTTTGCGTTTTTATGAGCGTTGGTATATGTTCGCTCTCATGAACTTCTGGGAACACTCATCACGACAGACATGAGGCAACTACAGACAAAAGATTAAGAAAGTACCAATCCGACATTTCAGAGTCTCAGCAGAGATGTCGTTACCATGAGCCGACTTCCCACTGAAGCACGTCTTGATCCAAGTACATCTTGAAGCAGTGTACCCGAAACGCAAGCACTGGAAACACTTCATTGGCTGAGGGATGAAAGCTCTCGCGCTGGCTTATGAAAGCCTGCCTTTTCCTCGGCAGGGTCGTCCTGTTGAAGGTTAAGATGTGGGACACAAATGGGAGCGACTGTCCATCCCTTTGCACCGTTAGTGTCCGACATGCAATAACGCCTTTTCCGGCAAGCTCCAACGGAATTTCTTTCTCTGTGCAGTTAAGTAGGAATCTGCACATACTACTACACGATTTATGGTGTTCAGAATGGTATTAGTTATGACTTATACAACTATGTCTCCTATATGCTACAGCTTAAACTTTCTACAGCTTTGAACAGCGTTGATAGTGCAGAGTCTCCACGAGTATTCTACCCGCTGCTTTTATGTTGTCATGTACACGTGATCCAGTGCAACCAGTGATAGCCTTTTCAATTAGAAAGGAACTCGCTTTCTCGAAGTCACCTCTTTTAGTATAAATTACGAGATACTTTGCCACCACTATAACACCGGCAGACGACCTCGTCTTTTGGCATTGTCCAAGGCGTAATGACTTTTTCACTTCAACGTCCTAGAAGTGCTTTTTTTGAAGACGACGGTTTCTAGGGGATCCCTCAACCCCAGGATTACTTAAAAACCTTGGATGTGGGTCCCACGAATACCGGAGAAATAAACAGAGCCGGTATTCGCGGCAGAGCCCTCGAATACTGTAGCTACGACTAAATACTACAGTGTGCAACCTGGTCCCCTGAAGCCATCGTTACTACCGTTGAGTCGTCCACTTATTGGCACGGTCGGCCCACAATGGATTACGGTGTGTTTTCAGGCGGTACACACAACCTTCTCAGTCCCTGTTAGCCAGCTAAAGAGTGACAGCTATTGCCCTCCTTCCCCAAAGCCAAGATGTTATAAGCTCGCATTTAGGGTTGGATTTCTGGGGGATATTATAATATTATTATTATTTATTTTTAATGTTAGGCTTAACAACTATGGACTTAATCCCTTATTTCTTAACCTGTAATCAGTACTTAGGAAAAAGGAATGGACTACATTTTATATTTATTGACTTAAGCTAATAACTACCCAGAATGATAACTTTATAACCGGATGACCAAGTCAGCTGCCTTGAAAACTTCCGAGCCAGTCGTCGACGTCATCTCATTAACGAGGTCTGTTTATGATCACCTCTGCCTCGACAGCTCAGTCTTAGGGTTTTGAAAAGCAACGTACTCCTTTTATGCGTTTTTTCTCTGAACACTCAGGCGCATGTGCATTGTTGTTCAGGTTGTAGCTGGTGCAACCATGTCAAATTCCTGTGCCCATACATAGTCATGTGAAAACAACCTGTTCTCGTCTACTACGTTATCCTATATGTTGCCATTCGCCGATATTCTCTTTTACTACTCGCAGTTTTATGTGTAAGGTGTGCCATATTTGCTGCACGTTGTAAGAATTGCTGATGTGGCAGCAATCTTGAAATAGGCGGGACTTATATTAAAGACTTCTACTTTCGAACTGTCCACAGCGCTTCGTGCTGCGAAGTCACAGTCTTTATTGCCTTTGATATCTACGTGAATTAGCACCCATATAAAAGTAAATTGTAAACCCTCGTGTTGCAAGGCAAAGAGGCTCTATCTAATGTAAGGGTGACAAAACTCAGCGAGTCTGCGCAGATGGTAAAGTGCCTTCGTGTTCACAATAGCAAAACGACATATCACTCAGCGGTGTATAACTCGGCAATGCCTGTGTATAAGAATCGCCCTGGACAACAAACGCGCTCTCCACTTCGTTTACTGTCTTCGATCTGTCAATATAAAGTACCACGTGATTTCTATAATTGACTGTCACTGCACGGAATCGGGGCTCCTACACAACGGGGTGTATTGTTGACTTTTCTTCGTTGCTTAAATACAAACAACCATGAGGTTTCCTAATCAGCCAATGTGATACTTCAGATGGTATAATCGTATGTACGTGCTCAGATGGAATGTTGTACCGGTTGAATAGCACCGACGCGCGAATTACATGTCGATCGGATATACACAAGTCCCCGTCTGTTCACATTCTCAGTGAACGCCGTGTGGTTTTGATGAGTTGGCAAGGCATGGATCTTTGAAACTTAGCGCAGTAGCAACTTATGAGGTCTAAACTGTAGTGACTTCAATCCTCCATCACTACCATCCTAGTGCAAAAAATTCAGTGGCATAACACATCCCTGAGTTAGGCACTACGCCTGATAGTTTGAAATTAGACTTTCTGGCTGAACAGTAGGCTACACACCTATAATCCCTTTTTGAAACTGTCATTTAGACCACATTAGCCCCAGTTTACGAAATCGTCGTCCACTGAATCAGCGTTACCGCACGAGTAGAAGTTCAACGTGCGGAAACTGCAGCTTGTAAAGATTTGCAGTAGTTTGTTTCGTTGTTTATTTACACAGCTGTCTGTTACCCTGTTTTGACTCAACAGAAAGATCATGGACTGTTGCCACCAGTATTTTACAAACTCTATGCAGTCTCTAGAAGTTTACTAACAATATTGTTTATGAAATCGTTTACTTTTGTATAAACATACTACATGTAGTCTAAAAGTAGTTTATTACAACTCTTAAGGGATCCCTCAACCCCAGAATTATTTGAAGACCTTGCATGTTGCATGTGAGTCCCACGAACTATATTACCAAGTCCCTGTTATCCAACTGAAGAGATTACTGCTGACAGCTGATGCCCCCCTCACCCCGAGGCCAATATGTTCTAAGCTTGCATCTACGGTTGGATTGTCATGTTTTTGCAGGCGACGAAAACTGTCACGTCTACCATGTCATCTGTAACAGACGAGACACTAAATGCTGTGATAGAACCGAAACCTTTGTCATAATTACATCATTGTTAAGGACAAAACAATTTTATAATTTGTAATATATTTTATTATTAATAATCTGCTACTACTACTATTAATACTAATATAGCTGCTGCTGCTGCTACTACTACTACTACTACTACTACTACTACTACTACTACTACTACTACTACTACTACTACTACTACTACTACTACTACTGCTGCTGCTGCTGCTGCTGCGTGTGTGCTCCTTGCACTCGTCTTATCACTATTGGAAATATTAATATAAAGTAGATAAAGACCTGAACATAGTGATATAGATTAGTAGGCCTGTATGTTATGTGAATGAATGGTAATTAAATCTCTAAAACGTACAAAAACACTTCGTTGTATGTTTAAGTAATAATATTTTAAGTAATATTTTTTAGTAATTTCAAGTAAAAATATAGAATGTCTCACTGCAAGTTTAGATTAGCGAATCGTAAAGGTTTTCACATTTGGAAAGTAGCCAGGATATTTAATTAAGTTCAGTTAGAGATGTGGAAACTAACAGCTTCACAAAGGCGACTCTGAAATGGAAGAAAGGGGGTCCTGTTTTGTCGACGACAAAAGTGATATATGCACTTAGCTTACATACTGTCTTATAGTTTATAAATTGTGTAGTAAACTGAGTTTGCATCATGGGTGGAATAATAGTGATATCTTACATTCCAATACCGGCACTGTAAGGTTCCAAGCTCACTAGATTTTTTCAATTCTATCGATGCTTATGACAGCAATAACAAAGAAAATTTATGACTGGACCACAAGAAACACGGTCTACAATAAATGCATCTGTATATGTGCGTAATGTATATTGTACGTGCTGGCTTACTTAACCTATGTGGGTACAAAAGCTTAAGCGGACGTGTTTGTAAAATTACCTTCTGAAGGTAAAAAAATGTACTCGTTTTACTTCCAAAACTCGTTTTCAGTAAATTTTTGTAAACGGACAACATTACTGCTTCCTACTGATACTATTACTACTACCACCACCACTACTACTAATACTACTACTACTACTACTACCACCACCACCACCACCACTACTACTACTACTACTACTACTACTACTACTACTACTACTACTACTACCACTACTACTACTAATACTAATACTAATACTTCTATTAATATTATTATGTTTTACTTCCATGTTCATTAAGGAAATGGAAGTATGGTGATGGCAAAAAAAATCGTGTTCGAGATTATTGCAGATTCTGATTGTACTACACTCAAAACATGGAAAAAACCATTTTTCGAAAAGTGTCTGTGTGTGTGTCTGTCTGTGTGTCTGTCTGTCTGTCTATAGATTTTTCTCTATGGCAAACGATAACAGCCGCAAATTCAAACAGAACCAAATAATTTTTTGCATACGGTCCTGATTTGTAGAGTACTCAAGACCTATTGTTTTGGGTGAATATCGGTTAAGGGAAAGGGGTAGTTTACCAGCAACTTTTTTTTTAATCAAGGGTAATTATTTCCTATGGCAAACGATAACAGCCGCAAATTCAAACAGAATCAACTACTCTTTTGCATACAGCGCTGAATTGTAGAGTTCTCATGACCTATTGTTTTTGGTGAAGATCGGTTATAGGAAAGGGGTAGTTTACCGGCAACGTTTTATGTTTTAAAAGGGTATTTTCTATGAAAAACGATAAGAGCCGCAAATTCAAACATAATCAAATAATTATTTGCATACAGCCCTGATTTGTAGAGTACTCAAGACCTATTGATTTTGGTGAAGATCGGTTAAGGGAAAGGGGTAGTTTACCTGCAACGGTTTTTTTTTAATTAAAGGTATTTTTTTATATGGCAAAAGATAACAGCCGCAAATTCATACAGAATCAACTACTCTTTTGCATACAGCCCTGAATTATAAAGTTCTCAAGTGAAGTATATTCGTTTTGGTGAAGATCGGTTAAGGGAAAGGGGTAGTTTACCTGCAAAATTTTATATTTTAAAAAGGGTATTTTCTATGGCAAACGATAAAAGCCGCAAATTCAAACAGAATCAACTACTCTTTTGCATACAGCCCTGAATTATAGTTCTCAAGACCTATTGGTTTTGGAGAAGATCTGTTAAGGCAAAGGGGTAGTTTACCGGCAACATTTTATATTTTAACAAGTGCATTTTCTATGGGAAACGATAAAAGCCGCAAATGTAAACAGAATAAAATAATGTTTTGCATACAGCCCTGAATTGTAGAGTTCTCAGGATCTGTTGTTTTTGGTGAAGATCGGTTAAGGTAAAGGGGTAGTTTACCAGCAATGTTTTATTTTTTAAAAGGGTATTTCTTATGGCAAACGATAAGAGCTGCAAATTGAAATAGAATCAAACAATTTTTTGCATACAGCCCTGATTTTTAGAGTACTCAAGACCTATTGTTTTTGGTGAAGATCGGTTAATGGAAAGGGTTAGTTTACCTGCAACGTTTTATGTTTTAAAAGGGTATTTTCTATGGCAAACGATAAGAGTCGCAAATTCAAACAAAATCAAATACTTTTTTGCATACAGCTCTGATTTATAGAGTACTCAAGATCTGTTGTTTTTTGGTGAAGATCGGTTAACGGCAAGGGGCAGTTTACTTGCAACGTTTTTCTTATCAAGGGTAATTTTGTTCTATGGCAAACGATAGCCTCAAATTCAAACAGAATCAAATATTTTTTTGCATACAGCATTGACTTGTAGAGTACACAAGACCTATAGTTTTTGGTGAAGATCGGTTAAGGGGAAGGGGTAGTTTACCGGCAACATTTGTTTTTATCAAGGGTAATTTTTTCCTATGGCAAACGATAACAGCCGCAAATTCAAACAGAATCAACTAGTCTTTTTCATACCTTTTTTAATTATACCGAACTCAAGGTGTGTTGATTTTGTTGAAGATCGGTTAAGGGAATGGGGTAGTTTACCGGAAACCGTTTATGTTTTAACAAGGGTAATGTTTTATATGACGAACGATAACTGCCGTAAATTCAAACAGAATCTACTACTCTTTTGCATACCGTTTTGAGTTGTACAGAACTCAAGGTCTGTTGATTTTGTTGAAGATCGGTTAAGGGAAAGGGGTAGTTTACCTGCAACGTTTTATATTTTAACAACGGTATTTATTATGGCAAACGATAAGAGCCGCAAATTCAAACAGAATCAAATATTTTTTTGCATACAGCCCTGAATTGTAGAGTACTCAAGACCTGTTGGTTTTGGTGAAGATCGGTTAAGGGAAATGGGTAGTTTACCAGCAACTTTTTTTATCAAGGGTAATATTTTCTCGATGGCAAACGATAACAGCCGCAAATTCAAACAGAATCAAATAATGTTTTGCATACAGCCCTATATTGCAGAGGACTGAAGGTCTATTGATTTTGGAGAAGATCGGTTAAGGGAAAGGGGTAGTTTACCAGCAACGTTTTTTTATTAAGGGTAATATTTTTTCTGTGGCAAACGATAACAGCCGCAAATTCAAACAGAATCAAATAATGTTTTGCATACAGCCCTGAATTGCAGAGGACTGAAGGTCTGTTGATTTTGGTGAAGATCGGTTTAGAGAAAGGGATAGATTACCGGCAACGTTTTATGTTTTAACAAGGGTAATTTTTTTTATGACGAACGATAACTGCCGTAAATTCAAAGAAAATCAAATATTTTTTTGCATACCTTCCTAGATTGTAGAGAGCTCAAGGCCTGTTGATTTTGGTGAAGATCGGTAAAGGGAAAGGGGTAGTTTACCTGAAACATGTTATGTTGTAAAAAGAGAAATGTTTTCATGACGAAAGATAACTGCCGCAAATTGAAACAAAATCAAATATTTTTTTGCTTGCATCCCTGCATTGTAGAGGACTGAAGGTCTATTGATTTTGGTGAAGATCGGTTTAGAGAAACGGGTAGTTTACCTGCAACATTTTATGATTTAACAAGAGTAAAGTACTTAATTTTTATGAATAAAGTATCCTGATAAGAAGCTCATAATAATCCACTGTAGAAACGTAGATGAAATATCTATAAATGAACAGGTTAGGTGAACGGGGTGGGGGTAATTTTCTATTATTAAAAATTATAGTTGAAGGTGGAGGGGAGAATTTTTTATATGTGTACTACGTTATCGGCAACAAAGAAGTAGTTTTTTTGTTAAAATTGCTTCCCGGGCTGTTTAGCCGTAATCCAATGTTTTCTGCAAAACCAGACTTTTCGGCAGTGCCATCGACTGCCATCATCAGTGAAAATCGAGTGCGAAAACGTGAGGTGGTATACGTTAGTGACCACAGTACTGTGGTTAATGCTGAAGCAATAAGTACAAAGACGTAGTTCTATGGAAATATTTCATTTCGAATATGATTTTAAATATAAATCTTAGAACATGGAAGTCATGTATGGTTCTCCATACCGATATTTTATAATATAATTATATATTATAATAATGATATTTATAATTATATAATTATCACACTACTTGCAGAACAAAACTATATTGAATAATATAATAATATTATGTAATCACTGCAATAAACTTTGAGTTACATACATCGAAAATTATATAATTATATAATAATATTATATTATTCTACCAATATTCTTATACCATGTGCATAATTACGAAAAACTCTTATAGCAATTAACCACGTTTGTATCACCTGGTTCTTTCATAACCTCATGAGCAACATATTTTCTACCAGTCTGACGCATCACTGGAGCTTCGTAAAGCTCCACAAATATACACTCTGAATTTAAATATTTTGAATTTTATCAACATGAATAAAGCTAATAAAATACCTCAATCGTATGTTTTTGACAAAACTTGATTTTTTTATCAATAGTTTTGTACTATCTGCACTGTATTTTTTTACAATTTTATTAGTTAAATCACAAGAGTGTCCACTCAGATATAATACTGTAATGTCAGATATACTTTATTATTGTACGACAGAGAAATTTAAGAATACACTGTAGTGCATTTTTTATGAAGAGGTCCAGAAGTGGTTGCTAGTACATTTTCTGCTTCCGTACTCATTATTAATTAAAACAGATTTGATTACAAGTGTTAATGGCGTCTGTTTCTAAGCAGAGGCAATTACCACAATGTTACAGACAACGTCCACTGGGAGTGTTGTGTGCCAAATAGCTGTAATTGATTACACTAACAGCGGCGTTTACTGCCTTATATTACTGCTACCACTGCTGTATATATTTATACTCGATTAAGCTACCATAACATTTTTATTTAAGCTAAATCTGACTCCGAGATCACACACACACACACACACACATACACAAAATTATCGTTATCTAATTGGGAAAATTATATAAGTTAACTGTAATTATTAATTACAGTGATTACTAGAAAAACTACTTTTCTCTCAAAGAAATCAATTTACTGTTCTATATAAAACAAATCAAACCTCTCCGTAAGCCTCTTTGTCTGAAGGTAGTATCACGTTCCTTTAATTGGGTTTTCGTTCGGCTAAGCCTGACTCTTTTTTGACGTCTTTAAGACTATACAATGGCCTCCTTTCGATACACCTGTTTCTAGTCTTAATTTCCAGCATCCTTGTAGCATCCTCCTAGATAGCCATAAATATGTACAACAATTCTCTTTACGATAATTATTTTTTACTTACCCTACTCTTACCACGTTTCTTATTTGTACTGCGTATCCTGTTTAGATTGACTATTGATAATCCCTTTCCTTGTAAAACTAATTTCTTGTTTGTTTTCACTAATATAACAGCAATTATCCTCTGCAATACGAGCGATACAACGACGCTCACTGATACGTTCTCTCACAGCTTCTGCTTTTCTTATTTGTAACAAATAATGTTGTATAAATACGTTTACATAAGTGGGCCTACATATACGCTGTAAAACACACAAACACAGGCACACATATGTTTATATACGACATGCCTATTTTTGCAGTGGCTATGTGCTGAGAAGGTAACAATAAAGTTCGGTCGAAATGTCAAAACAAAATACATTCAAATTGTGTCTAGCTAATTTATTTGACCATTTGACCTCATTAAATATTTTACTACTTACCGCATTCCCAACCAACATATTCTGTACAGCTTATCGGGTTGTTATTGTACTTTGTTTAAGAATAGTCAGTAGGGAGTTCCTATGACACAGAAAAAAACAAAAATATTTTTAAACATACGTGATAAATAGATATACTATTATAGAGAACGCAATCATAAATAATTTTACTTTCAGCGAGGCCATTCATATTATAATAAATGCTGTACTGATATTTTACACGATAGTTTTTATAGATTACGAGAACATTAAATTGGAAGGAACTACAAATACTTAAAATTTATCTACTCTATACATTTTACAATATTCATGGAATTATAATTATTTTCAGGATGTTACTTCTTATTAATCTGAATGTTGCATAACAATTTCATGGTGTATCTTCTTGCAATATGCTTAGTCAAAGTTATTGTAGCAATTATCCCTTCGTACATAAAATAACGACTCATAAAAATTTGCCAGTAAGATTTTAACTCTTATTAAACATTTCTTGATATTTCTTATTACCATTAGTGAACCCTGGTATTAAAACACCGGGGTTCAATAGATGTTTCCATTTCTTTACTATATCGTCGAGATAAAAATTAAAAAGAGCAGGTGATATGCTGCACTCTTGTCTAACACCATGATTGACAAATATTTGTTGAGATACCCTACAATTAGCTCACACTTTTTAATAGCTATTCTTGTTACATTCCTTATAAGTTGTTATGGGTATCCCTGCTCTTCTAATACTTGCTACACCAAATCTCTATCTACTCTATCGAAGACCTCAGAGTCAACGAAAACTACATGTGTTTCTTTATTAAACTCACGACGCCTCTCAGTGATTTGTGTATTAATAAAAGCATTATCTGTACAAGATCTGCTCTTCCTGAACCCTCTTTTCTCTTCCAAAATAAGGTGCTGGAAAATCGTCTTAGTTTAGAGAGAGTATCAATCAGACCTATTCCGCTATAATTATCATAGTCATTCCGTTTTCCATTCTTAAAAATAGACACCACTCGAGCAGTGAGCCAATCGTGCGGAACCTGTGTCATTTCCACCACATATTATAAAAATGTATCCCATACTTGAACAATTTTGCGTTCAATGCATCCTGCCCTGTCGCTTTTTGATTTGGAGTTCTTCCAAGGACTTCTTCAAGCTCGTATATTGTTATGAAGTCTTCCTCGTAGGTAACAAAATTAATGGTTTTGGTTGGTTGTTTTTGTACGGTAATCCATGGTTTTCATATCATCATTTTATCAAAGAGCTTTACAATTATCTATCCATTTACGTTAGGGAATGATGTTTAATTTACTCTATTGTTTTCATTTTTATTCATGCCTTTTAGCATTTATAGGCTACAAGTTGTCTTCCGTATACATCATTTTCAATGCTCCCTATAAATTGAATCCATGATTCACCATGTATATGTTTCACTAATCCCTTAGCTTTGCTTGTTTTTTCTTTATAGGTGTCTCTACCTTTATCCGTATATAGTTCTAAATACATGTGGTACGCCTTTTTTATCTATTCCTTTAGCAACTTCTTATGCAGAGAAAAGTCATCTTTAGTTTAAAGTACAATTAAGAATGTGATGTGTAGTGGCAAAGGGGATAGCTACAGCACAACTCACGCTGAGAGAAGAAGAAAAAGGAAGAGCGCAAGGAAGAGGGAGGGAGGGAGAGAGAGAGAGAGAGAGAGAGAGAGAGAGAGAGAGAGAGAGAGAGAGAGAGAGAGAGAGAGAGAGAGAGAGAGAGAGAGAGAGAGCGAAACAGAGAATTAGATGAGTTAGAACAGGATATTACAGATGTTACCCAAATATTTGCATTGAGTTTAAGCTGAGGACAAAATATTTCATCCACGTATGATAGCTTGGTGTGAGACACCTACACGTCTAACTATATATCAGTTAATCTGAAAGGACAAAAAAATGTGTATTTAGAAACTTACTGTCAGAGTCATTCAAGATAACAAGAAATATATGTAATCGTATACGAACACGCACACATATGCACTTACTCATTGAAACACATAAACAAGGTGCACACACGTGGAAAATAAAACGACAGTAAATACAGACTCGAAAGGCTTTTTTATACAAGTAAATTAGCAATTCGATATCACAGTTCTCTTGAATACCTGTATTAAGCTGATTAATGCATCCTTCTCTTATCGGCTGTTATATAGTCGAAAGTTTTGATATTTTGTAAAACGATTTGTCAGTTCTAACTAGCTAAAACTAGCTAAACTAGCTAAAAGATTCGTTTTTATATGGTTACCATTTTCAGAACGATTTATAAAACGCTAAGGCATATAACACGTCAAAACTCTATTTCACCTTTTGTAATGTTAGATTTTTTCACCTCTAATAGCTTTTGCATTTTACACCTCGTTTGGAAAATTAAATGCAGATATTCAATTTACAAATATGACATTCGGTAAGGCGCATATGAATTTTATCTTTACCCCTGAAATCCTTGCCAGCTAATATTATTTAACTTTCCTAAACTAAAATCAGTTAGTTCCATTTCTTACAAATCTTTCAGTCTTTTACGACAGTTTTTTTTTTGTTATGACATGTGGTGTAGGGAAAATTACCAACAACCAATAATTCTTCTTATTCCTCTGTCACATGTGTTACATCGTTTGGTCCGTTGCTACTCACTCATCGATCAATTATTTTTCGAATTTCTTGTTCCCCTGGATTTATAAATTAGGGCTGTTTGGAAGGTTCCACTTGAGCATTTTTAACACATGGCTCATCTGCCTATTTCTATATTTTTGTGACCTTTTTGTTCAAATTATAACGTCTAAGGTGCTCCATGATTTTCTTGTTTTACAGTGTTTATTGCATGTGTGGCCAAATTAGATTTATATAATTTGTCCAGTGACCACAAATGCAATAAACACTGGACATGAATTCCCAGACATAATCAACTTGACACTAATAAAACACATATCACACAAAGACACCATAATGAACATTTGGGAAAATTTGCAAATTTACAAACATAAAACACAAAACAAACTAATACCTGAACAAATACAAATCAATACAAACACGACAAAATTTTCAAAGCACTCAACATAGAAAATACACAAAATACTAATATATACACCACAATCACACACAATAATACCAATTTAAAGCACCAGAGACCAACAGAAAACCACAGCAACAACCAGCCAACACACAAAACCTCACAAGGCTCAAAATCAGGAAGGCTCAAGATGGGAACACAAGGCTTCCCGAAACATGTTCCAAATAGGTAGAAAACATCTTGAGGTAAAGTCATTATAAAATATATATTATATACATCAATAAACGGACTGTAGCAGAATGTGTTTGAATATATATTGTAAAGAGACGGGATTCTCCCTCTTAACTATTATTATTAGCTGTAATTGTGTTAGTCACTTACACTTAATTGGGGCCTCAAACGTTGGTGCCCCTAATTTGTAGATGGTAAGGTATTAATTTGTAATTTAATAATGCTCATATTATCATTATTCTTGGTTAAGTTGTTATTAATTATTTGAATGCGTCACTAATGGAATGAGTTGATTCAACGATACTAATGGCTTGAGTTGCATTAAGTTCAATGGTCTAACATCACCCGCAGTCAGTGGCGCAACCAAGGGGGGTTTGGGGGTTAGAACCCCCCCCAAAAGTCTGGAAAAATTTTGTACTCAACGTATGTACAAACAGTAAGAACATAATAAATAAAGTACCTTATTTATATGTTAATTACTATATTCTTACAAAGTAAATTTTTATTATTACTAAATGATAAACTAAAATGCAGCATAGGTAAGTTTACCAGAAGTGAATAAATTGTTCTTTTGCCAACGGCGCATGATATGTAATTGTGTTCGTACTTTTCAAAAAACACCAGTTTTTATCAAAAGCGTAGAGTTTAGTTTGTTTCTATATTTTCCGGTTTTGGAGAGCAGTGGCGTAGCTAGGGGGAAAGGGGGTAGCCGCCCCGGGCGGCATATTCAGGAGGGCGGCAAAGTGAGCATAGAATTGAAACAATTGTTTTCAGTTTATAAAACTAAAAACAACTTGTTTTTTTATATGAAAACTGCTTTCGTAAAAGAAGCATAACCAGCCAGCTAGTTTGTTGTCATAAACCTTGCGTGATAAAGCATTGATGAAATGCATTGATAAAACCTTGTAGTCTATTTACACTCAAGCATCGTAATTATGGTTCATTGTAACAACAAATTACACTGTAACAGTGGCTGATATCCATTCAGGAGTTCAGAAGGGAATGTTAGATTTGAATCCACTAGCTATGTTTGTTCCCTGTTACAACCATTCACTTAACTTGGTTGGAGTTCATGCAGCTCATGTAAATGTTCAGGCAGTGTCATTTTTGGGGATAGTATAACCTCTATTCACCTTTTTCTTCTTGTTCCACTCATATATGGAGTGCTCTTACAGACTTTGTAAATATTACTCTAAAACGAAACTGTGATGCCAGGTGGAGTTCAAAAGCAGATAGTGTGAAAGCAATATGTACTCAGCTGGTTGAAGTGATCGCTGCACTGAAGAAATTCAGGGATACATTGACTGAAACAATTAATACGAGAGAAGATGCTGCATTAATAATTAATGCAATAGAAAACTTCAATTTTGTGACCTTTCTATTTTTCTAGACAGTTATTCTTTCTTCTACGGACAAAATCCAGAAAATCTTGCAGACAAAAGGAATAAGCTTTATTCAAGCATTGACACTTCTGGAGACGCTAACGGACAAATTAAAAGTTTGGAGGAATGAGCTGTGCGACAATGTTATTACTAAGACAGAGCAGGTATGTAATGAATGGAGTGTCAGTATCACAAAAAGGATAAGAAGGAAGCGCACGATGCCAGAGGAGTATGCAAAAGATTCTGCGTTAACCGTTCGGCAAGAAATGCGACGTTCTCTAATCGAAATTTTGGACAAACTAGCAACTAAAATATCAAGCTGTTTATCTTACACAAAAGAGTTAGAAAAACGCTTTGGGCTCCTCTGTAGATTAGAGCTTTTTGTAAATTTACGCCAAATGAAACTTTTAAGGAACAGTTTTCACAATTAAGAGTACAGTGCTTGCAAAACTATATCAACATGACCTAAGCAGTGAAGAATTGTTCAGTGACATGAAAGACATCATAGATATTAAAAGGGCAAAAATTAACGGAGAACAAATGTACTTTACACCTCATGCCACAATACATTTCTTCAATGGGATTAGAAGCCTACAAAACACTAGCAACAGCTTTAAAAATGTTTCGTACTTTACTAGTGTCTGTGTCTTCTTATGAAAGATCGTTTAGTAAACTTAAATTGATTAATTCGTACCTACGATCAACAGTATCTCAAGACAGGGTATCAAATCTAGTGGTACTTTCAATTGGAAGCAACATTGCTTCGTCTTTAGATTACAGTGATTTAATAACCAACTTTCCAGCAATTAAGACCAGGAAAGTTACATTTTAAAATGTCTCGTTTCAAATATTTATTACATATTGAAAATAAATATTAATTGTTTATTGATAGAAGACAGGACCTTTAACCTGTAATGGTAAGTGATTTATTCTATTACTTTTAATGTAGTTCTTTGTTTAACTTTACGTTGCTTTAGTATATTGTTTTGACGATGCGCTTTAGACCTACAAGGAATTTGCATGTTAGAATATTTTTATATTATAAATTTTTTATATTACTACATTTTTTATAGTCTATATTTGTTACTATACAAACTGAATACGGGTAATATTATATGTAATTTCTTAATTTTGACTTAACAAATATTCTTAAAACGTTTCCCGGACGTGCTTTCATACAAAAATCTACACGTTTGCATTTATTAAGTACTGTGTTTACTCGATAGGTCTTAATTTTTGCTCTTTTGGTCCCTTTTTATTATGAAGGCGAGGCGGCCGACGATCTCCTTGCCCCGGGCGCCAAAAAGACTCTACACCACTGTTGGAGAGTGAACTAGATCAATCTGGGTGGCCTGTCAATTTCAGTGCAAAGGAAAGGCATGCATAGTTAGAGTCGGAAAATTATGTATAACATGTACAAGTTTATTAAATCGGAAGATAAGGGAATATCAGAAAGAAAGTTGCAGGAAAGGGTAGCTCAGGCGTGCGGTGTCTCTAAGTAGTGTTTGACATAAAATCTGTCAGTACTTCCCATACAAAATGCTCAAGAAAACTGATTTTGACAAGTGTACTATTCGATTAATTATTTACGAATATCAATTCATAGAAGGGGAAACACCAACATTCAAAGTAATTTAAACAATTTTTAAAAGATAAATTAATTATAATGGTAGTGCATCTAGTGTGAGCCACATTATTCATCAAATGAGATTTTGATAAAAACGTGCCAAAAGCAATAGGAAATTTGTAATAGAATAACTCATTAGAAATTTAAGAGAAAATATATAAAAAATTTACCGCAATTCAGAGAAGAACGGCGGCCTATAGTTTACATAGACGAAACTGAATTCAACGTCAGTTAAAATAAACGCCGATAGACGCCGTTCTTCTCTGAATTCCCATAATTTTCTTATATATTTTCTCTTAACTTTCTATTGTGTTATTCTATTGAAAGTTTCCTATTCCTTTTGGCACGTTTTCATCGACAAATGTGGCTGAAAATTTCAATGTATAAATAAATCCACCTGCAACATCATTAACGACAAACACGATTAACTGGTTAGTGAATACTGAGATTTCTTTAGTCCATTTATCTTAACTTGAGTTATATTCACTAATTAAACAAAGTAAACCAACATACAGAATTCTTATAATAACCACTGTTTTGGCAAACCATGGACATTACATTTTACGACTTCCACTCTATCATCCTGACTTCCTGATCTTAACCCTGGAACTGATTTAGGCAATCGTGAAGAAGCGTGCTAAAAAAAACGTGAATTTTCCATAGACAATGTTATAAACTTGGCAAAAAAGGAATTTGAATGTATTTCTTTCATAGATTGCACATCAAGATGTGACGGTGTCATGAAAATTGAAAAAATTACGTGAGATCAGACCAAAGAGTGTATAATGTGACAGTTCATTTCAAAATTAATAAATATCGGGATAGCAGCACTAAAGACGATTCGAGTTATAATAACAGCGAAGGAAACATTAGTGGGATGGAAGAATTGAGCTAAATATTTGTAATTGGTTGTAAGTAATTAAATGCTATATTACTTAAACAATTTTGGTATAATTTTTTCATTACAGTCATTTCACATTCGAGCCTGTTATTGATGTTACTAATTCAAACAAATTAAGTTGCCAGGGTAATGTTGACTATATTCTTGGATTTTGTTGACCATGACGTGTCCGTTGATTGACTAATTATAAATATATAACTACTGACTCGGAACACTAATTTTTTATTGGTAAAAATGTTAAACTTTCACCTTGTAGCTTGAACTAGTTTTCGTCAGCTTCGTCAGATGCTCATTTCTACCAATATTAATACGTTTTTTTCTGAATCGTAACAGGTACACAAACTATTATGTTCTTCAAAATATACAATGTTTGTTAATGTGTAGGCTCGACTAGAAGATCTGGAGAAAGACCGCAATAGACACAACATGCCAAATCACTGTTTACAAAATAATTGCAATGTTAAACATTTTCTAAACCTTTGTATGGTACCTCTGTTGTATCTATTGCTTGTTACGTCTTACAAAACGTCCATATGTACTGTTCAGTAGTGTCGAAATAGAAATAGAAATCGAAACCTCCGTACGTAGACTCGTCATTCAGGGAGAAGGCTAATATTTTCAAAAGGCCTTTTTCTACTGACGTGTGTAACATACTTCCCGCCTTACCCCCACTACAAAGTGCACAACTGCTTTATGTCTGATTATTATAACTATATTATTGTATTATTATGTCAATAAAGTTGGCGTCTACTGATTAAGTAATTTAAATTATTCAATAGGCATATGCAAATTAGTAAGCCTATTTAGGCAATCGTGAAGAAACGTGCTAAAAAAAACGTGAATTTTCCATAGACAATGTTATAATAAACTTGGCAAAAAAGGAATTTGAGTGTATATCTTAACATGATAAGTGCTTAACATGATTTTAACTCATAATTCTTACAAACATTGTGTGTATGATTCTTACACGTGGAGTATGCCTTTGCAGCACTATAGGTGGAACGTACATGAGTGAAATTCTATGAAGTAAAGTTAATATTTACCTGTTCTTGCGGCATTGGTTCCTTATAAGTTGCGTATTGTCGTTTATCCAGGAAAAAGCCCTCCTTGTAAAGAAAACAATGAGGAAAATCAAAATTGTGCACCTTGTTTCTAAATTTTCAACCCCCCCCCCCGACAAAAATTCTGGGTGCGGCACTGTGTACGTCAATACTCACAGTTCACTTGGTTGATTATTCACTGAATTAAAAAATATAATTGGATATTAGTAACCTAACCTGTCTTGCGTTTGAGACTTACTAATAGTATACGGACCACAATTATTAAAGAGATCTCGTTCTTAACTGTTCGAGGTTCAACAATCAACTCACTCTTGTGTGTCAATATTTCTGGCTTCTCGGTGCAGAATTTGCAAAATTCCTTAGGCATTGTCATTTGATGTCGTCGGTTTTTCTAGTTCAAATATACCTCCAAATACTAATTTAAAAACTCCCATTTTATGCTAGATACAATGTGAATGATATTGTCATCAATGAAATTCCCTTTTTTCACTGATCGTTTTGATACCTCACAACATAGGTTTTTGTTTATTATCTTTATATGTTAAAATTTTGATTTTGACCTAAATTTATGTTCTATGTTTAACGTACCGCTTCTGTACCCTTAAGGTTATAAACCAATTTCTATTTACTTTAAATATAATATTAATAGTTAAATAAATTGATAACAGTACTGGTCATGACAAATGTTAACATCATTGTCTTATAAAACCGATTGACTGTGGTACAAACATAATATTATCTTATGTTCACTTTAACATCGTTACTTTCTTAATACACATTGCTTATTTATAAAATATAATTATACTATGGATCTACTCTCTACCTTAATACAGTCATTTTAAAACTTACCCTAATACAAATACAAATTTTATAGAATAATATTTAATTAAACAATTTCCTTATTTATCTAACATAATAATCATCCTGACATAATTTATCATCCAATAGTTGGTTCAGGATTTGTTCTATTGCTAATACAAGTTTTATGCAATAACATTTAATTAAACAATTTCTTAATTTATCTATCATAATAATCATCCTGACATGCTTTCTCATCTAATAGTTGGTTCAGCATTCTTACTAATAATCACACAAGGTTTATGTAACAAAATTAATTTGCCAAAAACATTTTGGTATTAGTTTTCTTTCCACTTTAATTGTCATTATGTTCTTTTAGAATATGTAAACACAAATGCCTAGTCAAGTCATAATTTCTAGTTACAGTTTTACATTTACTGATATACAATTATTGTTTCATATAACTGATTCCTGAATTAACACACTTTCCCTTCACAATATAATATTAATCAGTTATACCTAATGTGATATGGCTCTTACCTATTTTTAATACAATATGATATAAAGTATTTAATTGAAATAAGTGTCACAATGTTTTGATCTGACATGTGTACTTTCCTTGATTATTATATATCAGTTTTATAATGTTAACCAAACATATTAAGACATATAACTTACAAAAAAAATTAGTACTATACTATTATTTTGTACTTCAACTGGCTTTAGTTACTTGGATAGGTTATGCACTTTGGCATGTCTGTTTCTTCAACATGTATGACTTGTAATATTTATTTTAAGGGAACCGTCACGTTACAACAGTAACAATAATGAATTCAGAAAATATGTTTTAAAACACATTTAAATAAACAAGTTTCTATTAACACATTCAAAAATATGTTTCGATTTTATTAATTTTTTCGTTTTTGGACCTGACGAAGTTTAACTTTTTATAAGTTAGAAGAATTTTATCACGATAATTGACGGCATAAATTAGTCACAAAGTTGGGTATTATAAAGGCAACGGTATGCGGTAACGAATAACGTCAGGTGTTTTCACGCATGGCCGTCAGGAATGATCGACTAAGTAAGTATACTGTAAAAAAAATATGTTTCTGCAATTGAAGGGAATATCAAATCAAGAGTAATGTACACAAATGATATTTCTTCAACAATAATTCTATGAATCGGTTACCCATGTCTGTACGTTAGTGCACTGACTGTATAATATTAGCTCCCAACAGGAAGGAAAGGTTATTATAAGCTTCTAGATTTTAACAACTAGATTAATATAGTGTATTCTAATGTAATTTGCGATCATACACGCTAGCTCAAAAGTCTGCTTGTAGACCTATATATGTCTGTATACCTGACCGGATTCGCGATTTAAGTTAATATGCGCCTCTGTGCTTGTGTGTATTATAAACAAAAATTTCTTAATATATGAATATATTTAAAAAGTTCTCAAACTACAAATAAAAGGGAATAAAACAGGGTACCGACTACCTACACTACAATTTTTCCGTTTTGTTTTGTACCAGTTAATTTTAAGTTAAAATATCGTTAAATACGCTGTGTCATTCGGTAGGCTAAGTGTATCTCTCTATATGTCACAGGTGCTTGTGTGTGTAGCACACACACACACACACACACACACACACACACACACACACACACACTGTTACATTACTTACGTGTTTATGTGTCTGGTGTGAATTTTTATTTCTGTTTTCAAATACATGTATTCTGTTTGTACCAGTACCAGATACAAGAGAGTTTATTCCGGAGTTAGTTGGATAGATTGAGAAATAATTGATTCTGTATTTCACTTGGGGCGACTTTCTATAAGATAGGACTGGAAATAGAGATAATATTTTCTTCATAAGCACTCTGAGTTTATGAAGTGATGTTATGGGTTTTTTCCGCGGTGCCTAACTTTATCTAATTCTTGTTGTAAGGTATAACGTGTAATACTTCTGCGCACTATTAGAAGGGTCAGTATTTTTTTCACAAGATTGTCTCGAAACGTTCTTGCAGAAACTGAAATGTCAACATTTTTAACACGTCTTCACACTTATGAATTCATTTTTCAGTACTGCTTTTTTGTTGAGCTTTTCTATTTTCGTTGACTATCTCTATGAATTAATAGTTTTTAGTTGGAAAAGACATCTGTAGGGATGTGTTGAAACATGTTTTATTTTAGTATTTAGAAAGTTTTTATTAGTTGAAACATCATGTATCTATCCTAATAAATCTCTAACGGGGTCTACGTTTGTTCGCGGTAATCTCAGAATCTACTGAACCGATTTCAATTAAACTTTGCACGCTCACAGCAGGTACTCAGCGAAAGGGTTTCCAATGTATTTGATAAGTATAGGTTAAAAAGAACCGAAGTTATTGCAAAAACCTCATTTTTGTAAGTCCAACTAATGCTCTTCACTTCTCTCCCTTCTACTCACCTTCTAGACATACCCCAAGTTAGACTAACAGTGCGCCGCATTACCCACTTCGCCCAATTACAAAATGACGCGTCTTAAAATTGTTTACAAGTCAATTAGGTAGACTTTACATCAGATTCTAAGCTAGCTTATTATATTACTACCAGGTACCCGCGGCTTCGCACGCGAATATTTGTATATGATTTTTGTGGTAACTGGTGAGTTGGTAAATTGCTAATGGAACATCTATATTAATACTCTTCTTATATTGTAAGTTATGAATATCTAAAAAGTGCGAAGCAATAGAAGTAGAGGGAAAATGAGGATTCAAAGCCAGAAAGGAATTCCCCCCAGGCCATATCTGGACCACAGCATCCGCGAGCTTGGACCACAGCATCCGCGACTTTTTCGTTGATCTCCGTCAAGATCCGCGAACCGCTGGACCCGCAGCATCCCAATGGACCACAGCACCGCGAATTTCCGCGAATAAATTTTTTTATTTTTTTATTTGATTTTTTATTTTTTTAATTAAATTGATTTGCATATCAATGGGGTGGGATGAGGTTCAATGGACCACCAATATCCGTAAATAAAATTTTTTATTTTTTTAAGAAAGCTGATTTGCATATCAGGGGGTGGTGGTGGGTGGGAGGTTTTTTTTATTTCATATCAGTGGGTGGTGGTGGGTGGGAGGTTCCAACTCGATGCATTATAGTGTATATTAAAATATATGATCAGGTGTACCAACCTTTGCATGAGTTCAAATTTGTCGTGTGTTATAATGTATATTAAATCTATATGATCAGGTTTACCAACTTTCGTATTATTATTATAGTGTATAGATATTTTATATGAGCAGGGTTGTCAACATTTTCTGCGGCGGGGGGAGGGAAATTCAAATATGTGTTATGTAGTGTATATATTAAAATATATGATCAGGGTTACCAATCTTACGTTATTGTGTGTATAGAGCAGATCTGCCAACATTTTTTTCTCTTCTGTAGTGGGAAATTCAAACTATATGATCATAATTGTTACTCTCTCTCTCTCTATCTCTCTCACATTTGAATGTAAGTAAAACTATCTCTCTCTCACTCTCTCTTGTTGTCAAACGTTATGTTCAAACCGTTTTCTCCTCTCCCTCTCTCTCTCTTTCTCTCTATCTCTCTCTCTCTCTCACTGTGTACATTGAGTAAATAATTTTAGCTCTCTCTCTCTCTCTCACTCGTTGTGTATGTCTCTCTCTCTCGTTGTCAAACGTTATGTTCAAACCGTTCCCCTCTCTGTGGTCATTACCGCGCGCATGTATATGAAATTAGAAAGTTTATATTTATTCGACAAATATTAACGCCCTCTCGCTCCCTCTCTCTCTCTCTCTCTCTCTCTCTCTCACTCGTTTCAACTATGCAAGGATTCATACCCTTTCTCCTGTCTCTCTCTCTCTCTTACCGTGTACATTAAGTAGTCGATGTGATGAATAAATAATTTTAGCTCTCTCTCTCTCGTTGCCAAAACGCCGTCTTCATTTTTCAATGTATTAAATAATTAATTAATAGTTTTATAATGCAGTCAGTGTGATTGATCCTTGTTAGAAATATATATATTTGGCAAATATTAACTATGTATGTGTGTTGTTGTCAATGAACTACTTCCCTGTGTGCTGTTACAGATGACAAATCCATACGTTAACGGCTTAGCAATCTTCAATACGCTCTTCTTCATGTGGTACAATACTTCTGTTTTAAGGTTGCAGTTTACACACACACACATAGGTTCAGTGGTGTACAGCGAAATAAATTAAAATTATACACACATGAAAACGGTTCTCTCTCACTCATCGTCAAAACACAGTATTCATTTTTCATTGTATTAAATATTAACTATGTGTGCATGTGTGTTGTCAACTACTTACATGCATGTTCTCTCTCTCTCTTAACATAACGCTCCGGGTGAAGCGTTTGTAGAGCAGTCTCTCTCTCTCTCTCTCTCTCTCTCTCTCTCTCTCTCTCTCTCTCTCTCTCTCTCTCTCTCTCTCTCTCTCTCTCTCTCTCTCTCTCTCTCTCTCTCTCTCTCTCTCTTACCGTGTACATTGAGTAGTCGGTGTGATGAGTAAATAATTTTAGCTCTCTCTATATTTGACAAATATTAACTATGTATGTGTGTTGTTGTCAATGAACTACTTTATAATGTATATGTATACCTATATGTGTGTGCGGTTAGTCCGTCAATGGGTTCAAAAAATATGTAAAACAAAAATACAGAATATAAGAATTGTTATATTTACAAATAAAATATATTACAGATACTATTTGCAAATACAAATGATGTTGGTAATGTATGATTTTAAAGACAACTTTGTCACTAGCAATCTTCAATACGCTCTTCTTCAGGTGGTACTACATTAAGCCGGTCCATGGACTTTACTTTTATGGGGGCTTCATAAACATAAAGATCACTACCACCAATAATTTGTGGTACAATACTTCGGTTTAATGGTAAAACCTAAGACAAAGCATTAAAGAAAACATGCAATCAGTATTAATTACAAAATATCACTGTAGTAAAATGTACAAATCACACGACTTTATGTGAACGTCAAAGGTTCAAATAAAAATACAGAATATATGAATTGTTATATTTACATAGTATGAAATAGTGGTACATAATTGTCATCTACCCTGTCTGAAACAAAGTCATTCTCAGTGTTTTATCACACACATACACACACACGTACAATACATAATTGTCATCTACCCTGTCTGAAACAAAGACATTCTCAGTGTTTTATCACACACATACACACACACGTACAAACACATTGCGGTCTCTCTCTCTCACACACACACACAAATCACTAAGTTTTACAAAAGATCTTATTGATCCGTTTGTAACTTTATACTTTTACTTATAAAAAACCTAGTGTTCCGAGTCGTTAATGTATAGTTAGTTAACCATAACATCATCATCATCATATATAAATAATATGAAAACAGTCGTATACAATTTTTTAACTAAGTATCAGATATGTCATAAATACTTTTATATTTCATATATAATACCAATGATAATCGATTTTGTGGGAACGACAGTGTATAGGAATGTGTTCTCTAGGTGATAACATAACGCTTCGTGTGAAGCATGTTGTAGAGCAGGTTTCAACTGTGGAACAAAATCACGTCAACAACAACAAAAGTTGTTTGTGTTTCAAGTGTGTGTGTGTGTGTGTGTGTGTGTGTGTGTGCGCGGTGTGTGTGTGTGTGTGCGCGCGTGTGTGTGTGTGCTTGCGCGTGCGCGTGTGTATCATTGTATATGTGAATTAGTTGAAGCAATACGAGGGAGAATGGGTATGATTGTTGACATAGGTCTATACATAATTTAAAATACTGTATAATTGAATACAAGAGAAAAGACATACTTTACGGAATTTCTTGAAATTTTTTTTGTAGTTCGTCTTCACCTCATCACCCTTGCATGTACTAGCAGTGTGTTTGGGTACAATTAAAGATTTAAATTCAATGTTCTGAGAAGTACACATATTCATCTGCTCGCCTCCCTCCCCGTTTACTGACAGTATGTTTGGATGCAGTCAACCACTGATAAGAATTCATCTTCTTGTTCCTATAATAATAATAACAGTACCTGCTTCATTATCATATACATTATGTGCTATATATATATAAATATATACATAAGGCTTTCAACACACACACACACACAGCACATACCATAAATCCAGAACAGGAAAGGTATTATAACAAACATTATGAAAACAAGTACGTATGGTCACGTACATAGATCAACGTTTAAACAAACAGATTAATACCTGAATAAATTTTTTAAAAACAGGACAGCGTATTATCTATATAACGTTCTGTTTCAGATAAGAATAGTTTGAATATAAAATGAAAGGGTACGTTGTATTTTGTTATGATAAAATGCATTTCCAAATTTTGTTACATTTGTAAATTACAGAATTGTTCTTCAGCTACAGCCACAATCGTTCAGTTTCATTAATATTTGAAAATTGATGGATTTGGTACTCGATATATTCTACTCTCACAGTATTTTCATTGATACATTTCAGAAACTGAGTACAGAATAAATCTACAATCACCCAGGCGGAATCATTAAGTTTTACAAAAGATCTTATTGATCAGACGTATGAGTAATTATATTAATCATTATGTAGCAAATACGCACGCATTCATAAAATACAGCACTCAGGTGTAGGGCAATTAATCCTTTTTGTTTTGAACGTATTTAAGTAGGCCTACTCGTGATATCAGTAAATTTTGTCTAAACGTCATCTCAAATGGCTAGTATACATAATCGTACCCGGTAATCGCTTCTTGAGTCGTAGTCATTATTAAACTCGACATAACTACTTGTGTTACGCGGTTGATGTTCATGTTAAACGATTGATGACTCATGTAATAATACAGATTAACCTCGTATAATAATAATAATGATAGGACAGCGTATTTAGAACACTTAAAATTGGAAATCTACAAACACATCAAAATATCTGTCAAACCCCTATCAAACAAAAACCCCATTCTTATCGAGAGACAGCAGTAACTGACCTAAGCACATGTGCTTCATAAGGCAACAGACCAAAAAATCAAATAGACGACTATAAGCTCAATTTAAATAAAATCTGAATATTCAATAAAATTATGTTTACTTAGTAACATATGCAAATCTTTTTACTTACCTCTTAAATGTTGTTGTTATACACACACAATAGTCGATTGTACGATGAGTGTCTCATACAAATGAGAAATAGTGACATGTCGTCTTGTGTGTGTATATATATCATACGGCGGTAGCGTACACGTTTGAAAATTGATGCACATTAAATTGTCTCTCTCTCTCTCTCTCTCTCTCTCTCTCTCTCTCTCTCTCTCTCTCACACACACATTTTCTGATTACTATAAAAATAATTGCATGTATGTTCAGAGGTTTAGTGTCTAAATCGATGCATTTTACTTTCATTTTCTAATTTGACACATGGCTTACTTTCATACAGAAATAGCTATCGCCCATATCCGTCTACAAGTCTTGCTAAACGAAATTAAGAATGCTGTAATACATAACGTCCTGTGAATTAGATATGGTATGTTTTTTAGGACAGCCAATGTCATTAAGATGTATTATATGATGTTGGATTATTTTCGAGAGCGGAGTCGCCACCAATTAATTTGTCACGTATCCGATAATGACTGTATGCAAGGGTATCACAACCATTGTCTAGTATATAGCGCTTACCATCATACGGCGACAACGCTTGCTTTCAAAGCGTGTAGGTCCGTCTGCATACAAGTCAGGTGTTTGAATACTATACATCAGACCGTCTGTATCTGTCATTAGCAATCTAACGTTACAACCGTACTTGCCGACAGCATAACGATAATACGTTTGACAACGAGAGAGTGAGAGAGAAACGGTTTTGAACATAACGTTTGTTATTGTATATTGCAAGCATGAAATTATTATTATTTAAATCTGTTATCTGCTTTTGTATGGGTGTCATCTATAAATATCAGGTCAGTGCGACACAACATGTAACAAACGTGTGCACGTCGTATGTGTGTGTGTGTGTGTGTGATTACGTTGCGTATGCGTCTGTGTGTGTTCGTGTGTGTGTGTGTGTGTGTGTGTGTGTGCGCCGCGCGCGCGCGTGTGTGTGTGTGGTTACGTTGCGTGTGAGTCTGTGTGCGTGTGTGCATTTGTGTGTGCGTGCGCGTCGGATCATGACATAGTATTCGTAATGACCGAGGCACGTCCTTTATTGCATGAGGATATTCAGGTAGAGCAGAGCAGACACGTTTACGCAATATCAAGTGCACACACACACACACACACACACACACAAGAATCAGATTTTTTGTATACGTTCTACGTGAAAAAACTACTGGGGGTGTCTCTGACTTTAGTTGGAAATAAATAACATTACAGATATTGATATGGTACTATGAGTAGCCTATACGTGAATACTATACATCAGACTGCATGTATCTGTCATTAGCAATCTAACGTTACGACGGCAGCATAACGATAATGAAAGACATACATTATCGTTATTTTGTCTAAGCTATGTTAACTTCACACACACACACACACACACACACACACACACTACTTTATGTTATTTAAATTATTATTTAAATAACATTCACACGTGTTAGGTTTGCAACCTAACACGTGTGTGTGTGTGTGTTTGTTTGCATTTTAACCTAACATGAAACGTGAGTGGACTGCATTTTAACCTAACATGTGTGTGTGTGTGTGTGTGTGCGTGTGTGTATGTGATAATTTGATATTTAAAAATTAACATGATTTTAATGCTGTTGTATTTGAATGGATGTCATCTATAAATATCAGGTCAGTGCGACACAACGTGTAACAAACCTAATTGGACCTATCACTCCCGTTGCGTCATGTACTGATGACCTAAACACTACTGGCTGATCCAAGTTTGTTTGGTTCTCGTCGACAACCTCTTGCATAACTTCATCTTCAGCCACTTTGCCCTCAGGCGCTTCTATCAACTCAGGAACAAGCAAGAGTTTTGTCTCGACACTCACAGTTGGCTTTCCATCACTTCTTTTATCGTTACACTTAATTGTATTTCCTATGCTAGTTCTTCCTCCATTTCCGTGCGCGCGCGCGCGCGCGCGCGCGCGCGCCCGCGTGTGTGTGTGTGTGTGTGTGTGTGTGTGTGTGTGAAGTTAACATAGCTTAGACAAAATAACGATAATGTATGTCTTTCATTATCGTTATGCTGCCGTCGTAACGTTAGATTGCTAATGACAGATACATGCAGTCTGATGTATAGTATTCACGTATAGGCTACTCATAGTACCATATCAATATCTGTAATGTTATTTATTTCCAACTAAAGTCAGAGACACCCCCAGTAGTTTTTCACGTAGAACGTATACAAAAAATCTGATTATTGTGTGTGTGTGTGTGTGTGTGTGTGCACTTGATATTGCGTAAACGTATCTGCTCTGCTCTACCTGAATATCCTCATGCAATAAAGGACGTGCCTCGGTCATTACGAATACTATGTCATGATCCGACGCGCACGCACACACACATGCACACACGCACACAGACGCACACGCAACGTAACCATACACACACACACACACACGCAACGCGCCCGCACACAACACACGAACACACACAGACGCATACGCAACGTAATCACACACACACACAATACGACGTGCACACGTTTGTTACATGTTTTGTCGCACTGACCTGATATTTATAGATGACATCCATACAAAAGCAGATAACAGATTTAAATAATAATAATTTCATGCTTGCAATATACAATGACAAACGTTATGTTCAAACCGTTTCTCTCTCTCTCTCGTTGTCAAACGTATTATCGTTATGCTGTCGGCAAGTACGGTTGTAACGTTAGATTGCTAATGACAGATACAGACGGTCTGATGTATAGTATTCAAGCACCTGACTTGTATGCAGACGGACCTACACGCTTTGAAAGCAAGCGTTGTCACCGTATGATGATAAGCGCTATATACTAGACAATGGTTGTGATACCCTTGCATACAGTCATTATCGGATACGTGACAAATTAATTGGTGGCGACTCCGCTCTCGAAAATAATCCATCATCATATAATACATCTTAATGACATTGGCTGTCCTAAAAAAACATACCTTATCTATTTCACAGGACGTTATGTATTACAGCATTTTTAATTTCGTTTAGCAAGACTTGTAGACGGATATGGGCGATAGCTATTTCTGTATGAAAGTAAGCCATGTGTCAAATTAGAAAGTGAAAGTAAAATGCATCGATTTAGACACCAAACCTCTGAACATACATGCAATTATTTTTATAGTAATCAGAAATGTGTGTGAGAGAGAGAGAGAGAGAGAGAGAGAGAGAGAGAGAGAGAGAGAGAGAGAGAGAGAGAGAGACAATTTAATGTGCATCAATTTTCAAACGTGTACGCTACCGCCGTATGATATTATAACCTCTTCTTTAGAGTTATAACGGAGGGAACCCAAAATAATTGGTTCTGCCAATTATTTCAGGCTGCCTTATTCGAGACGAGCTGAAATTTCAATCAGAACAACACACAGTAAGACATACAAGGAATCAGGGAAGGTGAAACTGTTGATTTATATACTCAGTAAATGTGTGTAACAAGAAGACTTGCTTTATTAAACATTTGAAATATAACATTTACTCCAAAGAACAGATCCCATGACGTTATTAATTAAATTAGTAAAATTAATTGAAATGCTTTATTTAGAATATGGGATCACAACAAATTTATCTAGTTAATTACTTATTTTTTGCGTACCGTATCACTTATTATATGATATATAATTACCTTAATATCCACTTTAGTGATACACAGTATCACTAAAGTGGATATTAAGGTAATTATATATCAATTTATCTAGCTATACCCCCGGATCCGGGTAACCATTGTATTTAGTCTCTAATGTTTTAATTATATTTAATTCAAAATTTTATCTGCAAGACTTTACCTTTTTGCTTTATATATATTCCATTAGAAGAATGGTATTAATAACACTACGTTACGTTAATATCTAAAACTGTTACAATTGAATGATATTGAATAGTTACAATTAAATTCTCAAATTTAAGTTTTTATATCTTATAAAATCAATCGTCTCTGTAAGTCTCTTAAATAGAGTATTGTGTTAAAAAAATATATATCATTATTCCTCGATAGACGTGCTATCGAGTCACCTCTATTTTTTGGATGTAGTAATCGCCTCCATGTGGTTCCGTCTTGGGAGTCCTAAAACGTCCGTCCTCGTCTTGGTCTGGTCTCTGTTGTTCATGGCTTAATACGTCTGCAGGATAGGTAGTCTTCTACACAGATACTCGTTGATTTCAGATGTCTCGAACTGCATCATCGGTAGGGTATACTAGAGTCTCATTTAGATGGTCCATGACCACAGGTCAGAGGTTGAAAAGATTCGTCCATCGGTGAAGATTTTGCAGTCATCGTTTTTTCTTTATTAACACTCGTCGTTTGTAGTTACATCTTTCTTCTTGTTACAAAGTTTTTTGGAAGTTTCTTTTTGTTAACGTTACATGTTACACCTTTTGTAACGGTTAGTAAAATACAAAATAATAATTAATTAATCCACACTAACAACAAATTGTATAACTTTTGAACAGAGCATTTTGCTCGTGCGTCTGCACAGCTGGGCGTCGTCATCGCAAGAGAGCGATTTTTCGTCCGCTACCCTCGTACATGACGAGAGAGAGTGGGGGTGTTTATTCCGCGAGCATATATAGTTCCTGTTTTTCTCTTTAAATAAACTTTTTATTTATACAAAACTATCGCTAGATAAAAATACACCATTTAAATTAATTGTTTTAGTTACTATCTGTGTCTACAGATACTTTAATTATTAACATTAGTTTACTCTATTATTTTTTAATTACAGTAGACTCGGAAAACAGGTCGAGTCCGGTATCAACAGGTAGGCGCTTGATAGCAAGCAAAGGGTTAAATAAGAACATAATAATTATTTACAATATGACTTTTCTTTATGGGTACTTTGCCCTTATTACTTACTTCTTCCATTCACACTTAGTACCTACATGTTTTAATTATTATTATTGTGAGATTTAAATGGTTAATTGTACGCAACCTTAATAATTTAAAATTTTTTTTTATTCTGTAAATGTCACAATTTAAATCGTCACAATATATATATACACACAAGACGACATGTCACTATTTCTCATTTGTATGAGACACTCATCGTACAATCGACTATTGTGTGTGTATAACAACAACATTTAAGAGGTAAGTAAAAGATTTGCATATGTTACTAAGTAAACATAATTTTATTGAATATTCAGATTTTATTTAAATTGAGCTTATAGTCGTCTATTTGATTTTTGGTCTGTTGCCTAATGAAGCACATGTGCTTAGGTCAGTTACTGTTGTCTCTCGATAAGAATGGGGTTTTTGTTTGATAGGGGTTTGACAGATATTTTGATGTGTTTGTAGATTTCCAATTTAAGTGTTCTAAATACGCTGTCCTGTCATTATTATTATTATACGAGGTTAATCTGTATTATTACATGAGTCATCAATCGTTTAACATGAACATCAATCGCGTAACACAAGTAGTTATGTCGAGTTTAATAATGACTACGACTCAAGAAGCGATTACCGGGTACGATTATGTATACTAGACATTTGAGATGACGTTTAGACAGAATTTACTGATATCACGAGTAGGCCTACTTAAATACGTTCAAAACAAAAAGGATTAATTGCCCTACACCTGAGTGCTGTATTTTACGAATGCGTGCGTATTTTCTACATAATGATTAATATAATTACTCATACGTCTGATCAATAAGATCTTTTGTAAAACTTAATGATTCCGCCTGGGTGATTGTAGATTTATTCTGTACTCAGTTTCTGAAATGTATCAATGAAAATACTGTGAGAGTAGAATATATCGAGTACCAAATCCAATCAATTTTCAAATGTTAATGAAACTGAACGATTGTGGCTGTAGTTGAAAAACAATTCTGTAATTTACAAATGTAACAAAATTTGGAAATGCATTTTCTCATAACAAAATACAACGTACCCTTTCATTTTATATTCAAACTATTCTTATCTGAAACAGAACGTTATATAGATAATACGCTGTCCTGTTTTTAAAAAATTTATTCAGGTATTAATCTGTTTGTTTAAACGTTGATCTATGTACGTGACCATACGTACTTGTTTTCATAATGTTTGTTATAATACCTTTCCTGTTCTGGATTTATGGTATGTGCTGTGTGTGTGTGTGTGTTGAAAGCCTTATGTATATATTTATATATATATAGCACATAATGTATATGATAATGAAGCAGGTACTGTTATTATTATTATAGGAACAAGAAGATGAATTCTTATCAGTGGTTGACTGCATCCAAACATACTGTCAGTAAACGGGAGGGAGGCGAGCAGATGAATATGTGTACTTCTCAGAACATTGAATTTAAATCTTTAATTGTACCCAAACACACTGCTAGTACATGCAAGGGTGATGAGGTGAAGACGAACTACAAAAAAAATTTCAAGAAATTCCGTAAAGTATGTCTTTTCTCTTGTATTCAATTATACAGTATTTTAAATTATGTATAGACCTATGTCAACAATCATACCCATTCTCCCTCGTATTGCTTCAACTAATTCACATATACAATGATACACACGCGCACGCGCAAGCACACACACACACGCGCGCACACACACACACACACGCGCGCACACACACACACACACACACACACACACACTTGAAACACAAACAACTTTTGTTGTTGTTGACGTGATTTTGTTCCACAGTTGAAACCTGCTCTACAACATGCTTCACACGAAGCGTTATGTTATCACCTAGAGAACACATTCCTATACACTGTCGTTCCCACAAAATCGATTATCATTGGTATTATATATGAAATATAAAAGTATTTATGACATATCTGATACTTAGTTAAAAAATTGTATACGACTGTTTTCATATTATTTATATATGATGATGATGATGTTATGGTTAACTAACTATACATTAACGACTCGGAACACTAGGTTTTTTATAAGTAAAAGTATAAAGTTACAAACGGATCAATAAGATCTTTTGTAAAACTTAGTGATTTGTGTGTGTGTGTGAGAGAGAGAGACCGCAATGTGTTTGTACGTGTGTGTGTATGTGTGTGATAAAACACTGAGAATGTCTTTGTTTCAGACAGGGTAGATGATAATTATGTATTGTACGTGTGTGTGTATGTGTGTGATAAAACACTGAGAATGACTTTGTTTCAGACAGGGTAGATGACAATTATGTACCACTATTTCATACTATGTAAATATAACAATTCATATATTCTGTATTTTTATTTGAACCTTTGACGTTCACATAAAGTCGTGTGATTTGTACATTTTACTACAGTGATATTTTGTAATTAATACTGATTGCATGTTTTCTTTAATGCTTTGTCTTAGGTTTTACCATTAAAGCGAAGTATTGTACCACAAATTATTGGTGGTAGTGATCTTTATGTTTATGAGGCCCCATAAAAGTGAAGTCCATGGACAGGCTTAATGTAGTACCACCTGAAGAAGAGCGTATTGAAGATTGCTAGTGACAAAGTTGTCTTTAAAATCATACATTACCAACATCATTTGTATTTGCAAATAGTATCTGTAATATATTTTATTTGTAAATATAACAATTCTTATATTCTGTATTTTTGTTTTACATATTTTTTGAACCCTTTGACGGACTAACCGCACACACATATAGGTATACATATACATTATAAAGTAGTTCATTGACAACAACACACATACATAGTTAATATTTGTCAAATATAGAGAGAGCTAAAATTATTTACTCATTACACCGACTACTCAATGTACACGGTAAGAGAGAGAGAGAGAGAGAGAGAGAGAGAGAGAGAGAGAGAGAGAGACTGCTCTACAAACGCTTCACACGGAGCGTTATGTTAAGAGAGAGAGAGAACATGCATGTAAGTAGTTGACAACACACATGCACACATAGTTAATATTTAATACAATGAAAAATGAATACTGTGTTTTGACGATGAGTGAGAGAGAACCGTTTTCATGTGTGTATAATTTTAATTTATTTCGCTGTACACCACTGAACCTATGTGTGTGTGTGTAAACTGCAACCTTAAAACAGAAGTATTGTACCACATGAAGAAGAGCGTATTGAAGATTGCTAAGCCGTTAACGTATGGATTTGTCATCTGTAACAGCACACAGGGAAGTAGTTCATTGACAACAACACACATACATAGTTAATATTTGCCAAATATATATATTTCTAACAAGGATCAATCACACTGACTGCATTATAAAACTATTAATTAATTATTTAATACATTGAAAAATGAAGACGGCGTTTTGGCAACGAGAGAGAGAGAGCTAAAATTATTTATTCATCACATCGACTACTTAATGTACACGGTAAGAGAGAGAGAGAGACAGGAGAAAGGGTATGAAACCTTGCATAGTTGAAACGAGTGAGAGAGAGAGAGAGAGAGAGAGAGAGAGAGAGAGAGAGAGAGAGAGAGAGAGAGAGAGGGAGAGAGAGAGAGAGAGAGAGAGAGAGAGAGAGAGGGTGTTACTATTTGTTGACACAGTTGAAACGAGTGAGAGTGAGAGAGAGAGAGAGAGAGAGAGAGCGAGAGGGCGTTAATATTTGTCGAATAAATATAAACTTTCTAATTTCATATACATGCGCGCGGTAATGACCCCAGAGAGGAGAACGGTTTGAACATAACGTTTGACAACGAGAGAGAGAGACATACACAACGAGTGAGAGAGAGAGAGAGAGCTAAAATTATTTACTCAATGTACACAGTGAGAGAGAGAGGGATAGAGAGAAAGAGAGAGAGAGGGAGAGGAGAAAACGGTTTGAACATAACGTTTGACAACAAGAGAGAGTGAGAGAGAGATAGTTTTACTTAAATTCAAATGTGAGAGAGATAGAGAGAGAGAGAGAGAGAGAGAGAGAGTAACAATTATGATCATATAGTTTGAATTTCCCACTACAGAAGAGAAAAAAAGGTTGGCAGATCTGCTCTATACACACAATAACGTAAGATTGGTAACCCTGATCATATATTTTAATATATACACTATATAACACATATTTGAATTTCCCTCCCCCCGCCGCAGAAAATGTTGACAACCCTGCTCATATAAAATATCTATACACTATAATAATGATACGAAGGTTGGTAAACCTGATCATATAGATTTAATATACATTATAACACACGACAAATTTGAACTCATGCAAAGGTTGGTACACCTGATCATATATTTTAATATACACTATAATGCATCGAGTTGGAACCTCCCACCCACCACCACCCACTGATATGAAATAAAAAAAACCTCCCACCCACCACCACCCCCTGATATGCAAATCAGCTTTCTTAAAAAAATAAAAAATTATATTCACGGATGTTGGTGGTCCATTGAACCTCATCCCACCCCATTGATATGCAAATCAATTCAATTAAAAAAATAAAAAATCAAATTAAAAAAATAAAAAAATTTATTCGCGGAAATTCGCGGTGCTGTGGTCCATTGGGATGCTGCGGGTCCAGCGGTTCGCGGATCTTGACGGAGATCAACGAAAAAGTCGCGGATGCTGTGGTCCAAGTCACGGATGCTGTGGTCCAGACATGGCCTGGGGGGAATTCCTTTCTGGGTTTGAATCCTCATTTTCCCTCTACTAATAGATCCATCATTCATGTTTCCTCGATACGTAAAATCAAAATTTGATAAATTAGTAGATATTTACAAACATGCAGTAACACAATTAGATGAAATGTTTATTCGTATAGAATAGTACAAATATTGTATACATAAGTATATTGATATCAGTTAGTCCATTTGAATATTTACATTTTAGTAAGGATATGGAATTCTTATCAGCATATGGAATTCATATAAACAATACAATAGTTCATTTTTTGATTATATTCTAACATTGATTACATAGTATACGTTGATTTTGACAAACCATACTTTTCGACATTTGAATATTCAGTATGTGCAGTAGGGATAATTAATTCTCGAGAATTATACCTAACTTACTTCACCTTAGTCATGCGATGAGTGTCAGTGATGTAGTATTGTGACGATTTAAATTGTAACAATAATCAAAATAATAAAGAAATTTTAAAAATTAAGGTTGCGAGCTATTAAGCCATTTAAATCTCACTATAATAACAAAAAACCTGTATGTACTCAGTATGAGAGGAAGAAGTAATTAGTAAGCCCAAAGAAACTTTAATAAAAAGACAAATTGTAAATAGTTATTATTGTCGTATTTAACCCTTTGGTGTTAGCAGGCGCTGACCTGTTAGTTCCGGACTCGAATTGTTTCCCGAGTCGTTTGGAATTTAGAATAAGATAAAAACCTAATGTTAATAATTAAAAATCTGAAGACACAGATAGTCGCTAAAACAACTTATTTAAATTATGTATATTTATTTAGGGATCGTTTGTATAAATAAAAAGTGTTTACTTAAAGAGAGACAGGGACTATATTCTCGCGCAGTAATTGCCCCTCTACCATTTGTTAGGTACCAGTCGAAGGGAGCAGAAATCGCTCTCTCGCTATGTTGACTTCATGCAGTGCAGACGTACGAGCAAAAGCTCTTACACTATGTTGCCGATACTTTTGTTTTACTTTAATGTTGTATACAAGAAATTGCTGCTGAAAGCATATGTTATGTATTAATCAGTATAGTTATGTAAAAAACAAGAGACTTAAAGTGTAACACGAAATATAAAAATGGTGTAAAACAAGATGACTGCTAACTTCAAGAACTAACAACACTTCCAACATCATACCTGGAGATGTGAACTACCAGAACTTACAAACTCTAGTAGACCCGACAGAATATGCAGATCAGGACATCCGAGAATCTATAAGTACCATCGTAGAAGGTTCAATCTACCCTGCGGACTTTTGAGCCCTTTACTGACCAAGACCAGACCGAGATGATGACGGCGCTATTAAGGATTCCCAAGACGGACACCCCAGGACGAGGTTTCTACATACCAATTTAAAGATGACTCGATAGCCTGTCTATCGAGGGTTACTAATATTTGTTACACAACACAACTTAAAAGAGACTTTTCAGAGACTATTACCTTTGTAAAGATTAAAAGATTAAATCTAAGAATTTTAATGTAACTATTCAAACATCATACGTTGTAACAGTTTATATGTTAATGTATCGTAGTATAATTCAAGTAATAATACCATTCTTCAAATGGTTAAATAAAAGGTCTTGCAAGCTAATATCATGAATTGAGTATAACTAAAAGTTTTAATGACTAAATACCGAAGGTTACCCGGATCCGAGGTATAGCTAAATAGAATCAATTTTGATCCCAAAGTTTAAAGAAAGCATTCAAATAACTTTAGTTTAATTCGTAATGTCATGGGATCTGTCAGTAAATGTTTTTAAATGTTAAATAAAGAGAAGTCGTCTTGTCACACACATATAATGAGTGCGTAAATCAATAGTATACCTTCCCTTGTTTCCTTACACAGTTAGTAAGTAAATTTGTTAAGTTAATTATTTGTGGATACATTTCGTTACAACTTAGGCAGCCCATCTAATTGACGGAGCTTAATTATGATGGGTTCCCTGGATTTGTACGCGGCGAAACGTTACAAAATTGCGCCACTCTGCTAAAGTTGAAATAATGGTAAGCATCGTGACGCAAACAAAATTTCGCCACTCTGCTAATTTAAAAAGGAAACAAAGGAGAGAGTTTTATTCGTGTGCAGAGTGTCACAAACAAAATTGCGCCACTTGTTACACGCTAACAAAATTGCATCACTATGCTTAGATAATTTGTATATTCAGTTATTGATCTATGCACTCAGAAAGTTACCTTAATAACTTTAATTTTCAAAACATATTTAATATTTTACTAAGTTACGTAAATGATAGTATGTATAAGTTGAAATATCATTAGCGTCATACAATGCAAATAAGCTATATGCAGGTACCTACTTGCATACATGAATTGTGACCAAACATTACAATATTGGTCAACTGACAATCTGAAACAGGTATGTTTACGACAATCCATGACCTGTTGTTTCCTGAATCATTCTGCACAGTATATGTTGGATATACACTAGTATGTGTCAAAAAAAAAAAATTTAATTAAAAATAACTTTGTTAATAATAATGCCATTAATGTAGACCCAGGTAATTAAGTAGAAGTTCGTAATTTGAAATTGTGAACAACATAACTAATTGATGTAATTGAGAAAAGTATATGAATGAATGGAGTCAGAGTGTTACCAAGCGTAATAATAAATAATAGTGTTGAATAAGATCCCCCTTACGTCTGCACTCCCCTTCTCCTGTTTATACCGGTCGTTGGTGTTATTCACTCGCATTGTGTAGAGAACAATAAGAGTAAAACCCCCTTTCTCAGTCACACACGCTCAACCTTCCTTTGTTAACTAAATACAGAGGGTGACCTACATTCCAGAAAACAGCTGATCGGCTATTTAACTTGATAAATATATGTGTGGAATTTCTGTCTCCCCCTTAGAAGAGAAATTGTTCTTTTCTAATTTATGTAAATTGATTACTTAAGAATTTATTATATATATGTGTAATATATGTGTAGTGTACTAGCATTAATTTTAAGTACGTGCTAATGTGTTAGAACAAAAATGGCCCAATTCAACCCGGATTTGTTATTAAAAGACGAGCTGTCTTACGAAGCTCTTTTGCGTGGACTACCCCATGCTAATGTAACAGTCGCGGAATTACGAAGGTCAATTCGCGAATGTGGATTTGATGCCCCCGTGCAATTAAACTATCTAAGCGAACTCGATTATGAAAGCGAGAAAGAAATATGTAATGCCAAGTATAGTGAACTATACTTATTGTCTCAAACCCTCCAAGACGAGAAATCTCCGGCAATAATTTTGCGGACTACCCAGAGAATAGAGCATTTAACCAGGCGAATAAAAAATTTCTCGATCTGGCCGAATCTCACAGAAATACCTGTTGACGTACAAAACCTTGCAGACGAAGCTCTACGCCGCTTAACTTCAATTATTAACGACCTAAGACGAAAATCCGACTCATTCAGGATGGACGAAATAGAGAAGTCATTAATGAAATTACACATCTCTCCAGTACAATCCCCCACCACTGGTTTACCTCCGCCTAACACGGATCGGAACTCACCCATCGTATCGCAAGTGCAAGCGAACCAAGAACAAAATACTGATAAAGATATAAATGCCCCTCCTCCCGAGCATTTTCAGTTTCGTCCCGGAAATCATGAACTGACCACCACCTCCAATGAATCCAATCGCCCTCATCGAGGAATTACACCTATGAACTATAACGCGGACCTATACGGTAAAATGACTCATCCTGTGGACAAAATCTTAACCGAAATCCCTTATACAGATGGCTTAAATGTTTCCAAATTACTAACATTCATTAGTTATCTTCTTCAGATAAAAGATCTACAGCAGCTGAATGACTGGCAAATTTTGCAGGTTCTGTTACCAAAGTGTAAACCCCCGTTAAAAAATCGTGTCCTAGAAGCCCTAACCTCTACATTCCCAGTAGAAGAGCTACATAGCTCTATAATAAAATACTTTATTCCCACCTGCATCTATGAGGAAATAAAAAGAAAGACAGTACTCCGAGTACAAGGACATCAGGAGAGATTAGCTCACTACATCTCCGACATTAGGGAGTCATCTCGACTACTACGTGTAGACTGGAATGAGACACAACTGGTGGACACCATTTTAATAGGAGTGTCACCTGAAGAAAGATCTCGTCTATCGTTGGTAAATAGACCCAATACAATTGCTGATCTAGAACAGTGCAGTATCCACTCTTCAAATGTATGGTACTCCGATCAAAATAGGGAAGCAATGAAAACCGCTGGAACTAATAGACATCAATTGCGAGCACTACTGCCTGATGTAACAACCTCTCATGAAAGACAATTTCTTAGTAGACCTCACCATGTGCGCAAAGCTGGTAAGTTAAGTGTAAACCCATATAAAGCGGAAACCAAGTACCCACCTCGCAAAAAACCCACCTGTTATAATTGTGGAACAATATGAACTGCGAAATAGCCAACTTCGTAAAGAAATGTTCATTATGCGCCCTTAGTAAACCCGCTAGAAATACTCAAGTAAGCCAATTGATTTCAGAAATCCCAAAGACTCCTTTTTCGAAACTTTATCTAGATTTCTCCGGTCCGTATCCACGATCCAAATCAGGAAATACCATGTTACTGATCTGTGTAGATTCGTTCACCAAATTTGTGTGGCTGTATCCCATGCGACGAGCATTAGCGTCGACAACTGTTAAAATACTACAGGAAAGACTATTTAAAGACTACTGTACTCCAGTACGTATAGTATCTGATAACGGTCCACAGTTTAAAGCAAAAGAATTTAAGAATATGTGTTTCAAGTTAGGGATAGACCATATAACCACTACAGAGTATCGACCGCAAGGCAATATTGCTGAAAGGTATCTACGAAACCTCAAATCTGCGCTAATCGCCTATCATGCGAACGATCACACGTCGTGGGACCAAAATCTATCCTGGATTCAATACGCTTTTAATTCAGCTTACCACGAAGGTCACAAGTCGACCCCGTTCGAGTTACTATACAAGTACCGACCAAACCACCCTTTGTCCACAAGATGGAATATACACGATCTGCTGCCTCCGCAAATAACGGATAAGCAGATAAAGCGAATATGGAACAAAGCCCGCTCTAACTTAAGAGCAAGCTTAGAAAAATCCAGAAGATACCACGAGAAAGGTAATCATGGCAATTCAGTCAGGTACCAAGTAGGTGACTTAGTTATGTACAAGACTCACCCCATTAGTAGTGCGATTGATAAGACCACCTCTAAACTATCATTCAGATGGTGTGGCCCTTACCAAATCCAGAAGTACCTAACTCCCGTTACAGTAGCCCTGTGCGAACCTGCGACTCAGAAATATGTGCGGAGAACGCATATTTCACAGCTAAAGTTGTATAAGAAGAAGAGACGGAATAGTATAACCCGAAATAGAAAAGGGAATACTAGGCAGTAAAGAAAATTATATTTCTGAAACCACGTGGAAAAATGTAAAACGTAGAGTTTTGAAACGAGGCCTGATCAACCTGAGTTCCAGTTCTGCAAAGCATAAATTAATGAATACTCATTAACTAGATGGGTACTAACACTCATTAACTACATGAGTTACCTAGGACTCACAGAAGGCAAGATAGAATTCTAAATAGTAAAGATTTAGAAAGTTACTCTACAGAAGAGAGAGTAAAAGAACCAGAAACAAAAAAACCGGTAGTAGATTTAAGTGATAGAGATGAGAAAGAGTTTTGTGTTTTAATTGTGTAAATATTAAGTGTAAATAGTATGTATAAAAAAAAAAGGTAGTTAATAAGAATACATAAAGTATACTGTGTTGTAACTATATGAAATAACTAGGTGGACAACGTTGTAAAGTGTCCAACAACTATGTGAAAGAAATTACACACACTAACCCCATTCATACTCCAAGCCCCCAATATAAAAAAAAAAAACTCAACCGTAACGTGCAAATTAAGCGGTGGAGTATGTGACGATTTAAATTGTAACAATAATCAAAATAATAAAGAAATTTTAAAAATTAAGGTTGCGAGCTATTAAGCCATTTAAATCTCACTATAATAACAAAAACCTGTATGTACTCAGTATGAGAGGAAGAAGTAATTAGTAAGCCCAAAGAAACTTTAATAAAAAGACAAATTGTAAATAGTTATTATTGTCGTATTTAACCCTTTGGTGTTAGCAGGCGCTGACCTGTTAGTTCCGGACTCGACATGTTTCCCGAGTCGTTTGGAATTTAGAATAAGATAAAAACCTAATGTTAATAATTAAAAATCTGAAGACACAGATAGTCGCTAAAACAACTTATTTAAATTATGTATATTTATTTAGGGATAGTTTGTATAAATAAAAAGTGTTTACTTTAAGAGAGACAGGGACTATATTCTCGCGCAGTAATTGCCCCTCTACCATTTGTTAGGTACCAGTCGAAGGGAGCAGAAATCGCTCTCTCGCTATGTTCACTTCATGCAGTGCAGACGTACGAGCAAAAGCTCTTACACTATGTTGCCGATACTTTTGTTTTACTTTAATGTTGTATACAAGAAATTGCTGCTGAAAGCATATGTTATGTATTAATCAGTATAGTTATGTAAAAAACAAGAGACTTAAAGTGTAACACGAAATATAAAAATGTTGTAAAACAAGATGACTGCTAACTTCAAGAACTAACAACACTTCCAACATCATACCTGGAGATGTGAACTACCAGAACTTACAAACTCTAGTAGACCCGACAGAATATGCAGATCAGGACATCCGAGAATCTACAAGTACCATCGTAGAAGGTTCAATCTACCCTGCGGACTTTTGAGCCCTTTACTGACCAAGACCAGACCGAGATGATGACGGCGCTATTAAGGATTCCCAAGACGGACACCCCAGGACGAGGTTTCTACATACCAATTTAAAGATGACTCGATAGCCTGTCTATCGAGGGTGTTATACTTATTTTAATAACACAATATATTATAAATTACTACTGTTATGCTATCTATTTAATGTCCCGCGTGTGGGAGCCAATGTAATACTTTTTTTTTAGCATAAATTAATTGACATATTTTAATTTATGTGTATTTTCTCTTTTTAATTAATTAAGCCCCGCTTTTGTTGTGGTGCCAATGTAATACTAAATTTTGCCCGACGTTGTGTGCGTCAATGTAATAATAAAATATGCCCCTCAGTTCCGGAGCGCCAATTTAATAATAAAATATTTTATATGCTCTTTATCTCAGGGTAAAATATAAATAAATGCTCAAATTTTCTTATAAATTGTTCTTCAATTTATTGCAATTAGCTATGATTGATTATCATACTTTATCATTTATATATGAACTATATAAATTCTAATCAAAATATAAACATATTCATTTTCATAAATCTTATTTCATTACTCATATTCATAGCTCTAATAATTTAAATATTGTAATTCTTATTCAAAGACAAAACTTTTAATAATAATTTTCTTAAATTATTATATATTACGACATTGTTAATTATTGATCTGGATTCATTTAAAATCGGTGCTTATAGATGAACTTAATTTCCATAATTTCCTAATATGATTTAATTTTGTTCTAAATAAAATTTTATCTTAATCCTTTAATTAAATCTTATGAGTTCTTTAAGTGAACAGACAGTGGACCTAATACTAATTATGGCATGAAAATTTTACTTGTGGTATGTATCCAAATCTGGTAGCAGTTCATATTGTGTGGTTGTCATGTTGATCGTCTGGCGTGTCTGCGATATTTCCCTCTGGATTAGCAGATTGTAACGTGGTCTCCTTTGAGTCACAAGACACTGCACAACACCAAACTTCACTCTCTCAAATTAGTTCGCGTTAATTGTTATTATAGTTATTCGCTTCTACAGCCATTGTTAATTATTATTTATTAACTGCGTTATGGTTTGAATCACTGTTGTTACGGGTTTAGTTCGTTTCGAAATGTTACTCGATGATGAAGTTATTGTTGCGTATTTGCACAACTAAATCACAGCGTTATTTAATTATCATTTGTGTTGTATTAATTCACTTGTACATCACTAGTAAAATTACAGTTTTTCTCCTTACCGAAATCTGTTCTAGTACGAGCTTACTTTTCTAACCATCGTACCGAATTTCTCTAAGTCCAATAACTATGGGAATCTCGGTCGCGGACTTCCACTCCCGTTTCCGTCAAAATTTTTAGTTAAACTCTACGAGCGCGCCTTTCTCGCGTCCCTATATCGAATTCCAAATTTCTCCCACTTACTTCTGATTTTTCTTACGCTGTTTTCTAATTGGTTCTACTTTACGACTCTTCAGATTTAGAGACCACCTATTTTTCCGAAAGAACTTCTCTGATAGGCCTTTGGATTCCCACCAGATTCCTTCCCAAGGTCACTACACTGAGGTCGTTGTCGCTGCTAGATACTGTAGCAATAATTCTTGCCTGTCACTTTTTTGGAGTAAACAAAACAACCCTTAACTTTCTCGTCAAGTATTGTTTTCGTGCACTAGGTTGTTCTAATGGCATCAACTATTGTTACTTACAGGCCTTACCAAACTTCCTTTCAACACTTCTTGCTTGTGTTCGGACATTACTCCCAGCTTTCTCTCTTCTCAGTAAGGTCGAAGTCCTGTCGCTGACCGTTTGAGTCTTTCAATAACATATACCTTTTTTTGTTTCGCTATATGCAGCTGGCGTGTATACGTATTCTGGTCTATTGTTAATACCTGCAGCTGCTCTTCAAATGAGTTCGTTTACTTCTGTGCCCTTTTTTCTACGGATTTGAGGTAGTTGTCAAAGTTTAACGTTTCTTAGTATGGAGAGCGATGAACTCGGCCTATTTGCCGTGAGCGTGTTGGGGCTGATATATGATTTTATTGCCTGTCAGTCACCTCTGCGTTTCACACAACAATTCCCTGTTACGGCGCTTAAAGATACATCTCTACTCAAAATAAGAAAATTTCAAAATTTCTGATTTTGCTGTTATAAGGGTTACTAATATTTGTTACACAACACAACTTAAAAGAGACTTTTCAGAGACTATTAACTTTGTAAAGATTAAAAGATTAAATCTAAGAATTTTAATGTAACTATTCAAACATCATACGTTGTAACAGTTTATATGTTAATGTATCGTAGTATAATTCAAGTAATAATACCATTCTTCAAATGGTTAAATAATAGGTCATGCAAGCTAATATCATGAATTGAGTATAACTAAAAGTTTTAATGACTAAATACCGAAGGTTACCCGGATGCGAGGTATAGCTAAATAGAATCAATTTTGATCCCAAAGTTTAAAGAAAGCATTCAAATAACTTTAGTTTAATTCGTAATGTCATGGGATCTGTCAGTAAATGTTTTTAAATGTTAAATAAAGAGAAGTCGTCTTGTCACACACATATAATGAGTGCGTAAATCAATAGTATACCTTCCCTTGTTTCCTTACACAGTTAGTAAGTAAATTTGTTAAGTTAATTATTTGTGGATACATTTCGTTACAACGTAGGCAGCCCACCTAATTGACGGGGCTTAATTATGATGGGTTCCCTGGATTTGTAACGCGGCGAAACGTTACAGTATCAGTACCTTATTTCGTTAATTTTACGTCATCGGTAAGTAATATGTGCAATATGTATTGTATAAATTATTAATTGCCTCTTAGAGATTTATTAGTATAGATAAATAAATACATTTCCACTTTTTTAGTTTTTTAATGCCCAAAAAAAACGATCATGTTAAGAAGATCTACTGCTGCTGCGAAAACAATGAGACGTCTTAGAGCATCTGAAAATGACGTCGAAGGAGTCGAAATGCAATCAGCTCCTGGAAACTCTTCAGAAAGATTTGGATTAGAAGAAGTCTCACTGGTTGAAAGTTCTACGAATCGTGAAAATAGATTACCGGCACAAAGACGCAGGCAAGCGGCCAGAATGCACCAGGAGGCACAGGTAAAACATTTTTAATCAAATTGATTCTTTCAAAGTTAAGAAGCGTAGGCAAGATCGCATTAGCAGCAGCTTCCTCGGGAATCGCTGCTACATTATTACCTGGCGGAAAAACGGCTCATTCCTTATCCAAAATACCAACAGATTTGAATTGCAATGAATTTCCAGTGTGCAATATTTCCAAAAATAGTGCTAAAGCAGAACAACTGTATGTAGCATGTTCTCGAGTAAGCAGTAGCAGCGAGCTCTTTATTTGCTCTGATAACGGGAGAACGAAAAATGTAGTTTATAACGAGGCACTGGTGTGAAAATGTATATAAAAACTGAGTATACTGGACTGTGATACATTTACGTATATAAGGATTCTACCAAAAACTTTAAGACTGACTTAGCACATAAGTTTTCGACTAACTGATATCAATATACTTATGTGTACACTATTTGTATTATTCTATACGAATAAACATTTCATCTAATTGTGTTTCTGCGTATTTGTAAATATCTACTAAATTATCATATTTGGATTTTACGTATCGAGGAAACAGGAATGATGGATCTATTGTTTCGCACTTTTTGGATATTCATAACTTACAATATAAGAATATTATTAATATAGATGTACCATTAGCAATTTACCAACTCGACAATTACAACAACAATCATATACAAATATTTGCGTGCGAAGCCGCGGGTACCTGCTAGTGTAAAAATAAAGTTAATAGTCTTCTTGTCAGAACTGACTCAGACATTTACAAGTTTCTAGACAGCATATTTTAGAAGTTGTGGCTATTGTTTATCATCACTTTTCAAATAATGTGATCTTACACTGATAATTATCGCTGACACTTTATTGTAGATAAAGTAATTATTTTTTTAACACTAGAAACACTATAGTGAATCTTTAGTTTATTTTTAAAGCATTTAAAATCGTATCATTTTTTAAAAGACACTATTTAATACTATTAATTAAGACACTATTTAATTCACTATTTATTATTTAAAAGACAGTGAATATTGAAGACTTTTCAGTATGAATTAACTGTGTGTATTCTTGACGAAAATTCAGTTAGCCTATAACGTTATAATGTTGTACATTTTTGTTAATGGTAGCGTGGCTACATTAAAATTACTTTCTCAGAACCTTTTATTTAATTACCTTTGAATTTTAACATAAAACAGTATAACTCATGGAATATTAACTTAATATTTTAGTTTGTTAAACGCGTTGAAATAAAAGGAAGCATATTTTGTAATTTTTAATTTGCGAAGCATCGTTGTTGTTGATATTGTATTATTTTTACCTAAATTGGACTGTTTAAAAAGTACAGAAAATTATACTTACGTTAGTAGAAAGAATTTAAGCAGTTGCTTGATTATTATCGTAATATAATTAATCATTAATTTTACTTTATCGTCGTTGATGGGTAACTGAACAAATATGTGACTGGTTGTCACCATCTGTCAACTAAAGCTTGAGTTTTATACCTCATAGTCCCAGAAACACATTAAGATAAATACGATTCTCGCATGTGACTTAAACTATTATGTAGAAAACTATTAAAGTATTCTGTAGATAATAAAAATAATTCTTACTGTATTTATTTGATTATAATTTTTGTCAATAATATTTACTTTCTTCTACTTAATTTGTTTATTTTATCAAGCCCAGCCACAGAAATACTACTAATTTGTATATTTACTATTAAACGGTCTTTTGTTAATCTAATGTCATTTTAAACTTCAACAGCTCTGAACTTTTAAGGCTCATTTGAGCTTAGTATAGAAGCTTACTTTGTATTGAAATTCAATCTATGTGTACTTGCTGATAAATGCACATTCTCTGTCAGCGTAAGTTGCGGTGTATATTCTTCTACTGTTACTCCTATTCTTACTGTATTTCTTTTTTCGAACATATTTTCTTCTTAGTATTTAATATGAGATACTAGTTACCTTACTTTCTTGTGTTATTGTTAACCAGTGGTAATAACTTGTAGAAACACATTTATATAATACGGTGTCGTGAGACTCTGAAAACTCTAAATTTAACACGATAATTTTGTTTCCTAAAAGTGTCTTGGCTGGTGTGTAAATTAAAACTGAACACACATGTGTGTTATCATTTAGAATATAAAGAATTACTCTGAGCCCATTTCTATTAGGAAATACTAATTTTTTAATTCTTACATTTTTACAAACATTGCAAACATATAGCATTAAAATATTACAAGAAAATATTTTGAAATGATTAAAGGAAACGTAATTTCGATTGCCAAGCCAAATTGTTAATTGAAGTTATTTAGCCTATGTTGACTTTGACTAAAACAAGATTGTTAAGAAATTTGTTTATTTCATTTGATCGGTAAAAATGTTTGAGAGAATGACTGTAATTATGCTTTACATGTGTTTGAATATAGATGGGCCTGAATCTGTTGATATATTTTAATGAAGCGAAATTTAAGAAACGGATATTCTACTACTCTTTTTCCTTAGTTAAATTGTATCTGGTTACATTAGTTGCTATGTAATTTTTAACTTCACGTTAAGTATGTAACTATTAATGGTAAATTGTTGTTTACAGTAATCAAACATTTCCAAATTCCGCTTGCTTATTTGCTATAATTTATGATTTTCCAAACAGTTTCTTTCGTTAGCCATCCTTAACTAATTCTTCTTCTCTTAACTTTGAATGTGGAACAATTTTCTTATTAACCCATGGTGTTTATATGTCATTAATAAGATATTTTACTTAAAGCATTACTTTCTTTACCAAATTTTTGTGTTTTGATTTAGTTTAACTATAATCTTAATTGTATATTCACGAAGGGAGTACAAGGCCTTCTTTTATAATGAAGTAAACATTGAATTAATGATCACAAGGTGTTATTAGATTAATAGCAATAAAATCGTTAGGCTATTTAAAACTTGGTAAAATTGCTTTTGATGCAGAAACAAAAATATATCAAAAACCTCTTACATATTTTTTCATTTTAGTAGAATGTAAAACATAAAATTCGATGTACCAATTCGATTATTTAGAGTTTTATAAAGTATTTACAATACTGTACGATATTATAAATCACAGAGGACGTCATATTCTTCTGAAATGGTTTAGGAACTGTTGTCGTGGGGGAATGTATTCCTATCAAATGTCCTGTACTGCGTCATAGCTTAAATCCCTAAGGAGTTTCTGACCTGTTTGTGACTGTGCATGGCAGAAACGACTGCTACTGTGATATTGTGTCTGTTCTCTCAAGAGACCAACCGTTATCGTTTTCCTTTGAATATGCGTTATTATTGTTTGGAAACACATATGACATCTGTTGCTGCTCCTGTTTATTGTTTTCTATGTCTAAATGAATGTTAACGGTTCTCCCTGTAGACACGTGTAAACTAATAAAGTCATCAGTTGTAATACTTCACAAGAATTCAGTTCCATATGCATGACATGCTTTGAACGTTAACTGCACTACAGTAAACAGTACAGCTGAGATTAGAGAAACTACACACTACCTTTAATTTAGCAGACTCATGAGCCATAACAACATGTCTGAATGTCACAGAAAGCAGGTTTACTATGTATGCAGTTTACGTACTGAATTTTTCTAATAATGCAAAATACAAAATTTGGAAAATGTGTTATTTGTAAAAATTAGTTTGATAATAATCATATTCTACAGACTAAAGGATCACAGAATATTATAGAACTAACGTTCCATTAAATGAAATCTTAACATACGATTAAACAAACAGGAAAAAAACATATTTTTTTATAACGTCAACCTTAGACCTAACGTATGGAATATATTTGAACAAATCTTATACAAGAACACAATTGCTTGTGACCTTTAAGTAAATTGACATTTATGAAATATTGTAGTATAGATTTCTATTATGTTGTAACTTACACAGCTTTCATAATTAAAGACAAACTTTCTATGCGGGTTTAATAACAGTTATGTTTATACGCTTTTAATATTTACAACGATAATATTTTTTTGGAGTTGAGTTAACATAACACTCTATGATTAAAAAATGTCTAACTATTGATGATTACGCATCGCAGGAAAGCGAAATATTTGCTTTTAGGAAAACGTGTAAACAGAGTTGTTCTTCATAAACTGAATGACGGCATTTTGATTTATTTGGCTCTAAACGTTTCCTTTGCGGCGATTAATTGTTTATTTTATAGTGACAAGGAGCGAGGAAATAAATATAAATAATAAATTATACCTTAGGCATTTGCAGTTAGTAAAGTTAATCTGGTAGCTGTTAGAGCAAACGTCATGTGTTTATATTAAGAGCATGGATGTAAACAAGTAAATCAGACAGTGAAATACGATAAGTTCTAAGATTTAAATGGAATAAATCCTATTGTAGTCCCAAGCCACGTGTTTGTTAACCAAATACACTGTACTCACCGTCTATGGCTTTTTTCCGTGATGTTTTTTCCCTGTTTACATGTTTCAAGGCACTTGCCTCATCATCAGAACTTATAATCAAAATATTAAAAACACAATACGGCAATTAAACTATGTACATAAATTCGCTTTAAAAATGTTCGGTGTGCCTTGCAAGACAACACGCGCCGTACTGACGTAATCTAAGCCTTATCTCGACCATATCTCATAGCGGTATCGTACAGTATATTTGATTTATACTGTAATTGGTCGTTCAACACATGTGGCTTGGTACTGACGTCGTTATATGCTTTGTAAATTTCATATTCTTCAAGGGCGTTCAAATAACTCCCTTTACTGCAGAAATGAAGGGGTATTAAATTTGAGCTAAAATCCGTGTAACTGTGACTGTTGTCTATGAGGTCCTTGGCGAAATTTGACTTGATATTGTCGAAGTTGTAAACTCGTGTAGGGGGTCTATGTTCAGAAAATCTTTTCAAAAAACCTCGACCCGTCTGGCCCACATAAAAGGCCTCACAGTCGTTGCAGACTAGCTTATAAACACCCGTTTTATTTTCAAGACTGGTATGTTCACGGGTGCGGAGATTATTCAAGATGTTATTACTAGTCTTATAGGAAACGACTATGTTGTTAACTTTATTAATGGTTGACTTAAAAATCCCCGGCATGAAATGCGTATAAGGTGCCGCAATGTACTTGCGTGCCTTTGTTTCGAGGTTCTCATTTCTATTATTTATATCTTTAGTTTCATTTTTAATAGTGTTACTCTTCTTTTTCTTTTGTTTTTTTAAATTGTTATCTATTATTCTTTCGTTGTACCCGTTGTTAAACGCAATGACTTTAATGGTATTTAACTCTTCGATATAATCCTCGATGCTAAGGGGTATAGACAACAAGCGATGTATCATGCTATGGAATGCAGCTAATTTCTGTGAAATGGGGTGGAACGATGAGGCATGTATGACAGCGTCAGTCATCGTGGGCTTCCTAAATATATTAAAACATAATTTTTTAGTAACAAAATTCTTAGTTACTGTCAAATCCAGAAAATGTAACCGACCCCAACTTCATTCTCCAAAGTAAACTGTATCTTGTTGTTAATGCCATTCAGGTAATTGTGGAGCTTGTCAATTTGGCGATTTGTGCCTTTATACACCATAAAAGTGTCGTCGACATATCTACCATAGAACACCACATTGTAATTATATGTAGGGTTTGCAAACAAGAAAGAATTTTCAAAGTAATTTAAGTATACCTCCGCTAGAATACTAGAGAGTGGGGAACCCATAGCTAACCCCTCCAGCTGTTTGAAAAACTGTTTGTTATGTGTGAAATAATTCTAGTCCAAAATCACTTCCAACAATTCTAATATTTCATTTATGCAATTAGCATCCAGTTTATTGGTGTTAACAAGGTTAGATCTTAATAGGCGTAAGGTTTCACTCACCGGTACATTTGTATACAAGTTCACAATGTCAAAAGAAATAAGTTTATAGTGGGGTTCAATCATCAGGTTTTTCACTTTTTCAACGAAATCACAACTATTAATCAAACTTCGATTATTAATCAAATGTAAATTATGTTTTAATGTACTCACTAATTTTCTAGCTGCTTTGTAACCGGGTGCAGTGGTAAAATTTACTAGTGGTCTAATAGGAATCCCCTCCTTGTGAAGCTTTGGCAGACCTGATAAAACGGGCGCTTTAGAATTAATTGGTTTTAAAGAACGTCTAGTACGTTCATCAAAGAGATGTGTACACATGTTTAAGCTACGATTAAGACGTTTTACGTATAAATCCGTGGGGTCAGAGGTTAGCAGTGTGATATTATTATTTGCAATGAAATCGCGTATTTTATCGTCAAAATCATTCTTATTTATAATAACCAGAGTGTTACCCTTATCCGCTTTAGTGACAAGGGCTTGATCGTCAGATAGTTTTTTCTTTAATGTTTTTAAAATCCTACGTTCGGCATTATAATTAGTCATAGAAGGAATGGGAGAATTTACGTTATTAAGTTGGTTACGTATAATTTTGTTAAATTTGTTATTTATTATGAACCGTGCTTCATCTTGTTCTTTTTGTTCACTAATTGCTTTAATCACAGTTTCGGCACTAGCAACTTCAGTTAGAATGTGCCTTGTGTTGAAGTTCGGCTTATGTAATGGGAGATTGTATTTTAATCCTTTATTTAAAATATTTTCTTCGTCAGTATTTAATTCAATCGAAGTCAAATTACATAGTCGTGTATGGAATACGTGTTTACAACTAGTATTACTGGTTTTAGGTATTTGATCGTCTATTAACCTTTGTAACTTGTTAAGCTGCGTCGTACGCATATTGTAAACAACAATTTCTATCGTACTGTTTATAAATTCCAGATAATGATCTAGTGCAGCTGGATGTACGTCATTAAGTAGTTGTAAGTGTGCTCCATACAATTTAGAATTAAGAAATGATTTCTTAATATATAACGACCTCAATTCCTCTTTAATTCTAAAAATCTCTGCGCGTTTTTTAGCTTTCATATCTGCAATAGACGTGCCTTTAAACTTTATAATAGCGTAATTCGGGATAACCTTATTTTTCTAGCATGCTTTATTAAATCTAATATGCAGAATGGTCTTATGCAATTGTGTTTTAATATTCTGAAATCTGCGTACTACGTTATCACGACTATTGTTATTCATTTTGATTTAAATGGAATAAATCCTATTGTAGTCCCAAGCCACGTGTTTGTTAACCAAATACACTGTACTCACCGTCTATGGCTTTTTTCCGTGATGTTTTTTTCCCTGTTTACATGTTTCAAGGCACTTGCCTCATCATCAGAACTTATAAAGTCAATCTATGTCATAAATAATGACATTTGTCAAAATATTAAAAACACAATACGGCAATTAAATTAGTTTAATTGCCGTATTGTGTTTTTAATATTCTGACAAATGTCATTATTTATGACATAGATTGACTTTATAAGTTCTGATGATGAGGCAAGTGCCTTGAAACATGTAAACAGGGAAAAAAACATCACGGAAAAAAGCCATAGACGGTGAGTACAGTGTATTTGGTTAAGTTCTGAGACCACTGTAAACGTTCTTGAAACACACTGAATGCTACCAACAATTTAACATAACGTTTTTCTTAAAGGAGCTTACATTGTTGTGTCCCTAGCAATGAAAAAAGTACTGTCCGTAGCCATGTACGAAAAAAAATTAAAGGCACTTTGTATATTAAAATACATATTTTTGTCTTAATAATAATAATTAAATATTGACAACAGTTAGGCTGATTTGCAAAAAAATTAATAAATTTTAAGCTAACTTGTCAATATCATAATATGTAGGTTAAAATTATTAGTTTTTTAAAATAAATTTTGATTTTACGGGTATTTTTGCAATATTGTTACGACGATCTAATTGATCGTCGTATGGCACAGTGGAAAACAAAGTACAAGACACCAATGAAATCACTAAGAACCAGCTTTAATTATCACAATTAATAATTTATAATCAACAAGAGAGTCTCTTACAACCATTCAACTACAAATTGTCCACACACAATAATAATGTCAACTATAAAGGATTCCGCACTAATTATAACACAACAACACTTCACTACAAACACTCGATCAGCGCTAAAGAAATTGCTCAATACCACTGAACTGACAAGACGGCTGCTATATAGGTAGCGCACGCCTTCTATAAATCTTCCATCCTCAATTTGCACGCCATTTAATGCGTATTCAAGTGTTCTGTAGAGTACTCTGGTACGTACTTGAACGCGGCCTTGACTGAGGCAATACCTGACACACTTTGCACGGGACGGGTCGAGAACGCTCTCGGATATTCTAGGTGGTTCCATTCTACACTCAGTAGAAATGAGTGAGTTCGTCTGGTGTTTACCACTGTTACTGTACATATTACGACCTTTAATGTGTAAAAGAGTAATTTAAATTATTTCGGTCCGTATGTTCAATGGTATCAGGCACTTTTAACGCTTGCAGAATGTGATTACAATTAAATTTCTTCTCTTCCTTTATCAGATGCATCGATTTCTCACTAGCTTTCTTTATTTATCATTTCTAAAACTACATCATCATTGGAGCTTTGTTGTCATTAGTAAACGGCCTGTCGTTTACTAAGTAATCTTCTGTAATTTAGACTTCATCTTTCAAGTTTTTTTTTCTTCTCTTAGTACAATTCTTGCTTTTGTAAAACAAATACATTTATTATAATTGGTTTTAACTTTTCGCCGGTCACTTTCAACATATAAATTGTACGGAATCGATTCTTACTTTTTTACTTCACTTGATTATTATTCTTTTTTTAAATTTTGGCTGTCTCTGAATAATGTTGATTGACAATATTTTTGCTTGATAATGTTAACTATCAATAATTATATTTCTGCCTTTCCAGAAGAAAGTTTCACTGTTTTAATTACTCCCTCATGAGGTAACTAAATTAATACAAGGTTTTCAGGAACTATTTTTAAATGTTGAATTTTAAACAGTAAATACTAAACAATACCTTTAGAGAGCCAGGGTTTGATTCCAAGTTACATTATAAAATTAAGGTTGAGTTTTTCAGCCTGTAGGTTGACTGATTCTGTGGACATGGGAACTTCAATTTGTATGGCATTTATTTTAGAAAAATTTCAGTAACTCAGAGTTGATAAACATGATATTCAATCTTTACTATATAGTCTATCCTTAAAATCTGGATAAATCAACAAAACATATCTATGTCACAAATGATTGCTACATTACTAGCATTGCAAAATACGCTGCTAATGATTCATAAAATTTAGTATGCAATTTTTGTATATCAGTAATTATAAAATTATATCTGAATGTAAGAGACAGGAATTACGTTAATTATTCATTATAAAATCTACATTTTACGTAATTAGTGTTTTTGTGTTTTGTATAAATATCGTCTTTGTGTACAACAGTCTTACAGATTGTTTAAAATACAGATTCATATAAATTTGGCATTCAACAAACGCTGTCCTGAGATTAATTTTATTTTTAAATATAAACAAATATATTACTATTGTGCTCATGTAATTTTAATTTTAAGTAAACTAAAGGATTATTCTTTTATCAAAACTTAATGCAGTTAGTTAGCAATGTAAATGAATTTATAAAACATTTTTTATAACTAAAGTGTCATTTTTAAAATAATTTTTATGTTTCAATAACATAGTAACTTTATTACAAACCATATAGTAAAGAAACAACAAGTTTTGTACATTACATTTTTTTACTTTTTAAAATGTACTGGTTCCATGTCTGGGATAATTCTAATTACAGAACTGGGTTGTCATAGAAATTCATTTTTGCAGATGGCAGACAGAGAGGGAGAGGGAGTAAAAAAATTGAGAAGTGAGAGGCAGAGGAAGACATATAGGATATCAGAGAGGGACGACAGATTCAGATATATTGAAATTTATTTCTTTATAATAGTTATGTCTTTGTGCTAGAGTAATAGAGATGGCCAAAAACATGTAGACTGAAGAGAGTGTGAATAAAAGAGAGAGGGGGCACGAGAGAGATTTAGGAAGGGTGTGAGCTAGAAAGGTAAAGAAGAAGCTTAATATAGTCTCTCTCTCTCAAAATGCTTTCTGTCAATATAGACTCCCAAAATGTTGTTTATTTACTTTAACCAGGAAATAACAGGAAGTTTAAACTTTTTTTTAAATAAGAAAATGAAATCTTACTCTCTGATACTCGGCTACCATACAAATTTGATATCAATATGGTCATAGAAAATTCATAACGAAATATGGTTATAACGAAACAAAATGGGGTAATTTTATTACAGAACAGAAGAAAATATAACAGCGCGGAGAAGGTGAACCGGACCAAAGATCTACACAATACAAATTACACAATATATTTAGATAATAAAAATATTGAATTTTTATTATTAACACCAAGGCTAAAAATACTTTTCTACTTCAAATAACTTATAATATTTTCCTTTCATCTGTAAGCTTTTGCGGTTAGACTTTTATATAGTCAATAGTGACTTTTAAACTTTCAATAGTGGTGTGTTTTTATATATTCAAATTTGTATAGCAGCTAAATATAGAAATTAAATAGAAAAATATACAAAGTTGTTATCTTCTGATACACGTGCAGGCTGTTCTTGAAGCATTTATCTAAGAGAAACAAGAACTTGGTCATCGAGTGTCATTTTAATTGAATAGTAAACTAATGTGTGTTGCTCGATATTCAGTCATACAAATGTGGTAGCTGGTGGAAATGTGATAATCCATCTCCAGTTGCTGCTGTCAACTCTGTCAGCGAAAATAGTTATTTTCTGTTTTGTTATCTTTGAAGCTCTTCCGAAGACGACTTCCGAAGTAAACTGAGGAAACAAACGCCAGTGCGAACCAAACGTTGTGAAGGAGGCGGAACGAATGGAGGAAGAGAGAGAGGGAGAGAAAGAGCATTTGTGTGCTATGAAGAACTACAAAAATGGATGAGCACCCTGTCTTGTGTACCCGATAAGGCGTCTACGTGTACAGGATGCTATTGATAGTGTCTAGCGTAGAGGAGTTGTGTCTAGGAACTCAATGTCAAGAGACAGGGCAAGGGGGAGAGAGATATTGTGATTGTGGTGTGTGTACTATGAAGAGACACAAAACAGTGGGTTGGTAGGTGTTGACGAGAGTGTAGGACAACGTTGCTGATGAGCGTACCAGTTGGGCGACAGTGACTTAGGTGAAGAGCCCACCGCTCTGTTATCCTGTAAGCTTCCAGGCGGGCAGGAGCTGCAGTTAGTAGGATTGGGTGTGGATACTTCAAAATTGGTCGCAGGCGAGAGCACACTTTACAGATTGTGATGACGGTCTGACTGGAACACGTTTTACCACAGCCGAGTACACGGAATGTGCGGAGACGTCGGAGCGGATCGTCCATACTGCTTTGAAGTGGCGGGCCGGATTAAGAAGGAATCAAGGGTGACGCCAAGATATTTTCAAACACGCTGGGAACATAATGTGAGAACGCCGAAAGCGGAATGGAATTTGATAAAGAAGACGCACAGGTCATCCTATGGAGTTAAAGATACACATTTGGTTTCACCTACACTAACTACTTTTGTGATCTGAGTCAGCTGGCGGTGGTATGATTGGTTGAGGTTTTGTCCAGTTGTAATGCAGGTGTATTACAAAAACGAAATAGTTTGTCAACCCCGACTTTTATGTACCAGGTATTGGACAGGGTTTATTTACTCTAGCGCTAGAATAGATCGTCGGAGCCACTTGGAGAATCTAACGTGAGGAGTAAAACAATATACAATGATTTTAGCATATAATCTGCTGTTGCATAATAACAGATCTACGTAAATACTACAAGTTTGTTTTACCAGCAGCAAAAGAATGAAAACCTCTTGCGCATATTAAGTTAAGTTTTTTGTCTACCTTTTAATCCTTTTAGAAACTATCGTTATGAAAACGCATTACTGCAGTTTGTTACAGTCTAGCACCCAGAGAGTATAAACGGATTATATACGGCGTTAAGTAAGCGTAGAAAATGAAATATCGTATTTGTTGAAATTTTTATATCGCACTTTTATCGCATTTACAGAAGCAAAATAGATAGGACAACAAAATAAAAGAAGATTAATACTTAACCACAAACGCGCGGCTTAGTACAACTAATTCTATAATTAAATAAATGTTAAATTTTAAAAATTGAAATGTACCTTATAACACTAGGGAACAAAAAACTAATGTTTACTAAAACGTATTCTGACGTATAAAAGAAGAAATTGTTATATAAATTGTGTGTACAAACGTATTTCTTGATTAAATTTGTTTTCATTATAAACGATTTATATCTAGCACTGCAAAATACGTAGTTTTCTAAAGCTGAAGAACGAATACCATGTCTGCTTGTCTGATTTAAAATACTGCACACCCGCGCGCTTTTATGTTTGCGTATGTGGTTGTGTTATAAGCGGTTTTTACCGGTGTCTTGACTGTTTGTAGGAAGTTCGTTGGGATTATGAGAAATTGTGAGAAAACATTCTTTCTAAACTGCAAACATAGACCGTAGCTAATTTTCTCGATTAGTTATTAGTACAAATGTTATCGTACCTAGTAATGTAAACAGCACTGTAACATTTATAGTACAAGGACGGGATACAAAATAAAGTACATTTTAAAACTACGCACATTTGTGCTTACATATTTTCTGTATTTATGCGATTTAGACAATACAATTTAGTAGAATACTTCTATTCTACTAATCAGTCTCGAGTAGTATAGTGATTTTTTAATAATAAATTCTGAGCATTCTAAATTGCCTCGGTCGCACGCGGCTTCAGCAGCTTACCGGCCGTACTCAACATTCACAGTGGCCTGTAGATTATCGGGGAGCCCACGTCATTTTTGCCTTTGGTCATCATTACTAATCTTTGCATCATCCACGCTCACAGTGAGTACCCTTCAAGGGCTTCACAAAAGCCTTTCTTGTTCTTGTTCTTGCCTCCGAGCTCCAAGAGAATACTCTTTTGGTCTGCTTTGACGAATAGATTTAATCTATATCAACATAAGTGCGACATTGCACCGATTTAATAGGAGTTGCTTCAGGGCGTGCTTAGTACGTCATTTCTTGTCCTTCTGTTGTCTTCCAGCATCTTTCTCTTTGCTCAAAGTCTCGTTACTATCTCCGTGTTGTTTTTCCGCTTTTTTGACTAAACAGCCTTCTGGCCTTTACAAGGTACCTTCTGTATAAATTGTCCCCAGGTTTCTGCTACTCCCTGTTTAGTGGAATTGCTTTTTTTTACTGCCAGCTGGCTAGCTGCATCAGATTGTCAGATTGACAGAGAAACCTTTCTTTCGATCATTCATATCAACTTCTGGGTTTGATATTCGCATTGACTGGCTCAAAGCACTCATTTTGCTACTGTCAGTAATCGTATGGAGTTGTCCTACGCTCCTAAAAACTTGTATCTCAAGTTGCCTTTCAGACGTCCTCCAGTGTTTCTGTAGGAAGCAATAAAGTCCATTGCCTTGTCTAGTTGAAATAGTCCATTTTTATTTCCAAGCTGAAGTTTTGATGATCATTGATCGAGTTTTTCATATTCTCATTGATAGTCCTACATTTAAGCAGGCCACCTTCCTTATCTCTTCTCATCTCTTAAATGCGTTTTTTGAGTGTTCCGTCGGGTAGATACTTCAGCTTCGTCTGAGTTACCTGCTGTTTCTATCTCTAGAACCCCTGAGCCTCTCCTTCCGTCATGTTGGTCACCGATTTCCGGCTGAAGATATAATTTATTGTACAAGCAAATTCTTTCGAGAAGAACTAACGAATTAAAGGACTTCTTTTTCGCTATTAACTAGCAATATTTTTATGCCCCACAGAATCGATATGGCCTACCCCCGAAAAAGGTAGATTTTCCAGCACAACTGGAATCCTATCTGGCGTATAATAACTATAATTATAAAAATATCCGAAACGTTTTAATAATCGATATTAGTCATTGATATTTATTAATAGCAATAAACATATATTTTTTTTAATTAAGGGCTTCAACTGTGAGTGATTGCCAAACAACTCGAATGGGAGGACAGAAGAGACTCCTAGTAGTGGTAGAAGGCAACAAGTGTAGGATAACGGTTTCTGCAATATCACTGTGTTAAAGTAATAATAATAATAAAATATGTAAAAATAAATAACAATAATAACAACATCAGCTGTACACACGCGTTGAGAAAATCACAGGACGTAATTAGAAAAAGAAGAATTACTTTCTACGGATATGTTCAAAGAATGAATCCTGACAGACTAACAGGAAAGTTTTTTATCTATTTCTGGAATCTCAAAATGTCCAATACGTGGTTTAAAGAAACAGAAAAAGACATAGACGAACTCCGCTCAAGAAGACATTGAAGAATGCATGCCACTCAAAATAAAAATAAATAAAATAAAAAATACCCCAGGTTTCAGGAAAACCCCAAGAAGAGGACTCGGTATCTGGACTGACGAAAGGAGGGAGAGACATCGATCAAGAATGAAGGAGATGTGGGAGAGGAGGATGAGAAATAAGAGAAGGGAGAACCAGTTCAACCAAACGTAGCCCACAGTGGCTCATACGCAAACAACAACGACAACACTAGTAGTAATAAGAACAAAATTTAAAAAGTAGTTGAGACCCTACATTAACGAAAAAGAAATTAGATTAGCTCTGGAATACTCTAACAGCTTTGGCACCTGCAACAACTGGAACAACATATAGGAGTTGACCAAGGAAAACAGACAGGGCAGGTTATAAAAAGAATCTCACGCAAGACAAGATAGAGATAAGTATGAGTCCTTTTAAGTATCCCGGGCTTGCCACACATGTACTCACAAAGTGTCAGAGTATGTAGGACGTGACACAGTTACATACGTAAAGTAAGCGTGAAATAAACTGTGTAAAACCGCACTGTAACTCTGGCTGTCCTGATTTAGTTTTCCAACATAGAGGCAACTTAATCTATGCTGCAGGTTTTTTTTTCTTATACCTTTGGGGTTTTGCCAGGAATCAATTCGACTTTTCTGTTTCATCTAATGTTTTGTTAGTACAGACGAACCTGTAACTTAACAAGAGTAATAGGCTATAAATTCAGTCAAGTATAGTTTTTTATTAAATTTAAAACTGCTTATGGATTCTTCAGCTCTTCCTTTTACATCCTGTTGATTTTACGTTTCTCTTACTCTTTTTGAAGTTTCCGCGCTGAATAAAAATATACGAGGCTAGTTTATCTGCATTCTATCAGTCTAGTTAAATTGCTGGTGTATTAGAATTGTCAAATTATTACAATTTTTAATTCACTCACAGTTCAATCAAATTTAAGTTTTATAGTACAGTTTTAGAACTGTACTAGTTGTAAAGGCGTGACTAGCCTTAAGATTGAAGTACCTAATATTCAATAAGCACAATGCAGACGTTTTGCAATAATGTAAGAAAGTTCAAAAGATCCATAAATAATTAACAGAAACCTAAATCTGTGCGAATATTTGGCAATAAGTCAAGCTATTGAAGGCAATAAACCTTTATCAAAATGAAATATCAAATCTTTAAGTCAATTTGGACTTGTAAACAATTTTTCATTATTAAAGATTATAACGAATAAGCAACACAAAACAAGAGAGGGAAAGCAAATAGAACCCTATTTAATATGATGGCTTTACAGTGACATGGTAAACGAAAGGTATCAAAATTTCTTTGACACTTATCAGAAAGCTAAGTAAGTGAATAGAAACATTAAATACAAGCAATTTCTGAAAAGAACTACAATTTTTACAAGAACCAATTAAGTAATTTGTCCTATTACGCTCAATTGACTGTAAAAAATACTTATTAATTTTAGTTCACATATTTCATGACCTATAAATTTGTTATTATATCTGTTATGACAATTTCGCCGGCTTTTTATATTTTATAATTAAAACAAACCGTCTGGTAATAAAACTCAGGTTCTCGAAAACAGTGTTTGTTTCCATAATCGCTGGTTGCTGCCACGAGATTGTATAATCAATAACTTCTAAAATTAGAATTATACAGCTATAGCAAAATGTTTTATGGAAACTGCGACAACGGTTTCTAGTGGTAGGCCTACGTGAGCGTACTCGAGAATATACAGTGACTATTATGCATAACTTGTAGATAAAATGTCTAACTACATGCGATATGTTTAAATCAATTTTCTCATGCACTTGCTGGTATCCATTTTCCTCAAACATACATATTATTTTAAAAATTTAATATATTTCATAGAGGTTATCCATAAGTGTGTAATATATAGATGCAAATATAATTAATTCGCATATTTCAGGCATTATAGATTTCTTCACTAGATTTCTACAATTGTAAATGAGTGAACGATGTGAACCTACAATACTGAAAGTGGAGTTACTTATGATTACTGGGTACTTATTTTATAGATTTCTTCACTAGTTTTCTACAGTTATAAATGAGTGAACGATGTGAACCTACAATTCTGAAAGTGGAGTTACTTAAGATTATTGGGTACTTATTTTCAGAAGAATGCAGAAAGCAAAATATAATAGCCAGTGGAGTGTTGTTAATTGCTCATTGCTTAACGTCATGATTTAGTAGACTACTTTAATTGTAAGAAAAGTAATTATGAGCAGGTTCATCGGTGCTTTGCAGTTAACAGGAAAACAAATTATTTGTTACAAAATTGCAGGACATTTTGAAGTGAGATTTGTTGTTGAATTACAGTACATTCCGGAAATCTCCTAGCCCTTACTAGTGACCTTGATAATGACCTATGAATAGATAGTAAAGCGACCCGTTAGACAATTGTTTGCTTGTAAAGCAATGAGTTTGAGACATATTTGATGCTATGAACATGAAATATTTGTGAGTAGTACTTATTCTGAGGAATACGGTGACAGAACACACCTTTATAGAACTATTTTTTAATTATACATCATTTGGAGGAAAATGTTAATAAATATATGATTGTTACCTTTCTCTTGTGATAGATCAAGTTGTTACTTGATGGATCGATACCTTATCTTACATTCAGTGCACTTCAGTTTGGTCAGTGTCTGCTTCGGTTGCGTTGTAATAAGTTCATTATGCGTAAAGTATAAGCAATTAATTTTCATCACAAAGTTTTAATAAATTAGTGTAATTAACGTCAGAATGTCCCGTTAAATATTTTTAAATTCGCCTCAATACTCATTTATTAAATAAGAGTGTTCTATCTACTTGAAGAAAAAATAACCTTAAAACTTTCCGATTAATGTTATTAATATTTGTCGATATTACTGAAATATGAACTTGGTTAAAATCAATATAAGGAGCAGGTAGCGATATGTATAAGAACTACCTGAGTACGGTACCTATAGCAGCAGTCCAGGGGCAAAGGACAAGCCCAACGCCCGCGTTATCCATGTACGCGTTATTCGTTCCAAACTCCTATATTGTGTTATTTAGAAACTTAAACCTGTCGCATTGTTTACTGTTTCTTTTAAAATGTGTATTACTTTTGGATGGTCTTCTCTTCTTCTACTGTCATGTTCTGTTTATTAGTATTAATGAGAAGTTTACATTTAGAATTTCGCTCCTAATGTTTTATAGCCATATAAAGGCACTTCAGTATCTCATGCGATTACAAATTGATAGCTAGCTAACAATCAAACTGCACAGTGTTTTTGTCTCCAACTGCTGTGTCCACTCCATTACATCTTATCTTGATGTTATCAAATTCTGTTTGACCTTTAGTGTCCAGGCGAAAGTATTCTGTTTTGATTCATATTGCTCTATGGGTAAAGTCATTGCACAGGTATACAAACACATTTACAGGTGACCAGAAATTCTGGAAGACTCCATTTGTTTTAATATTTACTTTGGCTTTATTATTTTATACAGTAGCAAATTTAATAAAACATATAACACGGAACTAAACTTATATCTGTGAAACGGATTAGGTTGATAAACGTTTTCCAGAAATAGGGAGGAAAAAATATGGCTGAAATCTTGAAGACATATGTTATTCGCTTCCCTACTTTTTGGGTAGTATATTTTCTTTCCTGAAAATAAATAACGCTTTTTCCTGAAAATAAAATCGAATTACAAATCAAACGTCAGATTAATTTAATGATATTTACCTGTCATGCACTTAAATTAGAACGGTGTAATGAGTCTAAATGCTTAAATATTAATTAATCTTGTTTGCCCACAGAATGTTTTATTGTTTGTCAAACTATATTGACTAAAAAGTAGCGTTTGTTAATATATATCTATATTTTGCACACGTTGTATCATACAACACACAAAAGACGTATTTTTCTTCAACTCCTTTTTAAATTTATGAATTTAGTCTAATAATATGTCATTATATTGAAATGAACTACTTTCTATCTCCGAATTATTAGTAGGCCTACATATTTGGTTGGATTAATTAGAACAAAATAAAATAATTCTACAATTTTTGGGAAATTACTATTAACTTTGTTGACTTAGCCTATATGTTATCTGTCGCTTATCTGATTTTGATTAATGTGTATAATATCATTTTATTTTCTCACGTACCGTTACAATAGCAACCTATTTCTTCTAATAACAGTAATCAACTGTTATTAGCTAAAATCATAATACTCTAAATATACTGTATATTGCTTTTTAGAGTATGTAGTGTTTTTAGAGTATTGATTCCCAGTATGTAGTGTTTTCCTATTAGTACTTTAAAACTTCTTGTTTATCATTAAGTATGAAGAAATAGAGAAGTATTGCAAACCGATTATGGTAACAAGAAGCACAGGTATGTCTATATATCTAATGATAAATGAGAAATTTAGAACGCTAAATAGCAGCCACAGTGGATCATGTAATTGCGAGGAAACTATGAATCACGATATTCAAAAAGTAAAAAAAAAAAATTATTAACCCGCAGAGTGTCTATAAACAAAATTTCTTATTAATTCTTTTAAAAAAAACACATTAGTGTTTTAATAGTTATCCTACATATAAAGTTATCCAATGTGCAGTATATTCAACAAATAAAAGTCACCCCGTTTAATAAAATTTAAAACTCTCACCTACAAAAATGCTCTGTATGTAATTATAAATGTTCTGTAACCACTCGCCAAACTGCGTTGCGCACATCCATGCACTACACACTACAACAGTGCCATGCACATTCATGCACTACACACTACAACAGTGCCATGCACATCCATGCACTACCAACAGTTAGCAGATTTATTTTCTAAATTACAGGTACAATATTCGTATAGGCAAACAGCCACCTGTTGTGTAATATTATCGAGAAAGACCGAGACGATTCCACGTTAATCGGTTAATTTGGAGACATTGGTTATATTTTATTAGGTAATCTGGAACTTCATGGACGTCTGTTCACTAAGCAAGTGTGTAATGCATCGTGTAGACTATTCACGCAACTTATGGAACATCTCCGTTTCAATAATATTGCAGTATTTTTTGTAGTAAAGTTGTCCATACTTTTTAGATATACGGAAGTCTTTTATAGTTAAAAAAATTCTTTATACTTATAAAATACTTGTGCAGATTATTAAAAATAAAATTTACAAAATAAAAATGTACTTTTGTAAATTATGATACACTAGTAATATAATTATAAAATAAACATAATGCTAATATAATAAATAGATACAAGTATATCTATCTGCAGCTTTCAATGTAAAACTGAATATTTTGTTTGTAATGCGAATGATATAGCTTATTTCGGTAAAACAAATAATTGGTGATCTATACAGTCTAAAAATCTAAGATTAAACACTATACAATATAATAAAATTTTTTATGGTAAATATAATGTATGTGATGTAATAATAATAATTGTATTCATCTAGTTATATATACTTCCTAATTTTGATCTAATGTTTGGAATCTGTAGTACACTATACCAGTCATCTCCAATCGTCGATTGTGAACTACGAGTAGCTTGCAAATTTTTCAGTGACCGGCATAACTTGGACTGCATTGCATAATTGTTGTCAGATAACTTATCAAGGCAGCTAAAATATGGGTCCGTCTTTGGAAGGGAGATGGACAAATTTTCGCATTCTCCTTTCTACCTATTTCTAGTTGAATTTTGACAAAAAACAAATCAACTAACCCGCTATTTTTTGCTTGAAATAATCGACCAAAGTTATTTCAAAAACTTTACGTGTGTGAAAGTGATGCTGGGAAAAAGTTATCTCAGATTTACTAGCGACCAGAGTTGATTATCTTTGTCTATATGTTGCACAGCTGTACACGTGCCCTCGTATGTTGTATGTAATCCGCTATCAGCATGTTACCTCTGCACCTGTTGCACAGAAGTAAACAGTACTGACAACGTAGTTGTAAATGACACTTTACATTATTGCTGTAATCAAGACCGTTTTATGCTGATATAACACACATTTTTAGTGTTCTCGTGGCGTAATTTTATTGTATTGAGTTGTTCTATAATTTCTTACTACTTGGTCTGAGTGGATTCTATTACAACGTACGTGTTATTAATAAGTGTTTCAAACGCGAATTCTGCCTAATCAGTTTACCTGATTAATCGTTAAACATAGCTGTTATATTGTTCACCTAGCCACTACCTCATTCCGATTGGTTATGAGTAGACCTTCTAAGACTTAATGACACCTATCGGAAATATTGTGTAATTGCCTGTTCTAATTATTGTGTAAAACCATGAGTATGAGTTATTACCTGTAAAGGTTAATAAACGTATTCTAGACCTTGCTATTTCGCTGAAGATATTTTTCTCAACATGTTTTCCCCACTAGTATCTTTGGTTGGTTGTTCCTTAAATCAATGAGCGCATTCTTTTGGGTCGTCTATGTAATTTCACTTGCCTTTATGTTCCTAAATCTTATTATGTTTCCTGTAGATGGCCTAACAGGCACGTTGTGTTTGTTCGATAACTTTTTGAATTGTTCTATGTTTCATAATTTATTTTCTAAATTTGAACATTTTTAATCCTGTTATACATAATGGCTTATTTCACACTCCTTATTATTTCGTTTCTCATACGTATAATCTTACTGTTGCTTTCATTACAGAAGCACATACGTATGAGAATACATATTACGAATATATTTATGTTTAAATGGAATACAGTACTTTTGTTTTGCCTTGTTACTTATCCTTATGTATAAGATCTTTCATTATTATATATTGCATTTGCTTAAAGTAGGCCTATTCTGTTTTTAACCTCACATTCTGGTTTTCTGTTCATTCCAAAGGAATCGTCAGATTATGGAATTTTTTATTCCATTTTATCAAATGTCATGGTGTACATGATCAAAATAAATAGATAGTTTTATGAAACTGAAAATTGACAAACTCGTATTCAAATTTTATATACTTTTATTATTTTTATGACACTATTTTTATGTTTTCACATGTGTTCATATTTCTTTGAAACTTTGTTGCATTCCATTTTTGTAACTATTTAATTCCATAATATAAAGTTGCTTATAGTGCTACGTTGGTATAAAAGACAATTAGCATCTCAACGTTGGTATGATTCAATAATTAAAGGTATTAAATCTCATGTCATTAAGGATCACTTTCATTCTAAATTTGTATTCTTAACAGATCTTGTGAAAATCAGTTTTTCTGAAGATAGTTTGAAAAACTCTTCGCACTTACTCTAATTAATCCTTGCACGTTAATTTAAGTTTACAAAGAGCTATGTTTCAATTACAAGACGTGGCAACAGAGGGCTCACTAACAATTTTAGTAAGAAAGACTAAAACCATGGCCTTTATAGGTAAATATCCAGTGACGACTAAGATAGTTATAAACAACAGCACTTTAGAACAAGTGAGCCGTTTTAAATATCTTGGCTGTGCAGTAAACTATGAATCTGAATATGGTGTAAAAGAGAAGATAATAAATTTAGGAATATTTGTGGTACGATTCATAAAAATGTTAGAAGTAGAACACGACACAGCACAAGAATTAAATTATATAAGAAATTGCAATACCCACATTGATTTATGCGAGCGATGCATGGGCATGACAAAAAAGGATTGCGACAAGATTAAAAGTGCTGAAATGCAGTTTCTTCGAAATACTTTAAATTATACATTGTAGGATAGAATAAGGAATGAGGATATTAGAGCAGAACTCGAAGTAGGGGACATAAATGGAATTATTTCAATTTAGAGAAGACCATGGTGGGATCTCTAGGCACGCGGCAGCAAAAGAAAATCTTCAAGATGCGGCAGAATTATTTAACGCTCTAGAATGTGACTATTGTGTTAATTACTGTAATAAATGCCTTCACGGGTGTCAGTTATTTTGTTTCCACTGTACAACACCGTACATCCGTGAGACCATTACTTCTATTACACACTCTTGTGTGCACAATATACTTGATGTCAAATTTTGCTTAGCCTACCGTTTTTTAAACAATCAACCATTCTGCTTGTCTACGTCCTTTAACGCAGCGATAATAAAGCCGTATTTTAGTCCTACATTATTCTATCCTCTTATTAATCTTGCTCCGTACGGTACGTTTCGAACCCTTTTTCTGTTATTCTACACGAAATTTCAGTCCAATAGTATAAAATGGTTTTTATGGTTAACTGATAATTTGGCATCACATCTGTTGCTGTAAATATTAAATAAATACTAGTAGAAATTACTTGGTTCAATTAAAAACATATTGCTGCCCTTCAGAGTAATATAGAGTCCATTTATATAGAATTATTGAATCATGCTTATTTTATAACAAAGGTATCTTATTTTGCACTGCCTAATTCATATATACATTATCTTAACATATTGACGAATAAACGTAAAGTTATATGGCAAATTAACTTTGGGGGAATAAGTAAACCACAAGCACACACGCACATCACGTATATTTCTATAACATAGCATGCAGTCACATATAAATAAAGCAACTTTCTATATTTCAATGATCTGTAAAGAACGCAGAAGTGAAAAATATTTTTCAATATGGAGGGAACAGAAAAAAACAGTTTTATAAAGTAAATAAATGTATTATGGTGTTGCTGGCGGTTAATATCAATGTTACATTTATATTAGGCAAGAACTGAAATATTAACTTGTTTTTTTTTAAATATTCTGACAAGGAAGAAGTGAGCTACTTTGTGTGACAGCCCTGACAATAAGAAATTTACAATCGCAGAGTCGGGCGTTATTCACGTAATGTGTGGATATATCGGATAGAAATCTTTAAGGACGCATTCTGTTACTGACTGTTACAAAGAAGTGTCTAAAGGTACTCACAACTACACTTTTTACAAAATCTAGTGATCCACAACAAAATCGCATTCCTTGTTCAGCATTTAATATTGTTAATTACATGAACAATACTTTTCCTTTAGTAGTTGTTACATGAAAGTTTACTCTACATATTTGTAAACATTTTGAACAATTTTTAACTGTGTAATAATGTTTGTAAAAAATGACAAAATAACTATTACATACATAAAATATCTTCGATTATAAGGCAATATTTTTGTCTTGACTAATCAGGCTTCCATTCAAATTATCATCAAATGTCTATTAACATACATATGTATTTTATTTTTGTATTAACAAAAATTGTTAGGAAATTTTTTCTACCACACGCATCTGTTGTACTAAAGTTTAATATAACTTGTAAAGGCATGTTGATTAAAATTTACTAGTAGGCCTACTATCTGTTTGTTAGTTACGTGAAGAATTTGAGAGCCAGACTCAGCAGGCAGAAAAGCAGTAGTGCTTATACTTTGTTGGATACAGAACATTTCGAATAATAATATGATTTTACTTTAAATATTATGCAGTTAATATAAAGAATCTGTTTCTTATGATCTGCATAATCTCACAAACAGAACAGTGTCTGATAAAATATTGACTGAAAATTTGACAAAATTTAAGTACGTGACATTGATAAGTGACAGGTTAAATACGAGTTACATAACGGTCATTTAAGTAAAGTAAATATTGTTTTCAAGAATTCATAGGTTTCATGGGCAAGAATTTACCAAAAACTACATTTAAGTTTTGGCTTGAGCTTTACTCGTAGTTTTAGCGAGTTAATTTACAATAAAACATTTCTAATGAGACAAGCTTTCAAGAAATATATAGTAGAAAGTTTTAAACAAACTTTAATAAGCATACAGATTACGTTTATTTAACACTTAAACCAATAAACTAATTAGAAATTTAAACAAAAATGATCGAGTCCGGAAAACAGACAAAAATTTGTTGACTTTATGGCACAGAAAAATTATCTATTGTTTGTGTAACGTTTCAACATTTTTTGCCCAAATTCCGTGTTTAGGATAAAAATGTCAGTTTTAGAATTAAAATTCTAATTAGCATTTTTTGTCAGTACGTGCATAAAATTGAAGCGTTGCGCCCTTTAAATTTATATAGTTTTGTCCCTTTGGTAAACCATAATGCACAGTATATACTAACGTTTACACAAATAATAAATAACAATAATTCTATATAGTACATTCATCAAATGCATCATCAGCTTATAATTCCTACTCATTAAAAAATAAATGTACAAATGTTTATATAATCTTCAATACAAAAGATGTAGGAGACACACAGACGTAGAAATTTTGTTAAATCATAATTTAAAAAGAAGAGAAGAGCCGGAATTAATTATCGTAATAGTCACTTGGTGTTTCCTAATATTCTTAATTAATTTTACCAGTTAAATGTTATTCTAGTTACTTGCGTAGCGTTACTGGATAATGATTTCAGCATTGTAGTAGATTTTCTCGGTTCCGAGAAATAGAATACAGACTTGATACACGTGCGAATGTATTTCTGAGTATTTATGTAACGTTTAGATAATTACTGGTAAATATTACACACAGGAAGCTCTTCCAGGAATTTGTAACATACAATCCTCATTTACTAACGAACTTCATTAATTATAAATTAACGTGTGTATGTTTGTGTGTGTGCTTTGTGTGTGATTCTGTGTGTGCGCGCGCGCGCGTTTGTGTGTGTGAGAGAGAGAGAGAGAGAGAGAGAGAGAGAGAGAGAGAGAGAGAGAGAGAGAGAGGCAGTTGTGGCTGAATATTTCGTGTAACATACGTAAATATAAATACATCATTATACATCTTTATTTACTTTCGTTTGATTTATTGTTAATGTAAATTACATGAATGATTAGCAATGAGTTGTCGAGACATCATCAATATTTACACGTTATAAAATATAATAACAAATATCTGTATAATGTCGTCTATACAGCCTACATGAAATTTTAGACGGTTCTCTATTGTACTGTAAGGTTATGGTTAGTTATTAATTATTAATTATTTCACTGTATTTTCAAAGTTAATTATTCAAGGAGAGTGCAACTGACATCGGATGCGTTACTGTCGAATCGAGGCTTTATTGTTTAGAAGAAAAGAGGAAAGTGGTGTAGGAATAGGTAGAATAGGTAGATAGATAGGTAGATACATAGATTGATACATAGAGAGTTAAAGAGAAAAAGGGAAAGACAGAGAAAAAAGAAAGTGAGAATGAAACACAGCAAGCGGTGCAATGTAAATAAACGAGAAGCTGAAAGAGGACTGGGATGTTGAAGTGATCATAATAGACTGGCATCTTGAAGGATCGCTTGTTTCATGTTGCCACAAAGACCGAGATTTTTGTAGCGATCAAATAAAAATTAAAAGTAGGACCAAACTTTGAACAAAATTTTATTACTTTTTTAGATTATTTAATCTTTCAACTTTTATTCTTTTTTGAGTCTAAGTTTTTGGTACGTCACTTCTAATTGTTATTTGTGTAACTTCTAAAGATTATAAAACTAGCCTTTCATAATTTTGAAAGCCACTAGTTGTTGTATACTGGTGGCTTTACTTTGTTTTTAAGTTGATCTTGTTCATGAATGTGTGTCACACGTTATTATACATACCCCACTTAAGCTTGCATTAGACCTGCTGAGTACATTGTATACAGTTTTGGATTTGTCAGTAAACCGCGCCCTGCCAATAGTGATTGGTGAGTAAATATTAGTTGTTTCCCACAGTGGATAGGATCGGGGTGGAACAGAACTGAACTGTCTGAATCGGAACGTAAACAAATTCAGTAGGTACACTGCATAGGAACTGGCAATCGGAAATTAGGTCACTGTATAAGTAGCTCTCAGAGGGATGCATGTGGAGTATTCCAATGTTAATAATAAATGAAAGCAGCGACAAAACGAAAAGTGCTTTATGACTTGATGCTACTGATGGTGATAAGGTAGAAACTTTTTCAATGAGTTTTCGTGCTCGACAGCTAACAGAAAGTGGCTACCTTATCCAGGGGTGCCCCCCCAACTCCTATGACGCTTTCCTCCAATTTTATAAAAATATCCCCCCTTTTTCTGACAAGCCCTTTTCTCTCTTTTACAGTAAAATTTCTTACCTAATCGAACAAAGGCCGGGGCTTTCTAACTCAAAACTATTACAAAATATTACCTTTTACCGAAACGTTATATTGATTGTAGGTAGTTATAAACTAAAAAAATAAGGATTTCTAATAATAAATCACAAATTAATATCAGTAAAACGTGATTTGTTTTATAATACCAGTACTTTATGACTTTATTGAAAAGCTACTTAGTTTTGTAAACTTAAACGTCTCACTTAAATCTGTTTTTATCGATAAAATGCTATACAAATTTCAGTCTGTTGTAAGTTCGTATCTCTCTCGATACCAGCCTATGAATGGTTATACCTGCCCGTATAATACTGTTCATTGGTTGTGTCGATGAACGGCATTCACTGTAACAAAGTACGTCTGTTATCCCTAACTAGATTCGGCAGCAGAATTCTCTTGTATGTACCTCAGCTTCCTTATCGACCTTCGGCATCCTCAGTGCTTGCTATAAGCCGCCACACGGTGACACGTTGAAATCGATTTGTAGCCTGGTTGAAGCATCGAGTAGAAGACTAGATCCTTTTTTCCGTGCACACCGCGCCTACAGCCCGCTCGAAAAAGTCAACTGGGTAGATTTATTGTGCGTCAGATACGTGTCCGTTATAAGGTTTTTTACAGTTTTGTAAAATTGGGGTAAAATTGAATGAAAATTCAATAGTAAAAAAATCCCCCTCAAAAATGTTCTGAATGTCGCCAATGGCGACACGATCCCCCCTATAGGCACCCCTGACCACATGTTAATCTCTAATTTGTAAAAATCGTAAACCAGAAACATAAAATTCAGAAGGGCACAAAATATTAACCCTGTTGGCACAAACTAAAGATACTTAGTTTATTAAATTATCTTAAATAGCTTAAAGCGTATATGATAAGGCTACATAGACTTTAGTCCATTATAACTTGTAAATGCGTATTTGGTAGGCCTATAATAAAATTAAACAACACGTTTGTCCTTTGACTAAGAATCACGGCAACCGTATTCTGTTGATTAAAATAGAATTTTTCTGGGATATTTAAAACTTTCAGATACAATTCAATTATTGTACATTATTATTAATTATATATATATATATTTACTTAGAATCTTCATTAACTGAGACTGAAGCTTTTGATCCAATACTCTTGAAATATTTATGGCTGCTTTCTCCAATGTAGTAGAGGCTAAAAAAATAAAATAAATACCTTTAATGAATTCTTATTACTTCCGATTCAATAATAATATAATATTGTTTTTAACAATATTATACACATTGCGTGGTAGAGGAATTAGCCAAAAACGTTTGTACGTATATAGGTAGACCACAAGGTTTCCAATCTCTACTATTTTACTAGTAGTGAGATCATGTCACTTCCTTTAAATACGTGAGTGACTGTGTTACTTTCTCTCTTTCTGTGTAAAAGGGCAAGGTCATTTTTGAATTGTCGCTAATCAAAAATTTTAATATTAAACCTCATGATATTAAATTTGTAAGAAACTTGTAGCGTGTCTGCTCTTGTTTGGGACCAGTCTTCCGGAAACTGTCCTACAAAAATTGGATTCGTCCGGTTTTCAATTTTAACATTGCGATTTTCAATTTCTGTTACATAATAATGTCTCCTGATTTAGCACGGTTCAATTCTTTTATCAGGTTTTGTACAATTAGCTAGAGTGGCAGAAGCTTTACTTTCTTCCTCTTTTTCATTCTTCCCCCTTATCATTACTAACTTATGTTGAAATAATTCTGTCATATTTATAACACACCTACACGTCATAAATGTAATTTTACGTTGATACTAATTTTTCAATTTAAATCTAACTTTTTTGCAACCTCTGATATAGCTACTTTATGTTGTTTTGGTGAGAAGTTAGCAGAATTTTGTAAACTCTTTCTATCATTCATTTTGTCTCAATAGTTGAGTTCTCTTGCCGTTAGATTTCCTTCCAAATCAAACTTCTTACTGCTCAATTTTTTGCATTGCATGTCTTTAGTTATACATATTTATTTTAATTTTTTTAGATTCTTTAATTTTTAGGTGGTTATTACAGTTGTTACAAAATCTATCCAAGTATGTTTATCGTAGGTGGGCTATCAGCCCACTATACAATAGCCAACTTGTACACACACACACATTCACACATATACATCTTATTAAAATATTAGTATACATCAAGTTTTGTTTTTTTCTTATTTCAAACATGTTACGAGTATAAAGCAGTTTGATGATCGTCAGCTACGTTTTAGTTTTTTATATCTTGTGAGATATATGTGACTTAGTTGATTGCTGCTGTCGGCATTAGTTGGTTTCTGGCTTGTTATATTGGTATTATTGTGAACAGATGACGTATATAAATTTGTTTTTGAATGTTTCCAATAATAAATGTTTTAAAAATTGTGTCATGTTTTGTATTGATATGTATTTTTTCTGGTATTAGTTTGTTTTGTATTTTATGTTTATATATCTTTAGATGTTAGCATCTATTCATATTGTGCCTTTGTGTAGTGTATGTTTTATTAGTGTCATGTCGCTGACGTCTGGAAATTGCTTGTGTGGTTAAATTGGATTTATAAATGTTTGTTTAGTTGTGTGTGTGTTCAAAGTAACGTTTTCCAATTGTTGTCTCGTCTGGTCTATGTAAAATTTGTTGCAGTCTTTAAATTCTATTTTGTATATTCCATTATTTATTTCATCATAGTTTTTGTATAAAGTTATTAAGTATTTGCATGTGGTTTTTTATGTTTTTTAAGCTACTTCATTATCTGTGTTGTTAAACAGTTTTGTAAGCTTTGTCATCCATTTGTTGACTTAGATAAACTTACAGAATTGTTTCTATTGTCGTAATCAAGCTTTTGATGGGAGCTCAAATATGAGTGACAAATTGAAAGGTGTCAAGGCTGGAATGGTGGGAATATACAAACACACTACTTAGCTAAAAGCAAAGCTTTTTTTTTATTTGCATAATAAATATTATTGTGATCTTCCCTTCCAAGGCAAACGTCTTACGAGAATAGGCTTAACAGCTACTAAAGTTGACAAGAAAATCCATGACGGACTGAAAAAAGAAAAACATCCTTTAAAAAAAACAGATTGATCGAACGTTTTAATGATGTAGGCATTTATCATTTCTAAACTAGCAGTATTAGTTACTATTGCTCAGTGACGTTAAGGAAAAGAAGTGCTGCATTTAAATTTATTCAAAGTATACTGTTGTTTTAGTTTCTTTTTAGTGTAGTTGTCTTACAGCTACATGGACGCATCGAAGACCATGATGTTCATAAACGGCACAATCGGAAGCCTGCAGACGCGACAAGATAACAACGTTGGACATTTCAAACAACTTAAAAAAAAATAACTTGATGATTTGGCATGTGAAATGAGAGCTAGAATAAAATGCCAGACATAGCAGGATTGCAAAAAATTTATCTAAAATACAGTGGCAGCTTGTGGAAAAATATTTTCGTACTAGTGTGACCCTTCTATTTCCGAACAACGAACTTCTTTCTAGATTTATAAAACCACAGATGCTATAAAATTAATAGATTCAGCGACCGTTATCACTGTAATGTTTGGAAGATTATGAGGAGCGTGTTCTCCACAGTCCTAAATTATAAAAGTAGGAGTCACCTTGCTTTCCTGCTCTAAAGCAGACCTCACGATCTGGAAGCAGATGTAGACATTAACACGACAAAATCTTACCCAAATGTCCTGTAGAAGCGTATACACTCACAACACATTTGTTTGATATTAGACTGCTTTTTGGCATGGTTGTAACACTCGCAATCTCCTTCTATGTGCTGTTCATCAAGCCCCTGCACATTACCAGCCCCTTTGTGGTGTTCAGGGAGTTATGAGGAACGACCTCTAGCTCTACGTCCCCTGTCGTCTACAGTTTCAGTTACCTCGAACCCTATTGACCGTTTATGGTCTCGACAAGTAGTCCATCTGCGGCTTTTGTGGTGTCCTGTACGGTTGATCCTGCGCAACTGGTTACAACTTTTTCAGTAAGTAAGGGACTCACTTTTGCGAAGTCACCTTCCTTTCGTTTCACTATCAGATACTTCGGCACCCCCGGCATAGAGCATAGATGATGTCACGAATTTTTCTCCATCAACCGAGGAGAAATGTATCCTTCTCTTCACCCTTCAGGACGGTTTTTGTCTGGACGAAGGTTTTTAAGGGGTTCCTCAACCTGAGAATCATTTGTAGAACTTTATATTTTGTTCTTCCGAGTACCGGCGAAGTAACAGATCATCGCGACAGAGCGCTTGAATACCACGCCTAGGACTACATACAACAGGGTGCATCCTGGTGTCCTGAGGCCATCGTTCGCGACTCACTAACGTAGAGCCATCCACCCATTGGCACGTTCGGTTCCACCGTGGGTTACGCTGTGGTTTCAAGCGGTACTAACAACCTTGTCAAACTCACCTACCTGTAGGCTGTTAGCCACCTAAAGAGTAACAACTGTTGGCCGCCCCTCATGGGGCCAAGTTGTTGTAGGCTGGGCGTAGGTTTGGATTTCTGGGGGGTAGTTATTGTTGTTGCTGTATTCTTCTTCTTATTATTATTTTTATTATGAATATCATCATCATTATGATCATCATTATTATTGTTATTATTTTTACTTTTTCTTTTTTTTCAGGATTTTCTGGCCGTTACAGACTTCTAGCGCAATAGACGGTTAGATGACAAATTTCCAAAACTCACCTAAGGCTTTCTCTGACGCCTTTCTCCCTTATCTATATATACTGTTTGATCAACGATATATATTGTTTGAGGTTCTTGATTGATCTCAATGACAAGTGGACTGCCAGGAGAAACACTGTTATGATGGACTACATTAACAACGTTAAGGTTCAGCCAAGGGGCGTGGGTATGATAAAAGAGTCACCAGTGGTTGAAAGGACCACCACTACAACAACAACAACAACTACTACTACTACTACTACTACTACTACTACTACTACTACTACTAGAAGTAGTAAGGGAAAATGCCTACACACCATGAGGAAACGTCATGGCCTTGTCTGTGCTATTCTGTCTGTCTTCTATAGATTTCCTTTCTCCTACCATCAGGTCAGGGAGAATCGTGCCTCCAATTATGCCTACCAACATCCCAGCGTGTGAGACGGTGTGATAAGCTGTTACAACACGCAGTGCATCTCTCTTTTGCAGTGATATTATGCTGTTCTTGTATTTTTGGTATTTGAATGAGTTAGTCAACATCTCTGCTCCGTACAGCACGATTGCTTCCGTGACAGTCATCGACACAGATCATTTACTAGCCGTCGAATATCGGTTATCAATCTGCTTAATGTGGTTATGACATTCGCTGCTTTGCCTGTTACTTTTTTGAATATGATCCTTGTACGCCCTGAGCAATCCAACCCTTGTAATCTCAGCGTTTAAAATCTAGTTTCTTCATTCTTTCTGTTTAGTCTACGATAGTTTTCATTTCATCTGCGCCGAATACGTTCCTTGAAGACAGTCGTCGTATTTTTTTTCATGACTAGCTGTTACTCTAAATCCCAAATTTCCCTGTTAAGTTCATTTGAAGATTGGCCAGCATTCCAATGTACTGGTCCAGTGGCCTTTATAAGCTCATTGTTTTCTGTTTTCTATGTCACGATTAATCCCGCACTTCCGGTACCTCTCTTTCTTGCTTGTTTACCAGCCTTCTGGTGGGTAAACAGTAGTTCCTGAGTTCAGCAATTCCAAAATTCCATCAGGAAGCTGGATTTTTATTACCTCCAAAATACGTAGTAGTAGTAGTAGTAGTAGTAGTAGTAGTAGTAGTAGTAGTAGTAGTAGTAGTAGTAGTAGTAGTAGTAGTAGCAGCATCAGCAGCGTACTGGTAGCAAAAATAGTATTAGGGAGCGTATAATGGAATACAAAGAATCACAACTGCCGAGAATGTGTATTGTGTTCGAGAAAGCTTCAACTCTATCAGTACGCACAAAGCCAGCAAATTTGAATAAACATTCCCCGAACGGCAAATCTTATTTCATCTTCCCTCTATACACACTTCGGTAATATCAGTGGTTTTGCTGCGCTCGTGTCTCAAAACGTTCTGCGTTTAACAGAAAGTACTTCTTTAAGCGTCTGTGATATTTATCGCAAACTTGTAAACCTGTGTGTATATCCTGGTTCTTATTGACGTTGGGACTTGTAATAGTTTATGGCAGATAATATTTGGTATTCCAGCAAATTCATGTACGAAATCACCCGATAATTCACTTAGCAGACTCATAACTACTGCCACGTTTAGACATAACTACTATGTGCACCGAGCCATAACTACTGTATACAACCATATCATCTTGGACTTACACACACACACGCACACACTTTAATAATTTTATATAGTTAGTCACATCCTTTACTTTTGCTAAGTAAATCCCTAAAACCGCCGTCAATCCATTGTAAGACAGTGGTGCTTCTGACTGGCTACTGCGCGCTTCGTATGTTATATAGGGAACGCCTTTTTCTTGGTTACTTACTTGACCCTTATTAATTTCGCCTTAGTCAGGGTTACATTCGACATACTACTCTTTTTTTGAACATTACCAAAACTTTTACTACTTAAGAAGGCCACCTGTGGGTAGCCGAAACGTCTAGAAATTTGGCATCTCAAAGCAATAGACCACGACCCAATTGCCCGGATATCATTAGAACTTTTTTTTGTATCGGCCATCTAACGACCACATGCCAATTTCAATTCTTTATTCTTTGTTCTTTTCTTTTTTCCAATATTCTTTCATCTTTTCACTCTCTCTCTTCTTCCTGACTTCAGTCCACTTTGAACCTGCGTTTTTCTCCTTCCTACCCTGGACTCCTTCCATTTTTAACACTTTTGCCCGAAAAACTTCTCTTTAGTTGCTCCTCCTACGTGTATATTATTTTCGACTAAATCCTTTTGGACTTTTTTAATTCAACTTGATGATGACTTCTTCTCCCACAGATATTTGAAGATCTGCTTTGTTAACCTACTGTCGTCCACTCTATATAAAAGTCCAAAAAGTTCATTTGGACTGAATATCAGAGAGGACTGATTAGTAAATAAAAATGTACATAGAATATAAGACAAATTTGATAATTGTAATCAGAAGTATAAGTAGTAAATAGTACTATTAATAGATAGTACTAAGTAATTAAAGTAACTAATAAAAACCAAGCAGGTGAAATAAAGTTAGTTAGTGAAAGTAAAGGTGGACAACCTAACCTAAAATAGTCTTCTTTTTCTCATTGTTTCTGTTATATTTTCTATACTTTAATATATTTCATCATTACTTCTTAAATTCCAACCTTCTGAAGATTTTCGTGGGCCTAATATTTTCCTCTTTCCGATATTTCTAGTTTGTCTAAATTATAATTCAATGCTAGACATTCACTTGGATATAGGCATTCTGGCTTCACTACTGTACTGTAATGCCTTATTTTCGCATTTTTAGATAGGCACTTTTTATTGTAAATATCTTTAGTTATACCATATGCCCTTTCTATCTTATGAATCCTTTCTCCTATAGCAGATTTGTCTAAACATAAAACTCTTTTAATAATAAAAAATAAAAAATTGTATTTTCTTGTAATATTATGTTACTGTGCTGTAGTTCTTACTTAACAATTACCATTTTTTAATCTTCAGTATTTTACATCGCCAGAGTAAATATATATATATATATATATATATATATATATATATATATTGTAGCGTAACCAAATATACCGAACTAAAGCTAATATTAATCGATAAAACTATACATAGGACAGAACCATAACAATCCAGAATTAACTTGTAAGGTATGGGTGATCATGAAATATAGGTAATATCAAGTGAAGAATAAAAACAACTAATATTATAAAATAAAAGAGGTGTAAACTAACTCAACCACTATAAATAAAGAATAGAAAAACCACAGAATAAATAAAGTAGAAAATAGATTCCCAGAATGGAAGAAAATTAAGTATTAATATAACAAACAAGACTTACTAAATGACATGACTATAACAATAACTGAGACTTAAATTAAAAGTTACCCAAATAAGATTACGAGAGTCAAGTAATAACAAATGATTATGAACCACATGACAATGCATAATATAAGAGTATAAGAGTGTATTTTAACTTCAACCATAACATTTATGTAACCCACTGAATATCAGAGAGGACTGATTAGTAAATAAAAATGTACATAGAATATAAGACAAATTTGATAATTGTAATCAGAAGTATAAGTAGTAAATAGTACTATTAATAGATAGTACTAAGTAAATAAAGTAACTAATAAAAACCAAGCAGGTGAAATAAAGTTAGTCAGTGAAAGTAAAGGTGGACAACCTAACCTAACAAGCAGTGAATTTACACTTGTAAATACAAAATATATAGTAAACATGATATAAAACTATTATGTGTTATATCTAGGTGAAACTAGATAACATAAACAACATTCTAAGACAGATATTAGATCATAAAGATGTTGTAATTATTATAATTAATGTAATTAACATGATGAAAGATGATAGAGTAGCAGAGGCTAATATTGCATATAAGAAAACCACAGAAATACCAATAAAAATGGAGAGTAAATACTATCAATATAACCAGTGGTATATAAACTAACTATTGATATGTAAAACAATTACTAATTGTCACTAAATTAACCATTAATAAAATACCTATAATGCACATGACCTGTTGCAACAAGATGCAAGGTTCATTAGTTGAAATAACAAAAAATAAGAATGTTAAGCTGAAACAACCTATTGTAAAACTTACTAGTAACTAAAATGTTTAATTAGGAATAAGATGCCAATCGAATAACCTATGTATTATAAAGAAATAATGATAACTAACAAGCTGCCTAGTTGTACAAGAACTCATATGATTTTAATGATAATATACAAGAAAAAAAGCATGTCTTGAACAAAATTAAGTGAACCAAAAGTTGGCATGATTATTTAGAATTAAGTACCAAGTGTTGTACACTAGTAGAATTCATTTACTACATTGTATGAATTAAACCTAACTCATAGTGCTATAGGCATCATGAAGCCTAGGAACAGATTATGTATTTATTTCACAATTGAATGTTTATAATGTTAATTAACAACAGCAAAAGACTGTGTATTAAGTGACGCTTGACTTTAGAGACAGTTCTTCATAAGTTTTAACGCCGTACGGATGATGAAATCCGGGCACAAATAATTCGCCAGTTACCCATAATTCAGTGCGGTACCGAGCGTAAACACGGGGCGTCCTAACCTTCAAGAAGTGAAGTAAATCGACTTAGAGTAACAGTGTAGTGAAGGGTGGTGTAATTATAATGCAATGGATGCTAATTAAAAAGTGAATAGGGAATATAACAATTTTATAAACGGAGTTAAGGAAGTATAGTGATTTATAAAAAAATACTTAATTAATTTATCACATTAGATGACTATACTATTCGAATTTATTGAACATATGTAACTATTGTCAACACTACACAACCAACAAACAGTATTAATATAGTAACTTTACCTTTTTATTAAATGTACATTAATTGTAAATTGAGGTTAAATATGAATGAACTCTTAGTCACATGCTAACCCCCAAATTTTACGTAAATTTTCAGACGGACTTTATTGTATTAGATTAAGAATTTATTATTATTATATGTAATCACTCTCCTATTACGAGGCTTCACATTAGTAACAGACATTGTTCGTTCCGTATCTTGGAGTTAAAAGAACCTAATTGTACATAAATAACTTAGATAATTTTGTCAACAAAACGGTTTATAAATCGTGTTACCAACCCTGAGACGTGAGTTTCAACAAAGTAACTGACTGTTGTAAAGTAAAAAAAGTTGAATTAATTGTTTGAACAAAGGATTAATAATCCAATAATGCTATGAATATATCGCCTTTTAACAACATTGATCGTGTATGAAGTTAGTTTATTCAGTCAACAAGCTTTTAGTGGTTTGAGTTCAGGTTATGTTTACCTCTGAAGTCAGTTTGTAGCAACCATTGCCCGCCGAAGTGAATCAGTTCAAATATTTTATTACTTATCACTGACCATAACTTAATGAACAGTGTTGTCACCGGTGATGAATCCACTATCGAAGTAAATACTTATTTTTATCAACAACATAATTATTTATAACCACAACAGAATTATTTATCACAACAACATTGAGTGACGATTACTGTTATTCAACTGTGAAAATATCATACCAGAAATATGAAAGTGTATAAAAAATCGACGAGATTAATCCAAATTACTATTTCAACATAACCCAACTGTGACACTCAATATACACTATTTAATTATTTGAACAAACACTGAAAACACTAAACACTAACACTATTGTGACTTATTACTTGTAAGATAATTATTTATTTGTACGTAGAATTAAGAAGTGAAATTGTTGTTAACCAAGAGGCACTCGCGAAAACTGTTTGGTTCCTTAGTTGTAAGCAATTATTTATTTTATATAACATATCAAAGAATTATAATATTTTGTACTTCAATGAGGACATTTTTAAAAATTGATTGTAGTGAAAAGAAAACACGTTTAAATATTTAAGTCGAATTAATCTAAATGTAATAAAATTATTCCCTGAGATTTTTCAATAGTGCCAACCTCTGAGCAATTAATTGATTCGCTAGGGTAACTAATGTTCAGAAAGTATTTATTTGTTATATATTAAAGGAAAGGTTTAAGAAACCAATAAAAGAATATTGAAATAAACTGTATAAGAGCTGGTGTAATTATTTAGAATAATTAGGAAATTATCGAAAATACAAGTGCTTACGCTGACGAAAATTGAGGCGAAATCTGGTACTACCTTTGGGTATCAAGGTGAGACACGATAATATTTCGATATTATTATTAATTTCAATCAATTTCTGAATTAATTATATATTCAAGAAGCAAATACCTAACTAAGTATTTTTATATTGAATATAAAGTACGTAATTATCTCTACACCATTTACGTCAATTAAAAATCATTGCATTCAAAACTTAGCGCTCCAACGAGAGGTGTTAATAAGAACACAGTTAATAAGAACAAATCAAAATTAAAATTAAATAATTAAAAATAAGTTAGGAAACACTCAGATTTTTAGTTACATATTTGGCGCCTACAAAGGGAGGCTTGTCAATCATTTAAAACAGAAAAAAAAGAAATAATTTTTTTAGAAATCTTTTCATTTAATTACATATTTTGGCACTCCAAACATGAGGTCTAGACAAATATAATAATAATCACACAGATGTTTGCACATAACACTGTTTAAAGCTGTATTTACAGTTTGTAATTAACATTTTTGTCTGTAGTTGGTTCGAATACATAGTGAAACTACTTACATTGTAAATTTTACTTCTTTCAGTGTTGTGTGTTACAGGCCTATTTAGATATAGGTTTACTGAAAGCTCGACACTTTTTAATAACATTATATACTCATTTTCGAAAGCGAACGTTTGCAGCATTGAGAGAGTCACCATCGTCAGTTTCAGCGGTAGGAATACGTTGATGTGGTTAACGGTGAAGATTCACTTGGTTCAGCAGTAACTGCCCAAGTTCGCTCGGCTGAATCCTGTCCTCCACTTCACATTACTACCGATAACTAGCGACACGATTATTATTGAAGTGTTAGACATCTTTGACAATTTCAATGTATAATTTCCTGTCACAAGGAAACGATTTAGTTTTTACATGCACCAAATTCTTTTGACTCGTAAAAATCTGTATCCATTTTTTTCCTTCGATTCAACTCCTTTGTAGAATCACTAGGACCGCAACTTCTCTATACTGTGACATATGAACGAAACCACTAATGGGAAACCACTAGAGAAAAGTTGGTCATTTTGCAGACAACTTCTACCCACAGGTAAGTGTGGTGCAATTTCTGTAACACATTGCTTTAACTTCAAAAAAAGGTAGGTGAGCCATTGTCCTGTATCACGAAGTCTATGGGATATGAAGGAAACAAAAGGTGGTAAATTTTGCCGCATACCCATAATGTACAAATTGCAAGTACAACTAAAGCCGTAATCCTACGTTATTAGAATTTTCACTGCACAATACAACACGGTCAACAAATCTCGGACTGAAAGTTATTTCAGTCATACTCAATCCCTCCATTTAACTTCAATATTTAAATTCCTCCTCTTTTCCAAACTCGTTTGCATAAATTTGTTTATATTTACAAAAAGAACATGCCCGATCGCGTGCACAAACGCACACACAAAACAAACGCACACTCATTGCGTTTAAAAGCCGATTGAAATAATTTTAGTATAATATTTTAACAAGTGCATATGTTGATAGGCAAATATAATCTTTGATATAACGAACCGCCAAGAAGAACTTACTATAATAATTTACAGTTTCAATCCAATCGTTATTTGAAGAAAACGTTGTGAATTATGTCTAATATGATGTATAACATACATAATAATAAATACATAATAGACAATAATTTTGGTAGTACATAATATAATATATTTGAAGTATTTTAACATAATATAATATTGTGTATTACATGCCTGTGAGTGCAAACATAGACATCCAAATACAAACAACTGACCGTATGCATTGATTATATACAATATAATATATAATGTGTATGCACATTATATACACAACTCACTGACATAATCATTTTGAAAAATATCTTCACATTTTAATAACACAAGAAATGAAGTAGCGTTTCTAAAATAACTTAATACTTAATTGCTTAAAACTACAAGGTTGTGCACGCAAGAGACTAGGAACCAAGCAAACGTAATAGGCTCTACGTAACTACTTTTGAACAGATCTCAAAGTTAATTGTATTGTACAAAACTTGTACGTCAAAGAGAATAACGCTTTCACTAAGCTAAGCTACAAGAGAATTAGATTACTGTAAGCTCCATACTTTGAAGATATTACGGGTACGCTAACCGCTAATCAATCAGATTGTTTGACATCAACTCACCAATTCGCAGTGAAGCACGCTTTGTGAATTTCCAATGTAGTGTAATGTACGTAAGATTGATCGCGTCTACCACTCCTGACTTTAAATGTAAAAACATAGTTCACGTAATTTATTTAACAAAAACTACTTGAAGAAAATATTTTTAAAATATGGCTTATTTTCCAGACTCACAATAAAAAACAAACGTGCTTTGTGTGTATTCGTGTTTCTTGTGTGTATACAAGAAAATGATTTTTGGAATTCAAATTTAAAAATTATCATAATAAAATAATTTTGTTTGTTTTGCTTGGGAAGTTACATTTCTACAAAACAAATTGTGTTTAACAAATTTCTCAATGTACAGTAAGTGTACATTACCAATTAATTCCTTTTCCTTCCAGTCACAAAACAACCACTACTATGACTATTCTGACAACTTGATGTTAGATCTTCCAGTGGCCTGTTACAATATGTTCAATACATTACGCTTTTCTTTAGTAGGGTAGTATTCTCAAGACTTACGGACATACACCTTATCTACACCGTTTTTGCAAGACGTATAGTTTACACGCTGACTATGTAAAGCCACTAGCCAGCACCTGCTAACCAGTGCAGGTTACTTGCAAGCTGGTACTTGCTGCCACTGAATACATTGGTGAGTATAAAAAGACAAATGTCTTAATGTCTAGTTCGTTTTAGAAAACAAATTTTTTTTAGCTTAATAGTCATTTTGGAATTCGTGTTTAAAATAAAGAAACTGAATATATTATTTAGGAAACGCTGGATAACAGTAAACGTAGAAAATTTTTTTTACAAAAAAGGTAATTTTTTGACGAGTTGATGAGAGGTTGTGGATTGTCACTAAATTACGGAAATAGACCTTGAATTTGTATCGTTTCACTAAAAATTGCCAAATAAGGTAAACCATCAGAGGCAATGGAAATTATGGAAGATACAATACAAAAAGCTAACTTTTATAACCGTTAGATAGAAGTCTAAACTAGTTACGTTACAACGGTAGGTGATGTAGATGTTAAGTAACTATTATGGCGTGTATAGAACAAAGCATCACAAGCGAATGTACTAACAATGCAAAAATTATTGTTGTCCGAACTTTGATCCAAAAAGAAATTAAATCTTTGCTTCAAAACCCAAGAGAGAATTTAGGATGCGCTAATTATCAAGCGAATTACGAACAAGTAATTCGCGTTTGTAATTTCATATATGTCTGGGCGAATAAAGATAATCCCTACGTTGTAAATTTATAAAATTAGGACCATGTAATAAAAAATTGCCGTTTTACAATGAATTAAAGGTAAATTTTTATATTTTTAACGACGTTATAATATTCTTACGTCCATAAAATACCCAATGTGCAAGGCATGAATATCACAGGGCCTGGGAGCGATGTGTACAAGGGGTTTGGAATTTTTCAGTTATTTATAGGTGCCTCTGACTACGAGATTACTTTTCGTGCGTTACCGTAATGGTTATAGAGTCATCTCGTAACCTCGAAGAGTATAAATAGAGGTCTTCTACTATTAATGGTGAAATTATTTTCTATTTTTCCTAAAACATTTTCGTTGTTAAATATTTGTATAGAATTTTTAAAAAACAAACGCATTAGCATGCTCAGTAAACATTACCTTCAAAAAGGTCACAAACATAGTACCATATAAAATAGTTGCTTTATGGAATATTATTAATTGTTTAACGGATTGAAACAACTTAAATTTTAACAAGGAAATAATTTAAATTTTATTGTACGGGTCGTAAAATCCCGGTTAATCAGTGTGACGACATTCAGTGCAGCGATTCTGTACAGACTTTCATTCGGTCACATAGTAACGAAGCTCTCATTTTGATTATGAGATTGTCTTTATGTCCAAGTAACAACCAGTTATATTTACAGTTGTAAATTCAAATTATTTAAAATATATTAATAAATATACTAATCCTTAGTTAACTCTATTTTTTTAAACTAATCCTCAGTTAACTCTAATGGCAAATTTAATAATTTTTAATGGCATATTTGATTTTCGTGTGAAGTGTTAACATGTGGGGAAATTTTCATTAACGTACTGGGTTACATATTATGATAGTTGCGTGAATCTTGCAGTAAGCAATGATAATTTTAGTAGGAGTAATGAACTAATTTTGTTTGATTATCATGGTTAATAATGCTTTAGAGAAACCACTGTGTGTAATTATATTTGATTGAATTTTAAAATAAAAAACGTTTGACAAACGATGACACGTATTATTTTTTCCTTCTTTAGCCTATGTTACAGATAGAAAAAAAAGTTGAATGCTGTATAACAGTAAAAAGGGGACCATTCAGGTACCTGGATTACACAAAAGTGCCCTCTGAGACTAGCTAAGCAAGACTGAAGATGGGATAAAGCGCATCTAAGTAGAAAGAATTACACTTCCGCTAGAACAAAGTATGGTTAGCAGTCCTGCTGTTTTTTAAAAAAAACAACAGTTTTACTAGACTGATTTGAAAGGACTAGATTTATAGTAGTGGCTATAACATTTTCATATCAGTATTCATCAGCATCCGATACATAAAATTCACTAGAAAAAACAGAAACCTTATTTATCATGCTGCCAGTTTATTAACTAAAGAATGTCCCATTCAAAACATTCCTGACAAGGCATATTTCATACAGTAGACTATCCCATAACAGTTTTTTTAACACAATGTAGGTCTATGCAATAAAAAAAAGTATTTTTATAAATATTTTTTGAAGGTAAATAATTTTACATTGAGCATTTCTTTAACAAAAATACAAAGCAGGATTATGTATGATAGTCTTAAGTCAGGCAATAAATATTGTTACGACGGTCTACTTGATCGTTGTAGGTGCAGTGGAAAACAAAATACAAGACACCAATTAAGTCACTAATCACCATCTTTAATTTTCACAGTTAAACAGTACGTAATTAACAACAGAGTCTTTTACAACAAATCAAATAAAAATTCTTCACACGCAATAAAATGTCAACTAATATTAAAACACGATTGTATGACAATATGCTGCCTGATTATAAAACACAGCACTTCACTAATAACCAATTGAACGCACACAGTAATATTTCCCGATAATAACTGAACCACACAGTAATATATCGCAATTATAACTGAAAACTAAGGCCGCTGACGCCTTGTGTTTGTACAACGCTCACAGACCAGAAGATTTCAAAATGCGCGTTAGCCCCAGTGTGTACGACGTAATTAATTGCGGCCTTGACACAGTGCGCGCGGCTGGCGGCTTTCAGAAAAGTTTCGCGAATGCGTCGAGAAACACGTACGCCACTCAGATTCCGCTGGATTCATCTGGAACATTCAATAAATACGTAGATTGTTCTGTGATGTCGTAACACTTCCCTCTCCTTAAGCCTGTTCATCTCGAACTGGCAAACCGTCTTCGAAGTAATCCACGACCAGGCGATCTAGGTGGACGTCCTTGAGAAAAATTATTCCCCGGTTCTTCGAATTCAGTCTCGTGTGATCCAAACATCAAGTTCCCAGGAATGCGAGTCTTCCGCTCAACCACTAATTTTGCTGGAATCCTTCCCTTTGCAACATGTGCTGATGACCTAAACACCACTGACTGATCGAAGTCTGTTTGGTTCTCGTCAGCAACCTCTTGCGTAAGTTCATCTTCAGAAACTTTTGCCCCGGGCGCTTCTAACAGCTCAGGAACAAGCAAGAGTCTTGTCTCGACACCCATACTTGGCTTTCCAATCACTTCTTTTGTCGTTACACTTATTTGTACTTCCTCTGCTAGTTCTTCCTCCATTTCCGCTTGCAATAGGGAGGGTTCCTCTTGACCAGACCTGTTGACATTTTCTTCGGCCAATGCCACTAGATTAATCAAATGGTTGGTAGACCCTGTCATTTTAGCCATGCAAAGCTTTATCTTCTCTTGGCCGAACCTCAGGACATTCTCTCTTAAGTCCACAACGAATCCGTAGGCGTTCATAACGTCCGTGCCAAGAATCACTTCATCGACAATGTGTGCAACGAGCATTTGGTGGCTAAACTCGAGAAGACACAGGCGTACACGTACGTCTACCTTTCCTAGCACCTTGACGGGGCTTCCAGTCACAGTCTGTATTGTACAAGAGATAATTAGAGACTGGCGGTTGCTGACTAAGTCAGGGCGCACAATGGACACTGTTGCGCCCGTGTCAATTGTAAACGATGTTGGTTTACCTTCCGCAAATCCATTAACAATCAAGTTTCCACTGGTCTCATGTAGCGTGGAAACTGTGTGCTGTTCTGGGGATTTACTTCTCCAATTGGTGCGATCACTCTCTTCTCTCGGTATCTTCTTCTCCCAACAGTCTACCTGTAGATGACCACGTTTTCAACAGTTGTAACACTTCGGTCTTCTGTCTTTACCCCATCGTTCAAATCGTTGCGACTCTCTTGAACTTCTGAATTGCTTGTCCGACAACATCGTTTTTCTTCACCCATCATAACGGCGATGTGATACTGGGATCTCCTGACTACAGTGTGATGGCACAAACTCATTAATGCAGCGGGACGCTGACTTGGCAGCTTCAAACTCTAGGGCGTGAACAAGAGCTTCTGAGCTATTCCGGTGTCTTGCCATTCGTAACACTTGCTGAAGTTCACAATCTCCGATGCCATCAATAAATGTCTGCACCGCAAACCTTATTCGAAAATCTTCTGGTGTTTCAGGATAGGCCAATCTAATCAATCTGTCGACACTCGCTTCAAACTTTTAAAGACTGTCCCCGGAACGTGGTTGTCTTGTTCTCAACTGAGCGTAGTACACATCTCGCAAATGTTTATCACCATAGCGTAATGCTAGAGCTTTTATCAACTCGGCATAGATGTTCTGGCTGTCAGGTGGCACTTTCTGTAGTAGTTCTGCCACGGGTCTTTTAACGCAAGAACGAGTAAACCAGCCTTGTCTTTTTCTGTCCAATTATTTGCGCATGTATCAGCTTCAAATTGGCGGAGGTACGTTGCCCAGTGACTGCTTCCGTCAAAGGTTGGACCTTTAACATGAACTGTCCCTACTGCAGGCAAAGTGACTTTCTCCATTAACTTATTTTCTGTCTTTTTCTTCTTTATCATCGGTACAGTCTGTTCACAAAGTTGTGTTGATTGTATCTTCAGGCGCTCCTCAACTTCACTTTTAATTTGTTCTCTTATGTTTCTCATTGAATTTTCTACTGCAGATATTTTTGTTGACGTAGCTTCTTCCACAGTTAAGACAGATTTTTCTACTTCAGCTATTTTATTTGACATGGATTCTCTTACGTCAGATATTTTTGTAGACATCGATTCTTCAACACTCGAAACAGATTTTTCTACTTCAGCTATTTTTGATGACATTGATTCTTGTACCTCCGATATTTTAGTAACTTGCTTATTAAGCTCATCTCGTAGGAGACCCAACTCTGCAGCGGTTTGTTCTTGTGTCTGCTTTTGGTCCTGTATTAACTCCTTGATGTTTTATGTTTCACGCTTACTTTCTTCTTTTTGCCTTTCTTCTGTTTCTAGTATTAGTGCTTTCTGACGTTCCTCAGGCTCTTCTCTTTCCTGCCTGCGTTTTTCATCCTGTGGTTTTTTTGCTTCTTCCGCCTCCTGCCTGCGTTTCTCATCCTGTCATTTCTCCGCCTGCAGCAGCAGCGCCTGTAAGTTTTCAGTCATCTGACTGGCATCCATTCTTTTCCGATTAATTACGAATTACACTCGTCTTGTACAAAGTGTCTACTGTATCCACTGTTAACCGTTCTATCCCACTTCTGACATCACTGTTACGACGGTTTACTTAATCGTTGTAGGTGCAGTGGAAAACAAAATACAAGACACCAATTAAGTCACTAATCACCAGCTTTAATTGTCACTGTTAAACAGTTCGTAATTAACAACACAGTCTCTTAGAACAAATCAGATAAAAATTGTTTACACTCATAAAATGTCAACTAATATTAAAACACAATTGTATTACAATATACCGCCCGATTATAAAACACAGCACTTCACTAATAACCACTTGAACTCACACAGTAATATTGCCCGATAATAACTGAACCACACGGTAATATATCGCAACTATAACTGAAAACTAATGCCGCTGACGCCTTGTATTTATACAACGCTCACATACCAGAATATTCCAAAATGCGCGTTAGCGCCAGTGTGTACGACGTAATTAATTGCAGCCTTGACACAGTCCGGCTGCTGGCGGCTTCCAGAAAAGTCTCACGAATGCGTCGAGAATCACGTACACCACACAGATTCCGCTGGATACATCTGGAACATTCGATAAAATACGTCAATTGTTCTGTGATGTCGTAACAATATGTTTGTGGTATGACAATAGACAAGAGGCAATTACAGTACTATAATTGATATTTCAGTTCACAACTTCTTTAAAAGATGTATGTGATGGATTATTGACATTACAATCTAAATGACGGATTTTGCCATGACAGAAAAATTATAATAGTGACGTTTCGGCCAGACAAGAAATTTGCAGCGGTCTTCAGGATAATTTTAAATTAAGACAATACGAATATAAGTAATAAATAATACTCTCCCAACAAGTGATAGAGAGTCAAAAAAATAACAACAAATAGTCGGACTTAATATATGAACAATTTAGTAAAGTGTTCTACCAAGTGCAAAGTGAAATAATAACAAATGTTGAGATAGTATATGATCAAAAGTCTAAACAATACAAATAACAAATTAATAAGAAAAAATGTATTAAATTTATTTAAAGTCGAATTACGTTCTGCAATTAATAATCTAATACCAGTGTGAGAAGACCGAAATTACCAGTGTGAGAGAGACAAGACGAAATACTGACGATTAAGTCTGGGAATTGTGAATGGTGTAATGTCTTGGCTGACGGAGTGCACATAATTAAATTTTGACAAGGGATTAACTCTTGTCCGGCTGATCATCGCTGGTAATGCCGGATAATTAGTGCTGACCCCATTTCCCGGGAGACATTACATAGTTGCATTGTCATAGTTGTTAGTCACAAAACTAATTATTCATAATAAATTGTAATATAGATAGCTTTGCCTTTTATTACACTGTACTAGATTAGCCTTTCAGTTTTATTAAACCAATGCAGAACGCCCTATAACGTTTGACCATCCACGGGCTCTGCGTCATAGATGACATATCTTCACGTTACAGACAGTCTTAGAACCATTTGTAGATTCTAGCGTCATGGAAGTACTTGTCCATCTACAAATAAAAATTTTAAAAATGATATGAAACGCCATATATATATTGTAATTAAACGTATCTCCCGTGTTATTTAGCCACACGTTGGATGCGTCACTATATAATTAAACGTGTACGAGTGTTGATAAGATTAGAGAAATTGTGTATTCGTCTTATTTAAATACGCCCCCCACTGTTGTGAACGTCACTTTGTATTATATCGTGTTTTGATATAACGCTGTTTAATGTGTTTTAATAGCCACACGTTGCTAGTGCCGCTCTGTAATATAGCGTGATGTAGTGGTAGGATGAGAGAGATTGTATCTGTAGGCTAGTGCTTTTTGAATTTTCCCGCACTTCTGGTTGACACGGCGATCGGCTCTAACCGTATTCTGACAGCTGTAGGTTAGATTATTTTTCGTCGCCGGCAAGGCTATATCCGCCTTGCGTACCGGCTCGCTCCCACTAATACCTTGTGAACAAACTCTTATTCTACTTGCACGTATGAAATGACAACTCTATTATTGGTAATCATTGATTTGTTTTATTGTTTTTTCAGCTTATTGGTTAAACAAAATAAATGGTTCGGTCTTGGATCGACCTTGACAGTTTAGTATCGATTCGTATTTGAATCCGATCTTCAATGATTTGCAAATAATTATAATATAAATTAAATATCTCAGGGTTTGGGTTCTTTGGGCCAGTTAAGAAGTCAGAAATGCTTTTAAAAAGGAGAACAACACATTACAAATACATAGAAAATGATAAATCTTAATTATTAGTGTTTACAAGTATGAACGTAATGTTTTTAACCAACTATGTCGACGAACTTTGTCTGCATTGGCAAACGAATTGAGAAAACAAGATGGCCGCCTTGGTCAGTTATCCAAGCGTCATGTGCTCCTTATGTGTTTTTTGTTTAAATAAAATGTTATTATTGTTAACCACCGTATTAATGTGCAGTGGTTATTCCTGTTATCACTGTATATAGTTTATATTGAAGTTGATCTATGTGTAGTGTTGTTGTTAAAATACTTCGGAATTATATTTACGTCCCTCGTATACTGCAATCAGCCAACTCGCTATGATTTTTTGGTGTTTGTGTAGAATTAAGCTTCCATCGGTTAGCGGTATTTCTTTGATCTTCTCTATAAGTTTTCTGGTGTGTTTCCTTCTTCTGTGGTTTCATTTGAAACATCAATTTAGTGTAATATTGATTGTTTTTTCTTCACATTAAGCGTCAGCTATTCGACTTTTGATCTTTACTGCTTGGCGTTTAACAATACAATCATTCCTTCTTCTCGTCTTAGTAACGGTTTTTTGACCAGTAAACTCTGTTTTTGATTGGTCAGTTTGCATGAACTTGAGGTCAAGCGGCATATAGTACCGAAAATTATATCCTTACCTTTCCAGTCAAAAAATACTCCCTTGTTAATTTTTGTTTAAATTAAAATTAATTTACATAGTTTTGTTTCTCTTACAAAGATCTACATTTTGATATATAATTTTGTATGTGTTGACTTTATATTAGGTGATTTTCACCTTTACAAAAATTATAAATCTGGACCATAGTACTGCCCTGCCTTTACTATACCATACTAAATTTTTGTTAGATTAATTTAATCTGATTCACAATTATTCTAAAACTTGTCCATTATTAAATTTTGGTCCTATTTTGTTATTATTGTCTTATATTAATTTGGTAACTTAATCATTTCTGACATTATCTTATTTTATATTACATGTTCGGCCTAGGCCTAAGATTTAATTTCATTATCATTTTCTAATTCACATTAATTATTAATTGGTTTTTTGTTTTGAACCCTTTTGCCTGATTACATTTGTTTAAAGCTTATTACATGATTTTTGACCCTTGATATATTCTAACAATATTTATTAATTAACACAAAATCTCTTAACATACTAACTTAAAATGTTGCCTTCATGGCCAAGATTACATTCATTTTTTAACAAACGATAACATAAAATATTTAGTTTACTATAATACCAATTCTATTCCCATACTATTAAACTTTACTAGTGGACCATTAATATATTGTTTATATAGGCCTCTATTTAAGTATTGTTTGATATTATGTTGTAACATATACTTTCTATTTGTGCCTATAGGCTTAATACACTTCTTTTAAACCTTTACACGTGATTTATTAATGATAACAATTATTGGCATTGGCCTGAATAAAAGAAAAATAAACATGGTTAAGCACTGCTAATGCCTTCTCTTTAAAAACCAACAACCAGGGATTAATAACTATAAAAACCTTTCAATAAATAATACTGTACTACTACAATTGTTTGTTTACACTCTGCTATTTAGTATGTCTGTTACTTTACAATGCTTTTACGAGTTGTTTCTCTCGTATCGACCTATTTGGTTTCTTATACTTAATATAACTGGAGGGATCATTAATCTTTACAGTCTCATCTGTGTGATTAATGATCTTCCTCGTTTTCCACTTTTTCCACTTTTCACTTATGCACTTTTCACAAGTTTTTTCTTATTATCTACAGTACATGGTTTCTTATTTATCACACTATTGTTTTGTACTTTTATTTTACATTGTTAAACATTTGATTTCCGTTATTCTGACTTTTTTATTATTTGGATTATTTTAGTTAACTATTTGGGGCTCCCATTATGTCACATTACAATATATATATATATATATATATATATATATATATATATATATATATATATATTTCAATCACTTTCTGCTACAGTCCGTTTCTTGATGTATATAATACTTTAATATTTATAACTAAATATACATCAAGATATACTTTTTTCCCTGTTAGGAACATGTTTCGAGAGTTCCTGTTCTCTCATCTTCAGCCTTCGCCATCTTGTTTCTGGTGAAGTATTTGTGTGTTGGCTTCTGGATGTTATTAAGGTAGTTTGTTGGTCTTTGGTCTTTTAAAGTTGCATTATTGTGTGTGGTTGTGGTATCTGTTTTTGTATTTTGTGTATTTTCGATGTTGAGTGCTTTGAATATTGTGTCATGTTTTGTATTGATTTGTATTTGTTCTGGTATTAGTTTGTTTTGTGTTTTATGTTTGTAAATCTGTAAATTTTCCCAAATGTTCATTATGGTGCCTTTGTGTGGTATATGTTTTATTAGTGTTACATTGGTTATGTCTGGGAATTCATGTCCTTTGTTTATTGCATGTGTGGCTAAATTGGATTTATATATATTTGGTTTTTTGTATGCCAAGATTGCAAAATTGAATGCCAAGATTGCAATAAATGTTATATAGGACAAACAAAAAAAACAGCTGAAAAACGTTATTTTGAACACCTAAATGCATACAAAAAACCAAATATATATAAATCCAATTTAGCCACACATGCAATAAACACAGGACATGAATTCCCAGACATAACCAATGTAACACTAATAAAACATATACCACACAAAGGCACCATAATGAACCTTTAGGAAAATTTACAGATTTACAAACATAAAACACAAAACAAACTAATACCAGAACAAATACAAATCAATACAAAACATGACACAATATTCAAAGCACTCAACATCGAAAATACACAAAATACAAAAACAGATACCACAACCACACACAATAATGCAACTTTAAAAGACCAAAGACCAACAAACTACCTTAATAACATCCAGAAGCCAACACACAAATACTTCACCAGAAACAAGATGGCGAAGGCTGAAGATGAGAGAACAGGAACTCTCGAAACATGTTCCTAACAGGGAAAAAAGTATATCTTGAGGTAAATTTAGTTATAAATATTAAAGTAATATATATACATATATACATACATACAATTCCAAATCCACAAATCCATCATAGTGCTTTGTCTCCTTTCTGATTTGTTTATAATATATACCCTTTAATATAACAGCTATTACAAATTATATTTATGTTGATAAATAAATTTATAGTTTATTAATAAAAATTGTGTATTTATAAAAAATAATTTTATTTTTTATAAAGTTTTATTAATTTTTTAATTATTTAATTAATTATTTATTATTATTTATACTTATTTTTGTTTAAATACATAAAATGTGAATTGGTTATTGTGTATGCTTTAACGACGAAATATTTGTTTCACTTGTGTTAATCTGATTATGTCAACTGGGTCGAAGTATACTCTCTTCTATCTCAGCTCCTCTTCTTCTTCTTCTTCTTCTTCTTCTTCTTCTTCTTCTTCTTCTTCTTCTTCTTCTTCTTCTTCTTCTTCTTCATCTTCTTCTTCTTGATTTTTTCATAATCCTTCTAAATTATGTTAGGAAGAAAGAAAAAATAATTTTTATAACTCAAATAATAATATGCACGAGTATTTAAAACAATTCTGATATTTATTTTGAAAGTTGTGCGCCAATCTTACGCACATCGACAAATGGCTGCGGCTATGACTCAACTCACAGGTCGATTGTGTCACTAGACAGATATATGAAATTACAAAAATTAATTAATTGACTTCTTTGAACTGTCGAAATGGTCAGAGAAGGGCTAGTCACAAGATACAGTACTTACAATTAATTCAAACTTAAATACTATTCCATAAAAGTAACATATATATTCAGAAAATAATGTCATTGAATAAATAAAAATTTCGAACTAATCGGTAGTGTATGACTTCACGTCGTCACTGGTTCCGGGAGGCTGTGTACGTCTCTCTATGCAAATAAAAGTATGGCGGCCGTCAGCTTCGGATCTCTGCTACCCACGCTGACTCCTATGTTTTGTCTTCTCCCTAAAATATAATTGTGGATCTCGTACTCTGCGGTGATGTGGTCCCTCTGGATACTTAGTTGTAGTGTTCTCTTCTCCTCGGCGATGTTGTTTTGTGCTGGATTATTCGTGTAGTGTTCCGTGTTCCAAAATCTGTTTTAATTCGTTGTTCTATTGGAATTGGTGTTGAGTTAATATTTCAATATGGCGGTTGGTTCCTTGTGCTCTTGGGTTGGATTGTATTATTGCTAATATTCGTTTTTTTCGGTTATTAGTTAAGTTATTTGGTGTTAACTTTCAGTTGATAACCTCTGTAATGTTTTGTTATGTTGCACTTCATTTTTTTTCAAACCATTTATAATTTTTGGATCTTCTGTCGGTACTTTCTGATCCGTACGCGTTCACGTTTAACAATTAACTGATGACTTAAATCGTCGTCTTAATGTGGTAATTTCCGAAATATCTTATTTTCCTTCCCATTGTCTGGAAACAGCTGTCGCCTTGGCTTAGATCTGATATTATAAAAATATATGATATTTTTTCTTATTTATGGCTATAACTTATTTATTTGTTAATTTTATGAACATTTAAATACCTATTAATATTCTTGTTCTAATTTTACATACTTTTCTATACAACATGACCTATTTTAAGTTCAATTAAGCTTAAAATTTACATTTTTTGATATTTCTTATAGGCCTTATTATTTTTCACATAATTATAAATTAAATGGTTTACAATTCATTTTGAGTTAACATTTTCTTTAAATAATTTTACTTCTTTCATCATTATTCTTGGTTATTAACAATTTGTTGTTATAACATTCTAATACTGATTAATTTACATTTTATTTGTGTTGAGTCCCTTGTTAGGCCTTGTATTACCTATTTCCAATAAAGTTAGTTTTATCTTCTGGTCATTGCATTTACTATTATTTATTTCTGTGATGATTATATTTACATATCTTTATTTTACATTGACTAATTTCTGCCAATGTTTTATTATAATGTTTTATAATAAATTATAATATTTTATTGAGTTTACCCTTTTGGATTTGACTCTATGGTAGTAGTTGATTTTGGTCTAAAATATGGTTTTGCTTTGCTATTGGGTTTTTTTAACTATTGTGTTATATTATTATTTATATGGTTTACCACTCAAAAATATCTTAATATTATCTCCTTGCCTTCCCTGCCTTAACAAAACTTTGAAATTAGTGAACATTATTTAAGTATAACATAACATCTTATATCTATTATTTACATATATATCATTGAGTTATAATAAAAACATCTTATATCTATCATTTTTTATATATCATTCAATTATAATAAAAACATCTTATATCTATTATTTTCTATATATCATTTAATCATAATAAAAACATCTTATATCTATCATTTTCTTATATTATTATTTAATCCTAAACAATCCTTCTGTATTTAACTTATTCCCTTATTTCTATGGTAAGTTCATGGATTTCTATCTATTTTATTGTTCATCACTCCTTATATTCTATTTAAACACTCTTATAAATTATAATATATGCAGTTATTATCTGTCTTTCAATTTTATGTTTATTATTACAAAACACTTTTTATTTTCTACACTTAATGGTAGTCTTTCACTCTTATAGTGGTTTATTATAATATTTCACTTTTAATCCTCTACACTAATGGTAGTCCTTCACTCTTATTGTCTAAACATTTTTATTACCTACTGTAATGGTAGTCATTATTCTGATTTACACAGTCTATTTTTAAGTTACCTTTAAATTTACTTGACAATCCTTCATTGGTAATGTATCCTGTAACTTCGGTTACTGGGTTAACGTTTGTCATTGTTTTAACTCTGTTTAATTGGTACATGTTCTTCATAATATTTTGGGAATAACCTTTCTTTATTCGGCATTCCTTGTATGAAGCTTGGAATAGTCTGTTCCTCAATTTTTATTCTATTCTATGAGTAGGTTATCACTTTTGTTATTCAGGTACTCTGATGTCATTAATTCAATAAGTTGTACCTTAATATTTTTTCATTACTGCTCCATATGAATGGATGATTATTTTTGTATTTGGGATCTTCTGATCCTTAATTTAATAATTTGCCCCTTATTACTTTTTCATTTACTTTTTCATTTACTGCTCCTTATCCTACTGGGTATACAGATTATGTACGGGGGGTTTATATAGATGGTTTCTTTTATTTGGACCAAGAGTTTTCTTTGTTATTGAGTTTATTTTTTTTAACATTTTATTGACTATAATGATCAGCTTATTTAATTCATTTTCAACCATTTATTTATCACTCACTACTGATAGTTTCTTATTTTTTCCTTTTTTAATGTTGTATTAAGTTAATTTTTAAGGTGAAAATTCTGTTATACTACAACCCAAAGACTTTAATAATATTATTTTTAAAAAGAAAATACTAGAAAATGATTAAAATTGTCTCTTACCTTTCGATCAAAAAGAAGGTAAAATGTTTCTCAACATCGTTTTCAGTTAAATACAGTGGTCTGAGTCGAACCACTGATGATGATTATCGTGTCGTCTACCACATTACCGGAATACAAGTCTGCTACTGTGCCAAGAAGAATACGGCAATTATCAATTTTGTCTTGATATTATTGTTGTACATTCCTTGTGTATCAGTGTGCGTGCGCGCGCGCGTGTGTGTGTGGCGTGCGTGATCCTAAAGGCAGATATCACTTAAGTAAAAATATTATGGAAACTTAATCGAGTATAAATATATACAGCAGTGGTTTTATAGGCAATACACGTCGCTGGTAGTGCAATCAATTTCAGCTATTTAGCACACAACACTCCCAGTGGACGTTGTATGTAACGTTATGGTAAGTTAATTGCCTTTGGTGAAAGGCCTACGCAGTTTACTGTTGTAGCAGTTGTAATTAAACCTGTTGTAATTAATAATCACATAATCAGTATGGAAGCAGACAATTTAGTAGAAATTATTTGTGTAGCCGTCATGAAATAATGCATTATAGTGTTTTCCTAATGCAATAATAGTTTTTCCTAAATTTACACATAATAATATTATAGTTGCAGTAGCACCATCGTAGTAGTAGTAGTAGTAGTAGTAGTAGTAGTAGTAGTAGTAGCAGGAGCAGTAAGCTTCAATAGCTGCAGCAGTAGCTACTAGCAGTAATATTTTCAGTAGTGCCAGAAAATTTACCGAAAACGAGGTTTAGGTATAGATCGAATAAATGTTTACTTTCCTTAGGTAATTTCACAAACAAGTTCACTTAACCTTTTTTACCTTTATAAGAAAGATAGCAAGTATACTTTTACAAATGTGGTTTTATTCTAGTTACAAATTCCCTGTGTTACAGCTACAATAAGCTTGGATGTAATTGAGAAAAACTTAGTGATTGGGATACCAAACAGTATCTTCGAATGTAGGGCATCATTATTATTCTACTCATGATGTGAGTCAGTTTACTATGTAATTTACAAACGGTAAGACTATATGTTGTCGACGACAAAACATGATCCTTTCTTGACTTTCTGAGTCACCTTTGTATACCTACTAGTTCTCTCGTTTCTTTGAATAAATTTAATTAAATATCTTGGCTACATTCCAAAAGCTACTCTGGGATTTGCTAATTTAAACTTACAGTAAGACCTGCTATATTCTAGATTACACAATATTTTTGTACGTTTTAGAGGTTACATTACCATTTCCATAGCACGTACTCTTCTACATAAATAATGTGTTGAAATTGTACCTAAGGTGTTTAGCCCAACGACGTATATCAGTGTTCAGTCTATCGCTAACGGTTCAATTCCGAGGTCTTTTATGGATAACCTTTTACTCTGTATTTTTGTGTGAATACACAGAATTTACATGACCTTTGTGTATGCACAAGATCGGGGATCAGACAGTTGTCTAAACAAACAACGAAACAAAGTAAATTGCAAATCCTCGCTAGCTGCATTTTCCGCACGTTTGACTTCTGCTCTTGCGGTAACGCTGAATTAACGGACGACGAATTCGTATACTGCGGCTAATGTGGTATATATGACAGTTAGTCACTAATGGTCGGACACTTACTTCCGTTGTTATATAAGTACTATTGTATTACTATAAACTTACCAAAGATATTCTTGTTAAAAGTAATTAAAGCTGGTTATTCTCAGATTATTGTACAATTGGCCTAATAGAGTACGTGATATTGTTTTGAGTAATATTTCTAACATGTATTTTCAGTGTCTTATTACTATAAACAAATTCGGCTTTTAATTAGTAGACGTCAGATAATAAAAACACCGCAGATTTAAATATTAAGCATATATTTTTATCTTTATTTCTATATTAAGTTTTATAGTTTAACACGACCTTATTAATTATATCTTGCATCTTCAATGTATTTTAACTCTTCACTTTTCCCGTTCTAATTACCTGAATACCACATTCGAAAATGCTGAGAATAGCTTTGATAACGAGATTTAAAATTCCTGCTATTCGTCTTTCCATTTTTTTGGTAGTGTTGTTTTGTGCAATTGAACTTTTATATACACTATAAATATTCTGTAAATATGATTGAATACCTTCAATATACTGTAGATTTTTGTACTCAGTGCAGTGCTCTTGACGTTTAACCTCTTTACGTGGAAATACAAGAAAATTAAACGAGAAATGATAATACCTTATTTACGTGTAGGCTTCTCGTACATTATTATAAAAATGACTGTAAATTGTCTTTTAAATTTTTTAAGGAGTATCTTACTAAAAATTTTGAATAGAGGTATTCTATATTGACATTTCTACTTTTTTTATGAGGTTTGTCACTCATATCATTTTTTATTTCAACGTTACGATTATTTCATAAATTCACACAAATACAGAACCATGTACTCAACGCAACTATTAAGTGTAGTACACCGGCCAGGTCGCAGGAGTTTTGTTTCTCTTTGCGTCAAGTATATGTAGTTGCACAATAATTAAATAAATTTTAAAGATGAGTGAGATGTTGTTGACAAGAAATAATTGTTTAAAACCATTTAAAAATAATCATCCTAAGGTTTATTCATTAATAGAAAAGTATTCCAATATTAAAAAATTCAAACATTAGATAGATCAAACTTATCCACTTTTATAAGTTTCACACATATTAGGCTGTTCATAACATCTAAAAACTAAACAATCATATACTCTTATTAACTAAACAGACATGTTAAATAAGTCATCTAAATTCTTTCATTTTTTTGTGTGTCTGATTTTGATTCAGTCTTCAAATGCTAATAGCAACTCACTTAAAAAGAAACAACAATAATATTAAACTTAAGCATAAAATTAATAGTTGCTATAGACAAAATAAACTAATTACATTTACTTTCAAACTATTATTTAACTCTATTGACACACCCAAATTTTTAACATATAACAAAAGATTTAGTAACTTTCCAATTTTCTTATAAAATTAAATTATTGACTTTAATTATTATTTACATTTAAAAATTTTAAGTCTTACTGTTCATGTAAAATTGTCTTTCTGAAAGTTCTTTTCACAACAAAATTATAAATATTTAGTCATCACCTGCATACTGCTGCCGTTACCGTTGTGTGTGTGTGTTTGTGTGTGCGTCCTGAATCCTGAGAACGTTATGATGATGATGATGATGATGCTGTGTTCTCTGTGTCAATGGGTTGTTGTTGTTGCTCCTGAGTTCCTCCATACGTCTTGTGTGAGTGTGGTTGTGTGTGTGTGTGTGTGTTGTGTGTGTGTGTCCATGTCGATCCGCAACGGACAGCGTAACGTCGTCTGTAGATTTCTTGAGTCTGAGAATGCCCCAAAACTGGCGGTAGTATTAATACTGGACTCAGTCTGACATCTCCAGGATTGCTCTTGACATGTTAGAAATTGTAACTTTCATGCAAAGCGTCCTTTTAATTACGAATCACTTTTTTGTTCATTTTAGCGATTTCGTAAACACACTTGTAGCATGTGCAATATCATTGTTTTCGTAATTATTTTCAGTTCACGCACGTATAACACACATGTTAATTACTCTTTAATTACACCCGTAATTAACATTAATTACTTAGCGTCTTTAATATTACAAATTTCTTCAATATTTTTATATCACTGCATTAGTTAAAAATTTCTTTATGCAGTTTAAGAAGTTATAAAAATTCTTAAGTGTTTTTATAAATGCCGTAAGTCTTTGGTTACAGGTTTAACCCAAGTAATTAGTTTTTTATAATCCTGTTAAGACATGATTAATTGACAACAAACAATTCGTACGCGTCACCTGATATTCTTGTCGCAGCTGGCTCACACATACAAACGCACATACGCTGTAACTGACGCTACCACAGCAGGTATCCCTGTCGACAGGTTAGATATTGTCAATTCCTGCACAAATTGTATAAAACTGTTGCTTATTCTATTTTACTAATTACAATATAAAACATACCGCCCTAGGCAAATATGCAAATATATATATATATATATGTGTGTGTGTGTGTATTGAAGTGGTTTCTTTTAGAAAACAACAAACGTTTTGAAGATAAACATTGACCGGCCGGTAACCTTGTAACTGGTAACACAAGCGAGGCGGGCTTGGCGTGCAGTGATTGATTGCATTGCTTTGTTACATACCATTTGTTATATATAACTTGAAAGTTGTTTACCAGATTTTGGAAATAAAAAAATATTTTTTCGTTGAGAAAAGTAAAGTTTGAGTTCACAAGTTGGAGTCGTTCTTTTATGTTTCGGTTAGGGCGAATGTTTCTCTGGAACTATCAGGATAATTAAAACGCGTAATTTCACATGAAGTAACATCAAAATCGTTTCGAATAATTTGATGTGAAATAAAATATAAAGGGGGAAACGTCTATTAGAGTAATTAAATAAACATCTCCACTATCAACATTGTCTACTAACACCGTGATTATTTCAAGGCTTAATGATGACCATGACAGTGTGGATAATAAATACCGTTGATCTTAGTATTATTATGCAGAGCGATTATTTTTGTTACCAAAAGATTTTGAGTAACATCTAATTGTCAATGGAAGTTTCTACGTGCATAATTATTCTTTACTGTGAACAATGTTATTGAATATTTTATATCTGAAGAAGAATTACATTAGGATAAGTGTAGTTAATAAGTATTTTGATTATTAAAAAACTACTTTTTTACCAGTCTTACACAAATTTCTACAAACAATTCAATTTTATTAATGTGAGAGAAATAAATACTTGTACAATTTATTTTAAACATATTAGAAAATGTTTACGCCTATATTTACATAATTATAATCCATAATTATATTTATACATAGCTATACTCTAACGTAGCTATATTTACATATAATTATGTTCAGTAATACCTACTTACTGTGTGTGTTATACTTACCTACTTTTGTATCCACAAAAATTTATATTTTCCATACAAACAACGCTGGTTTTAAAAGTATATTTCAGGTGTGGTCTAACCATAGGCAATTGGAACTTGTAAATTTATGTAATAAATTTATCCATCTTACAGATTTCATACTATTTGTTGCAATTAAATAATTTAATAAACCTAATTCACATTTTATACTTTGTAAAGGATATATCATTACAGAAAATGATTTAAACCTCACTAACCACGTTAGTACCAGTAAAACCAGTCCAATACAAACACTAATCAGCCGCCAGAACAACTGAATCTTCCGGCTTGGACTAGCGTTTTCTTTGGTAGGTAGTTATTAAATATCTAAAGAATATTAATGTTGAAAGCTAGATAGATGACCACGCAGCGTCTCGACAGCCAGGGACTTCTGTACTCAAAACAGACGATACAGGAAGTTGTTCACCCTATATTATAGAAGATTTTTGTATTCAATTGTTTTCATAGCAACATATGCGATTCTACTCAAGCGACACCGACAGACCATAGGAAACTTCCGTCGTTCAATTCTACACGAATTGTATGATATTTTAATCAATCTATCTTTAAAAAATCTTTCTCTACAATACCTTCAGCCCCTAGTAAAGCCGTAAAGACATGCCATTTCCAGCCAAAATTATTTTCGTTGCATTCTGTTTTACTGCGTTCTTCTCTCTTCTTCTTCTTAACAGGTTTCACAAGCGTCTAGCCGACCCTTGTTACTCACCTACAAATATCAGAGCATCGTTTGTCACCAAACCGCGTGCTTCCTTTCTAACTTGCATACCGTCATTCTAAGGTTTCCTTCAACATTTCCGTCTGCTTCGCCCATCGTCCGTTTGCCATTACCGCCACGTGACCTCTCATTCTCACTTCAGTCTCCTTTTTTCACTACGAAAGACTATGGTCTCTACCGCTTGCTCGTATCTTCTAATCTCTTCATTACAGACTCTTTACAGTCTCGATATCCCTGCAGTGTGTCTCGACATCATTTACTTATTATCCTTTTTCCTGAACCACAATTTCAATTCGTACTTTAACACTGATCCCACTTCTAACTTAGCAGTCCGATCGACAGATAGCACTTCCCTCACCTTGCCTAAACCTAATATTGGCCCTCCCTAAGCCTTAATAACGACTTAAAGTAACACTTTAACCTAATAAGGTGACATATTATGTCGTCTGGTTTTTCTTGTTACTGTTACTGCGTGTTTCTGTCCCTGCCTCCTTCCGTTGAAACGTCTGGTTCTACACTTGAGTTTTGTAGTGTCTTCCTCAGATCTCTTAAATTTTACAACTTTGTAGTACGTTTTTATTTATGCTCGGCCTTCTGTTAAAATTAAGTAATGTTCCTTCTTTTCCTCGTAAAACTAACTTCTTTCTGCTTTCTACAATACAAGAACAGTTACCTTTTGTAACAGAAGCAAATCGACGACACTTACTGATGCGTTCTCTTACAACTTCCGGTTTTATTACTTATAACAAATAATGCGGTATAAGTACATTTCCGTATATATGCCTACGTATACGGCTGTAAAACATCCACACGTGTTCATATACTATATGCGTTTTAATTTTTGTCGCGTGTCCTGAAGGTGATAATAGATTTTGATGAAATGTCAAAAACAAGATATTAAAACTGTGAGCCAATTAATTAAACCTCACTAAACCGATCACCAATTACTGCAATATAAACAAAGACCATTTATATAAAAAAATGTATAAATCATCAGCTAATTGTTACTTTTTTATTCAAAAATAGTCTGTAACGAGTTTTATGAGATAGATGGAAAAGGTAATATTTATGAACATATGTGATAAACATAAATTCCAATAGAGAGATAGCAATCGTAAGTTATTTTACTCTCAGCGAAGCCAGTCACATTACAATAGAGGCTGCACTGACCTGTTCTAGATTACAAGAAAATTGGAAGAGACAGTAAGTACTTAAAAAATTGTTGACGGTACATCATTACAAAGTTCGAGTAGTAAATTATAAATACTTTCAAGATGTTATTTCTTAGAGTCTGAATGTTGCATAACAATTCCTACCATAGCTTCTCCCGACAAGCTAAGACAGTTTTGTTGTAGCCATTATTCCTTCATTCATAGGAATAACGACTCATTAAAATCTGCCACGAAGTTTTGTTTCATTTTGACTATCACTAAATGTTCCTTAACTTTACTCACGTCATTAATGTTTTCGCCCCTGACACCTTTACGTTAATAACTCTGATATGCTTAAGAGTCACACTTAACGTTAACCTGTTTTAAAATAGTTGCTTCTCTAATTGACATAGTTCCTTCTTTCTTGATGTTCCTTAGACCCAAATACATATTTAAAATTTACATAATTAGGTGTCCGTTAAAACCGAAGTTTAGAAAACTAATTAAAAATGTTTAGGATAGGCAGACAAAGTATAATGTCACGTCTCAGTTTGTATCAATGATTGATAATAATTGTATAATTCAGACTACTAATAATATCAAGAATGTTAGAATGTTTCTGAGCAAATTCATAAAATATTGCTTTTAATAATGTTGGAAATTATTTTTTCACATTACCCTATTTTTGTGATTTACATTCTCGTCTGATATAATATTTCCGACCAGTAAATTTATATTTTTATATTTTCATAACAGTATTTACTATATTCAACAATCTCTCTCTTATAGCTGGAGTTTTAGCTTATCTGACGGCAGGGAGAAACAAAAGTAAGGAAGGTAAGCAAATAAACAGGTGGAAAGTATACAAATTACATTTATATGACAATTTTGGATTAAATTAATGTGGATGGAACGAACCCTTCTGAGGCTATATTCTAAAAACCGTTAATCCCGTAACATGTATTTCACAGAAATGCAAAGGATTTAGTGAACACAAAGTAATAAATATAATTGCAACTTAAACTTGTTCTGACAAAAAAGTTGTATATAATTTGTAACATCTAAATTTTTGTCAGAACAAAAAATTGCACAAATGCCAATTCTAAATTTTAAATCTTAATTTTGAACATGAATTATAAATTATAATCATCTTGATTGAAAGCTAAAAATGAAGAAAACATTTTGTTGCAGTGAATCTTAAATATAATTGTTATATTTGATCTCAAATTACATTGTATAATTTATTGTTCTAAATAATACGTTGACATAAAGTAAAGTAATACTAACTATGCACAAGATTATGTCTTTAGGCTTACGGTAGGCTTATCTTTGGATGGAACGGTACAGCATGTTACTGTACAGCCAGTACTTTTCCACACGAGAAAGAGAAAGCTGTTCAGATTGTCAAGCAAACAAGGTTTACTGTTGTGTCGGTGATAGATTTCATACTTTATCCTTTCTCGCCTTTAAATCACCTTGTAAGCGACGGAAGTTGATAACAGGTTTACGTTGATTCCTACTCGTCTTACGTTGCAGTATATTCTCACCCACACGTGTCCGAGAACTGTAGCCTACAACGTTATTGCAGACGATAGTAATACATTGCCTTCACGCTTACGGTCATTCTATGAATCTCATGATAACGCTTAATATAATTTTATAGTTGCGTCTGTATAATTAACAAATTATCAGCAATCTGTTAGGACGTAACAGTTCTGTGTTGGACTATTCTCTTCATCAACAGAAGCAGCACCGGCACCAGTAGCAGCAGGATCAAAAATTCCCATTCCTTGCGGGAGTATAGTCGCTCTTTTGATCGCTTATAAATCATCAATCACTTTTACTCAATCAGTTTAAAAAACTGAAACTTATACATCTTGGGTTTAGGCTGTTCTACAAATACAACAATATTCTTCTCGTAAAGATTAGGCTTACGTATGAAATAGAGTTAGTAAAGTTTAGAAATAAAATAGAATTATGCACTAGCGATAAGAAATATTTGTAAGTGACCACGAAGCGTAGAAAATTAAACTTCTGTTTATGCGTATCTGCCGTGAACTTAATGTTGTACATCAGAAAAAATAGTACATGCGTGTTGGCCAGTTGCGTTTGACTGAATGTTTAGTTTCGCTGATAGACACATTTGAAACTTTGCGTTTTAAGAGTGTCTAAAGTGTAACACGCTGAAAAAGAAGAGTGATATTCTTCTTACAGGGTATATTGATTGATTTTAACATTACTGGTTGATAAAATAGTAGCTATGTTTTGTCAGGCTACAGAGTATTCTTAAATAAAAATCAATCAAACTTTATGTATGCTGACATCATTTTATGTATTGTACGACATTATTCCAGTTTCTATAAATATTTTAACTAACACCTTTTGACTTTACTTTCTTTACTGGCATTCAACATGAAGGTAATACATTTTTAAATAAAAGTAATATATTCTGTTCTTTAACAATACTACACCACGTGCAGTAGTGTAACAACAAAAACATGTTTGTTTCTAAAACTCCCTGATTTATTTCTGCAGTTGCTTGGTTTTACAAAAATAGTACGTCCCATTATAAACTCGTTTATATTTTAAAATAGTCAGTAAAACAAAGCCAATATTTAACTCTTTCCACAGGTTGTATGTAACCTTAGTGATGTTCTACTAACAGAATATGTAACAAAGTTCGTACCGGTAAACCGTTAAATCTAGGAATGAATTTGCATAGAATAAATATATCAACACGTTTTCTCCAAAAAATTAAATAATTTGAAACCGCTAAATTCCAACGTGTCTGTTAATATTTAATGTCACATTTGTATATTGAAATTTACCTTTCCCCATTAATTTAGAAAGAAAACTTGTAAGGTAGCCTATACAATTTCCTAAGTTACAATAATTAAACTACTAAGAAAGTAAATCAAATCTGCCTAATATAATATAGTAATATGATAGTAAATATTATTTATTGACTTAAGGATAGAATGAAATTACACAGGAAGAACAAAGTTGATACGATTTACACGTTTATAATTTCGATATTCTGAGAATTTGAAATTCACATACACGTAGGTAAAGTAACGCCCGTTCAAGAATAACAAATTTAAAACATTATCGAATGCAGATCTACCAGAGAATTTCAAGCCAAAACACGATTAAATAAAGCTCAAAATATTAACATTAACTTTTATTAACCTTACTTCAATGATGCGTAAAATAAATATTACGAGAATTCATACATTTTTTCCTGAGCTAATGTAGCCTATATCTGTCTCTTTATCACGAACGTATGTGACCAGTTAGTCAAAATATAATTTGCAAGATACTGGTAATTGTAAAAATTACAATGGAGAAATGAGAAACAATTTTAATTATAAAAAATTCCAGTAGATCTGTAATCCAGCACTTAACACAAAGGCCTATCGCACCTAATTACTTCTGAATTTTTTCACAGAAATCTCAATAAAAATACGTAGGCTTATGTCATGTTTTAGTCAGGTTTCAACTTTAACATTTTATACACATACAATAATAATTGGCTTTGAATGTTAGTGTGACGTTATTCAAAACTATGTATTAGATGCATTTGTTTATGTATTCATATTTTTTAAAGTAGCCTATATATCATGAAAGAACCTTATTTCACACATTTTGTTACGTGAATCATTGCTAACCCACAAATGCTTCAAATAGAATACAGTAAAATCAGCGCGGCTGCTAAAACTTTGAATTTTCAGCTCGACAATCAATGCATTCAAAATGCGCTAACATACATTGTATTAGATAACTACGACATGTACAAAATTAGTGGTTTAAATGTTCAAACCACCCTCCGCACAATACGAGTACAGTATCGGCATCCAGTCAATTCTAAATATGTCATTGTTCTTAACCGCCAAACCATACTAAACAATACATGCACAAAAGGATCTTTTATTGTGAATTTGTTACAATATATTTTGACTGTTTAATGATACTGAAACTTTTACACAGACTACATTATATTGTAGGACATTATTGGCAACAATAATCAGTTATGAAGTTATATTTTTTAGGAAACGCATTCATAGACAATATTGAAAATATCGGTATGGAGAACCATACATGACTTCCATATTCTAAGATTTATATTTTAAATCATTTTCACCCAAACAGCCAGGCTGTGTCTTACCTGCCTTTTTATTGCTGTATTAAATGAAAAATATTATATTACATTAAAATGAAAAAATTATAATTTTATTGCCTGGCAACAAAATTATTTTATTTTTAACAATTACCATTGTTTCAAAAAGTTTAAATAAATTTTCAAGTACTTTACTCTTGTTAAAACGTAAAAGGTTGCAGGTAAACTACCCCTTCCCCTTAACCGATCTTCACCAAAATCGAAAGTCATTGAGACCTCTACAATTCAGGGACGTATGCAAAAAAGTATTTGATTCTGTTTGAATTTGCGGCTGTTATCGTTTGCCATAGGAAATACCCTTGTTAAAACATAAAACGTTACTGGTAAACTACCCCTTTCCCTTAACCGATCTTCACCAAAATCAACAGATCTTGAGAACTCTACAATCCAGGGCTGTATGCGAAATATTATTTGATTCTGTTTGAATTTGCGGCTGTTATCGTTTGCCAAACAAACAAAATTACCCTTGCTAAAAAAAACCGTTGCTGGTAAACTACCCCTTTCCCTCAACCGATCTTCACCAAAAACAATAGATCGCGAGTACTCTGCAAATCAGGGTTGCATGCAAAAAATTATTTGATTCTGTTTGAATTTGCGGCAGTTATCGTTTGCCATAAAAAAAATCTACAGCCACACACAGACAGACACACACACACAGACAGACAGACAGACAGACACACACACAGACACTTTTCGGAAAAAGACTTTTTTTCATGTTTTGAGTGTAGTACAATCAGAATCTGCAATAATCTCGAACACGATTTTTTTTGCCATCACCATACTTCCATTCCTTAAGGAATATGGAAGTAAAAAATGTATATATCTTTGGATGTGTATACAGTTATTGTAGTCCTGTGTGAGTGAGTGTGTGTGTGTGTGTGTAAGAGCGCGCACGCGCGTGTAGTTTGTAATATTTTCACGGGTGTAATACGCGTTGTTGGTTTCTCGGGTAGTAGCTCGCGACTGAGATGTCTATTGGCCCTGCACAGGATTGTTTCTGTTCAACCTTCCTCGTCTAGATGCATAGAGACTTTGGGATTGGATAGATTGTCAACTGCAAGATGAAGGACCTAGGAACGTTGGTTAATAGTAATTTGATTGGTTTCCTCAATTTAAAAAAAAATAATTCTCTGCATTTAAATTTTGAAGAATTATTTGCAAAAACGTTTAGTTCACTTACTTCACTACAGTTACTACTGTTTCACGCATGCTCAAATCTTGTACAAGATAATGAGACCCAAATACGTTTTATTAACTAATTATATATTGTATACTGATACCAAAGGCAGTTTAAAATCATGGGAAGTCTTTATACCGTCTATAGCTTTAATAACCCCAGACGACAGGAGATAATAGCTACGCTTCCTAACTAAAAAGGAATCAAGATTGTAGTACTTTAAATCCATGAGATAAAAATAAATACGTTCTAAGGAACTGGTACATCAAAAGAGAATTATGCGTACGAATTCTTTAAAAGATGGCTGTAAAAGATTATATACTTTAAAACCAAATTTGCCATTTTGGCATAACAACGGCTTTTGCCATCACAGAATACTATAAGGAACTATGTTCCGGCCCCCCAAATATTCGGCAGCCGCCTTTAGGCTAACTACAAACTAACACATGATGAATGTTATAATAAAAATACTCTATCAACGAGTTAAAGAGAGTCAAAGAAAATAACAAACCTTCACACAGTATATGATAAAAAGGCTAATGCAAACAAATACTTACTAGTAAAAACACATAATTCTTACATAACAACACATGACACAATACAATCGAGAACTTACACATTATTAAGGTGAAAATCAGTTTGTGATAGCTAAGTGTGAGACATGTACACGTGTACCTATAATACCATAAAAAACACTGTGTAGCTTATATGGAAGACTAGGTTGTTTTTACTGTGAGTATAAAAACCATAAAGTATAGAAGATTTTATTAACTAAATTTAACATCCCATAAATTTAACCTTTTCTGAAAAGTAAATTAGTTTTTTTGTAATAAAGCCCCTATATATGTTATTTATATTTATACAAAAAGAAACATATTATGAATCTTGTGCAAAACATAATGTGAGAAAAATGAATATTCTTAACAAGGAAACAGATTATCCTACTGTATCCAAGCAAAAATTATATTAAGTTAATGTAAAAGGACAACTAATATCTATTATTTAGCATTTATAGAGTTACCAAAATTTGTAATTATTCAGAAGCGTAGTGGCTATTTTAGGTAACAACGAGTGCATGAAATTGTATATGAACACCACGCGCGCGCGCGCGCACACACACACGCACAAACGAGGTAAACACACGTGGCAACTAAAACGAATGAAATGGTAAGTAAATACAGACCCGAACGGCTTTTTTATGCAATTAAATTAACAATTCGACATCAGAGGCTCTTCAATTATTGTATTCAACTGATAATTCTACCTTTTGTTACCGGTTCTTTTATGTTCGAACGTTTTGTTATTTTGCGATACAATATTTGTTAAATTTAAGCAGTAACTCTAGTTCAAGGTATTAAAGTTTTGTTTTGTATTAAAGTTTTACAATTTTTAAATGTAAACTCATGTGCATATAACATAATGCACAAAGTTTATAATGTAAACATAACGTTTATACCGAAATTTTACATGCGGCGGGCTGACGCGGCTCTAAACTTCACTGTCCGAGACTTGTGGTCTCAAGTTGGTTGTTCTGCGGTCCGTCGCTTGTAGATAACACACTGCTACCAACTTGCTTTCGGAAAAAGCATAATGCTCTATTTCGCCTCTTTTGTAATACAAACTTCTGTCACCTCTAATTTCTTTTGATTTTTACATCACGTTTAGAATATCAAATACGGTTATTCAATTTACAATTAATACATTTTACAATGCGCATATCAAAGTTACGCTTCTCCTAAAATCCTTGTGAGACAAGGTAGCGTAGCTTTAATTTTCTAAAACTAAGCTTAATCCGTTCCAGTTTAGTGTTTCTTGCAAAGCGTTGGGCAAGTAAGATACAAACATTACGTCATTTAGTCCATTGCTACTTATTTATCAACCAATCTTTACTTCAGTCTGCCAATATTTCTTGTTCCTCTAGGTCTGTTAATTAGGAGTTTTTCTAGAAGGTTTTCGTCTTTTTATTTGTAAGATAAGTATTTGTAAGATCCTTTCACCCTTCTTTAAATGTTTCTATCTTCCTGTTTAAATTAGAGTTTTTAAGATTCTCAAGAATTTCCTTGTTTTTAGGTCTACTCGAGTAAGTATAACTTTGTTCGAACTCGATGGAAGACTCCGGATATCTTTTGGACACTACACGGACAGCGGTATGTTTAACATAATACTGCATGGGATCGGATGTTGCTCCCATCCCCTGTTCATTATGACACATGATTAAGCAGCATTATTATAACAGTTTTTATGATGACATTCTTTCCCTCCCTCACTACTACGTTACGTTACTGAAATAATCCAATTTTATTTTGTCACAGGTTTCGCCATAAATGTTGAAAACCCTTTAATTTAGAGATCTAAACAATAACTTGTTTTGTGAGTAAAGTTGGCTTTTTAGTTTTATACGTCTTTAGCGTCCTGGTATCTTCTAATGACCAGTATAATATTACCCTATCGTCACTTTCGAAAACACCATTTTGACAATATACGACTCTTTTATATAGGCCTAAACTCGTCTTCGAATAAATACTTAGGGTAATTATTATAGGACATTTTAAAATCCTGTAAAACTGTGATCGACAATTACGTAACATTAGTATACATTTGGTGTCAAAAATAAATACACAATAAGTTATATTTTTATTTATTTTTACAGTGTGTTGGTTGGTTGATAAATCATTACGTTACCGAAAACATCCTATATACTAGTACCCTATGATTGTATTTATAGTGTTACTATACAGCAAACAGTGCATACCATTGTAATTATATTTATTTTCATGAAACTATTATGTAATGTTTTTATTTTGTTTTGGAAAATTATTCGTAATAATTTCTATAAGTGTAACAGAAATGCTTTTGGGCCTATATTAAGATGGAACTAATTCAAATTTAAATAATTTACCTTTTTAATCCGCTAAGCGATCTCTGTTATTTATATGTACAACATGTTTCGGGGATAAATCCCCATCCTCAGGTAAAATGTTTATTCACCCTAATGCATAGGGGTCATGGAAAATGTTAACGCACATAAGCACATCACACATAACAAGTCATGAATAAATTAATGGATGAAGGGAAAGCGCATAAGCACATAAGCACATCACATGTGTGATGTGCTTATGTGCGTTAACATTTTCGACGACCCCTATGCATTAGGGTGAATAAACATTTTACCTGAGGATGGGGATTTATCCCCGAAACATGTTGTACATATAAATAACAGAGATCGCTTAGCGGATTAAAAAGGTAAAATATTTAAATTTGATTCTAACAGCGGTCTGGAGACTATACATAAAATAAAATGGAACTAATTCTCCGCTTTGTCTCTTTAAATTACAAATCCACACTTCCAACCTTGTCTACTGTAAAATGTGCCACATTTATACCACCGAAAGCCACCTTTCAAATTCAAATTAGCGAAATGAATACGTATAGGCCTAGTTAGACTAAGTCTCTATTTGGTATGGACACAAACACACATACGCGCGCGCGCGCGATATGCACATGCTTAATAAAAACTTAACACCACGCTAAAAGCATGTTTTACATGACGTTAGTCACAACAGAAGGCAAAGAAATTTAATTTCAGAGCAAATACATCATCTCACTCTAAGGGATAGACGTAAATTTCACGCATTTTTCTTAAGTTTCCGTTTGGTAAAGACCTACGGAAATAATTATTTTATATTATTGATATTAAATTTTTGCTTTTAGTATCATAATATAATTATTTGAACAATTGTTTGACCTTCCTTGTATTATGCAAGGTTTTATTAAACTTATTTCACATATATTTTATTAAAATTTAACGGAATTAGAGTAAATTTGTATGACGTAAACTTGTTTTCACGAAACAAACATTTTATATTACATACATTTACCCTGACAATGTTAACCAGTGAAGGTCAACAAAATCTTCATCAGGGGAATAAGTAGCCTACTTGCACAGAAACATTATATTGTAATAAAGTAAAATATTTTAGTTTATATTTTTTACGAATTAAAAAAGATACTGCGATAACGATAGAACAAGAGAGAGCTAGAGATAGAGAGAGAATGTGTGTGTGTGTGTGTGTGTGTGTGTGTGTATATTTATGTCTATATATACCTACATTGTAAACGCTATTATACTGAGAATTTAACAGTATTTTAAACGGTATTACTGAGTACGAAAGACAGTTGAAAATATATATTCATTGATGAGGTGTGTAGTATTATTACCACAAACAGTACTTAATAAGGGCTCGAAATAATATATAACTAATTACTGTCAAACGTTCAACAGATTCCATTGTCCACTGTTGTGACAAACGCACCACCACAAACAGAATAACTGTTCGGAATTAACTGTTACTGTGTTTAACAACAAATGAATTTAATTAAGCAATTTCTGTTCATGATTCACATGCACATGCCTGTACATACAGATTAGCCGAATGTTAGTCGGTGAATTTAGTTCTATTTCACTGTGTACCGGTGTTTGGGAAAGGGCAAATTTTACTCCACCTCAATATTAACTGTGAAGTTGGCAAATTTAATCATGTGTATAATGTGTATTTACCAAATCACTCCTATTTATCAGACTCTGAATGGCGAACGAAAGATCTGTAAGATTTGGTCGACCAGCTAACCTCTCCATTGCTCCTTTTTTGAGACTTCAACGTCTGTAGTCCCACTTGGAGTTGTCATAGGACAAACAGTGCTAGTTGAACTGAAGATCTCTTGCTAGACAACGAGAATGTCTTTATAAAGACAGGCGCGAGCAAACATCTTAATATTGGAAGTCACACTTTCCCGGCTTTTGATACGTTGCTTGAATCATGCTCAACGTCTGTGTTGAGAGTGCTCCCTGACCTTCACGCAAGCGACCACTTTCCGGTTCTCACAACAACGCAAACCATGCTGATTGGACAGGTTTCAGGTCTACTGTACCAAATAGAGATGACAGTGGAACTGTTGAAAAGGTTCCACAGCTTACAACTTCAGCAACTCCGAATCATATCCCTCGCACCGGTGGTGACCCATCGATGAAACCGATAACATGGTAGATCGACGTTGTGACACACGCAGTAATAGAGAAGCGACAAATACAAACGAGCAGCGATCGAATCGAAGACGTATCGCTTTAAGCGACTTCGAGCTGCCGCTGGCAGAACAATAATCGCTGCTAAAACTGCTAAAAGACTGAGCTGGGAAACTACGTCTCGGCCTTAATACGGTCAACCTCAGTGACAGGAGGATGGAAGAAAATAAGAGCAATGGCTGGCAACCTTGATGAAATTGCTAACACTTTGGTGATGAAATATATACACCACCAAACTCTACGCGGTGTCAAAAGCTCTTCGATACTGTGAATACTGAGGTAAGAAAAATTGTTTATTTGTTTAAATTCATTGAGTTTTTTAACTGTCTTAGTTAATCCGAGCACAGTTGATCCGTTATTGCAACAAATAGTGTCACTATGACATGCGTTAAACTACCTTGCTTCATCTTTTACTTTCGTTTTATGTCTGGGCTATGGTAATTAAGAAGCTGACGCTATAGCAACGCACGCTGTAGACAGCCCACAAGTTGATGCGATTGCCACACGACCCGACGACGCAAAAGCAGCTGCCACAACCACCAATATCAATGTATGGTAGCAGATGTGAAATACGGCAGAGAAAACTTTCCGACGTGAAGCAGAGCGTTCGTAATGGCAAATGTCATGTGATCGCACTCGTCGTAAACAAGTTTCCATCACCACACTGCGAATTGGCCACACAAACTTGACATGTTACAGCGACAAGAACGACCAGCCTTGTACTTATTGCGGAGCACGTGCAATGAAACATTATAATTGAACACTATAGTGCTCATGCAGAATCAGGAAAAGCCACAGCGTAAAAGGTAACCTAAGTAAAGACTTCTGAAACGAACAGTTAGCTATAGACAGAACTGTATTCATCCTAAAAGTAGCAAGATTACTGTAGCGGCTCTGACAAGAGATTTATTGGCATCTATGTACGAATTTCCACTTTTATTAACTCCAATATACGTTAGATCGAACATAAAGTCGAGCAACATTCCTCGTCGACGTAGTTGGGCTAAACACCGTAATCGTTAATTCCTCAATACATTACAAAAATATTATTACCCGTTGTGATAGTTAAGTATACGTAGGCCTATGTATCAATATGATTTTAAATTGTTAAAATTACCTGACACCTCTTCGCTTGGATAGTCACCTGATGTGTAACAAGAGGTGTGTCATGTGATATGCGTTTGTTTATAGCTGCTCAAAAGTATGTCTAAGTTACAACAGTACAGATAACAATAATCATCTGGTTAAAAATAAAAATAATTCGCTAATTTATAAGAATTTGCGGGGTGAGTAAAATACAATATAAATTATAACAAACAGAGTTTATTATTTTTCTTATGTAGTGACAGACAGTTTTAGTGATTTACTTTTAAAATAATGAAGGAATATGTTCTCTAAGAAACACTAAACCTATATATAATATTACCTAAGTGTGTGTGTGTGTGTGTGTGTGTGTGTGTGTGTGTGTGTGTGTGTGTGTGTGTGTGTGTGTGTGTGTGTGTGTGTGTGTGTGTGTGTGTGTGTGTGTGTGTGTGTGTGTGTGTGTGTGTGTGTGTGTGTGTGTGTGTGAATCCATTTTTTTATACATTTTATGAAACGTTAAAATAAACCCGTAACTGTTAGTATATGTATTTATCTGCTAAAAGGATTGTCGAGTGATACAGTATGTCAGGTTGCTGGACGCTTAGGTAGTACTTTCTGTTAAACTCAGAATGTTTTGAGACACGAGAGTAGCGGAGGAGAGTTTAAAAAAAATTTGGTGTTTCGAGAACGTTTATTCACGACCGCTGGTTTTGCGCGTATTTATAGTGTTGTAGTAGCGTTCTCAAAGACAATACACATTTTCGGATTTTCGGAAGCGATTCTTTGTATTTCATTATCCTCTTCTTAAACTACTTTAGTTATTATACTACTACTACTACTACTACTACTACTACTACTACTACTACTACTACTACTACTACTACTACTGCTACTACTACTACTACTACTACTACTACTACTACTGCGACAGTGGAAATGGCAGGAGGGGACAAAAGGTCAATACGTGGGAAGCAGAAACATCTGAAGACCGTGAACATAATGGCGGAGCATCAGGAAGAATACAAGCGAGTTGCTCGATTGTGTAACAGTATGTTAGAATAAATTACTTGGAGGCGAATTTTGACGGAGGCTAGTATCCAGGATTATCACGCCTTACGGAGAAGAATCAAATCACACTATAAAGTAGTTCGATGTAAAGTCTTCTCCTTCTGTACAGTTTCGTGTTCACGATTAATATTACATAAAGTTACTACAGACCTATATTATTTTTAAAAAACATTTTATGAAAGCTGACAAGACATGTTCAGTAGTGTCTGCTGCTTGTATATCAACCACAATAAATAAAACACGTTCAAAACTAGTATTCGTAGTATCTGTGAGGCAGGCTCGAGAATGTAAGTTCTAAACTGATTTCAAAGTTTTTCCACTAAGTTTAGGGTAGAATGTGGATTGGCCAATACTAAAAGTTTTTACAGCCTTCACGAGGGAACTATTCACAATCAAACATGTGCACAATCTAAATGTTCATGCTTCTTGCCGAACACTGTTCCAACAACATATCTTGTTTACTTACTAAAAAAAAAATAACAGCAACCTATGATGGAATTTATGAATTCTAAAACGCAAACTTTTTTCCAAATCGTAAGTTAGTTTCAATGAAATTGGAAACAAAAATTCTATAATTTTGTGCTATATTTAACACAAAATTCCTTTTCATTAACAAACAATACACAGTTACACTTGCAAAACTGTACTTATTTCTTTTTTATCTCTCCCGGATGATCATATTCTCTCTCCCATGCTATCTCTTTGCCTTCCTTGCACTCTGTCATTTCCTCTCTCCATCCATCATTTTTCTCTCCCCATTTCTCTTTTCCTCAACTACACTTCTTTCTATCTTCCTTATCTTTTATGTACGCATTTGATTATAGCACTCTCTTTGTACATACACGGAGAATTCAATGAATCAACATGCAATAAGGTCAAAAATTAAATCTAAAATTATTTATATATATTTACAAATACTTTAAAATGCATCTATATATTTATTTAACATGATATTGTTAATTATACTGTGTTTAATTACAACAGGCAACTGAATGTACCCTTCTTCCTTCCATAGCGTGTCACCACTTCTCATCTTTCTTCTCAGTTGATCTCCAAATATCAGCTTTGTACTTCTCACTTCACTGTACTGCTTACGTCACGCTAGTAGACCAACCACGTAGAGTGGGGACAGAGCTCAGTGTCTCTGAACTGTCTGACAAGAGAATTTAAAATGTAATAATTATATACTTAGGAGAGAACTGCTCTTACGTACGGATCCCGTGACTAATATCCGAAATAGGACTCCTTTTTGGACAGACTACTAACTAAAATTCTGCCCCATAGTAATAGTCATCAGAAATAATTTCTTGCATGTCACAGGCAAAGAAGGTGTGCATCACGTCATGTACTATACACAGACAGTACAAGTAATCTGGAGACAGCCCTTCCCAATTTTGTGGAGGTACGATCGGAAATATCTGTGACCGCTTAGAAAACTCAACAGGCTGAATTCAAACTCCTCATCCTTCCGTTAGCTCTACAGCCTGACGTGGCTGACGAGCATCGCAGGAATCGCATCCAGTGTCCTCTAGACTTCTCATCCCAATGTATTTGGCAGATCTCATAAGCGTGGAATCTCTCTTCTTGGCTCGCGATTTCCTTACGCTCCTGAGGTAAACATTTTCAGCTCCTTGGCGGACGGCCTTCTTGGATGACTCAAGGACAGGTGGCTCAGAGACGGAGAGGTAAGCAGAGTATTCTGAACGCTCCCCGCCTCTGCACCTGGGCGAACGGCTTGCGGTAAATCTTTTTATGCAGGGCATCAGCCCACATTTTGCGCCATACAAAAAGGCTGACAAAACCATCATCAGCAGGCGGAGATTGCTGGATTAGAGCATTCTTAGTTAGTTTAGCTACTATGTGCTATGACATCTTTTTATCCAGGACATTCGCTCACACTGTTGCGCTGTATGCAACAGCCTTGTCTGCTTTGCTCGAAGAAGCTCCTACTTGAATCGATCAACACACCGAGATATTGGATACAGTCTTCATGTTGACGAATGCGTCACCCACCCGCATAGGGAAGATGGTAGGAATTTTCTACTTGGTCAGGGTGTCAACCTCGGTCTTACCTAAGGCTAACGCCATCCAGCTATTGACTGTCCTCATTATTCGGTTGAGTTTGATTTGTGCCACGACAACTGCCTGAGCTAGAAAAGTTACGAACAACTAGCTTTATGAATCTAAATTGTTCTATTTTATGAAATACAGACTAAAATAGTGTGTCCACGAAGTATAAACATTTTTCGCCTCTCACGCCTAGTCAAATTCTTTGTAATTCACATGAAATTTAACCACCCTACTTCTAATTGGCATCATAATCAATCAGAATCAATTTTGCTAGTTACTAATTATATGTTTTCTAATTAACGTTGAAAAACAGATCCCGGTGTAATACAAATGCTCGGGTTCCAATTTCTTTCAAGAAATTTAAAAATTTTTTAAACAAAAGTAGATGAAATGACGTTAGTTAAAACGTGGTAGGGAATTAGATAACAAATAAACTTAAACACAGGAATAAGAGAATAATGCAGGCCTCTCTGTAGAAATACTGCGAAATTAGGAAGAAACATAAAACTTGAATGCATGTATTACACATAAACATTAATATCTATATAATATGGTAACCTTTTTAATATATAGTATATTCATATAAGGTATACTTTGGTTATCTGTTCCACAAACTACAATTTCTTTTGGACTTGGTTTTAAAATTTGCGTTATCAGTTATCACAATATTATCATTGTTTTAGCTATCAAATTTAGTCAACATTGATAAAAACGTATGAAGATATATATGAAGATAAAAGCACGAAATCGTTATATGTAGTCTATTCCCAAACGATGTTGTTAGACCACTCATTGACCCGCCACCTAAGCTGTGTTTCCGTCCAGGTTCTGGCTTCCATGAGATTGTCCTCAAAGCCTCTTTGAGAAAGTACTCACCTCGACTTCATCAACACAACTGGCGTCCCATAGCGGAGTAACCTACCCCACTTCTACATTTCTCTGTGTTTTCGTGGATCAAATCCAGATGAAGCACTAACCCGTCGCTTCAGACTTGGGGATCGCAGTGGTGCAACCATAAAATTAAAACTCATGTTTTATCGACTTGCAATATACTCCCAGTGTTTGTAGACTGTCCTACAAAAACTTGGCTACATGGTAGTGGAAAAAATTAGCATGCATCAAACTGCGTCTCGGACAGCACACACCATCTCGGATACTTATGCTTTTAGAGCACCACCTACGTCTATGTCTGCAGCTGCTTCTGTTACATAAAGCGTATAATAAAGTTAATTTACTGGCTTAATAAAATAATGTTACGACATTACAGAACAGTCTACGTGTTTGGCGAATGTACCAGAAGAATCTCGCTCTAATGTGTGTGTCAAGCCCGCAATTAATTACTTAGTACACACTGGCTCTAAGACGTGGTTTGGAACGTTCTGGTCTGTGAGCGGAGGTATAAATACATGGCGGCAGCGACCTTGGTTTTCAGTATTGTTGCGACATATTTACAGTACGGTTCGAGTTTATTGTCGGCCGATTACAAGTGATTACTGTGTACGTTCAACTGGTTATTAGTGGAGTGTTGCGTTTTATAATCGGGCGGTATATTGTAATACAATTGTGTTTTAATATTAGTTGACATTTTATTACATGTGAACAATTTGTATTTGATTTGTTGTAAGAGACTGTGTTGTTAATTACGAACTGTTTAACTGTGAAAATTAAAGCAGGTGGTTAGTGACTTAATTGGTGTCTCGTATTTTGTTTCCACTGTACCTACGACGATCAAGTAGACCCTGTGATATAATATATCCCTGATTTATTCTAGAATATGCTTATGTCACGCCTTACAAAGGTTTTTCCAGTCCGCTGTAGGAGAGGATTCTCAAGCCACATAATTTGGCTTTTTTCACTCAAAGACCTATTGTTTTTGGTGAAGATCGGTTAAGGGAAAGGGGTAGTTTACCTGCAACGTTTTATTTTAACAAGGGTAATTGTTTCTATGACGAACGATAACTGCCGTAAATTCAAACTGAATCAAATAATTTTTTCATACCTCCCTTAATTATAGAGAACTCAAGGTCTTTTGATTTTTATGAAGATCAGTTAAGAGAAAAGGGTAGTTTACCTGCAACGTTTTATGTTTTAACAAGGGTAATTTTTCTTATGACGAATAATACCTGCCGCACATTCAAAGAGAATCAAATAATTTTTTGCATTTGTTCCTGAATTGTTAAGTACTCAAGGTCTGTTGATTTTGGTGAAGATCGGTTAGGGGAAAGGGGTAGTTTACTCGCAACACTTTACGTTTTAACAACGGTAATTTTTTCGATGACGAACGATAACAGCCGCAAATTCAAACAGAATCGAATAATTGTTTGCATACAGCCCTGAATTGTAGAGTACTCAAGATTTGTTCATTTTGGTGAAGATCGGTTAAGGGGAAGGGTAGTTTACCTGCAACATTTTATGTTGTAACAAGAGAAATTTTTTCATGACGAACGATAACTGCCGTAAATTTAAACAGAATCAAATAATTTTTTACATATGTGCCTGAGTTGTAGAGGACTCAGGCACTATTGATTTTGGTGAAGATCGGTTACGGGGAAAGGGCAGTTTACCGGAAACATTTTTTGTTGTAACAAGAGTAAGGTACTTAATTTTGATAAATAAAGTATTCTGATAAGAATATCTTAATAATCCACTGTAGAAATGTAGATGAAATTCTATAAATAAAGAGGCTACTTGAGCGGGGTGGGGGTAATTTTCTATAAACGAAAATTATAGTAGAAGGGGGAGGGGATAATTTTTGTATATATGTACTACGCTATCGGCAACAAAGAAGTAGTTTGTTTTTAAAATTCCTTCCCGGCCTGTTTGGCCGTAGACCAATGTTTTCTGCAAAACCAGACGTTTCGGCAGTGCTATCGACTTCCATCATCAGTGAAAATCGAGTGCGATAACGTGAGGTGGTATACGTTAGTGACCACAGTACTGTGGTTAAGGCTGAAGCAGTAAGTAGAAAGAAGTAGTTTCTATGGAAATAATTCATTTCGAAAATCATTTTAAATATAAATCTTAGAACACGGAAGTCATGTATGGTTCTCAATACCGATACTTTATTTAACATACTAAACACTAAAAAAGACTATAGTGTATAGAGTAATACATCTTAAAAGGAAAACTAATCACCTAATACGTCATTGTATTTCGTAAAAAGTGTAATCAATATTAGAACATTTTTTTATAACAAAATCAGTAGACTTGTCCACTGTATGCTCCATTACACTCTTCCATCTGATAACTCTATACACTGCATAGATAACGTCCCAGACTTTCGACGCTGCGTTCGTGAAATTCTTACTGTCAGGGATTTTACACAAAGTACCTTACGTCTCCCTTATCTTAACATTTTAAAGAAATAAAGCCAATATTTACATTTATATTCTTCTTTAATTTAAATGTAACATGAATATTTATATCGTCAGCTACACTGCGACAAAGTCTATTTACTATTACACAACGTTGTTTTATTTACTTTACACTACGGTTTTCGTCTGTTCGCTTTGTATTGAAAAATGTTTCTCCCTCCGCTCTTTAAAATTCAGTCAAATGTAGAAAGTTGGTTTTATTTATTTATCGCCACATGTTATGTCATAGAAATAGAAATTTACTTAGCCTGTGTGGATAAGTGTAGGCCTACTTGTGAAGTTGTGGATTATCTGTTCCCTACTGTCAAACTGATGTCAACATTTACGTTTACTCGCGTATTTATTAATTAATATTTATTTAGATGAATTGGACAGTACTAAATAAAAGTTTACTTGTATTATGTTACATGTACAAGAACAGATATGATGACAACTTACCAATTTTCTTTAAAAACCCATTTTAGACACTTCTATTAACAATTTTGCGTAAAAAAGCAGACAAATGGTAAAGAACATACAAGATAAAATAAAAAGATTTTCTGAAGTATTCATCAATAATCTGCAAAGATTTGGAAGAGGATATAATAGATACAACTAACGCATAATCTTAATATTACTAACGACGTTTAAGGAATGAGGCAACCAGCATTGGTTAATTATTTAAGAAACGGTACGATAAGCAAAATGTAACGGGGAAAGTATTTTCCACACAAGAGGGAAAAGCTGTATGTGTGTACAAGTTAGAAATACAAAACGGAGGATAATCAAATGTATGAAATGGATGTACGAATTAAAATAAATTTGGTAAATTTAATTTTCTCTGGATGTGACTTTGCATATACACCAAAATACATCAATCACGGCGAGACACATATACGATCTCTAAAAACATTTAACTGTGGAATTAAATTGTTACAAAAATGGAATGCAGCCGTGTTACGAAGCAAAAGAATGAACCTAAAGAAAAATAATTGAATAGAATATTTGAATTCGGTCCGATAATATCCAACAAGTTAGGTGTGTTCCTTGTAAATCGAGTTTTATGTTTCACAAACTGAAATGAAATGTTTCCATAGAAACTACTCCTTTGTTTCCGATAACGTAGTACACATATAAAATATCGGTATGGAGAACCATACATGACTTCCATGTTCTAAGATTTATATTTAAAATCATTTTCGAAATGAAATATTACCATAGAAACTACTTCTTTCTACTTACTGCTTCAGGCTTAACCACAGTACTGTGGTCACTAACGTATACCACCTCACGTTATCGCACTCGATTTTCACTGATGATGGAAGTCGATGGCATTGCCGAAACGTCTGGTTTTGTAGAAAACATTGGACTACGGCCAAACATCCTGGGAAGGAATTTTAACAAAAACTATTTCTTTGTTGCCGATAACGTAGTACACATATATATAAAAAATATGCATAAAATTAATGGCTTGTATAAGTTAATGATTGATCTCCATTAAGTAGTGTTCAAGTTTCTAAAGTTTTAATACTGTGATGTCCGTAATTAATACATCAGAGCAGGTTTAGTGTGTATGAGGGTACACCGTGGACAAAAATTTTCAACATTTCCTATTGAGCGTTGCTTAGAGTAAAGCTGCGAATCTACAGTGTACGTTTCACAGAACAAACACGCGGAAAAGAAGGAGCGCTCCGAAGTCACTCATGGACCCTCAGCATCTTGCAGAGGGTTCATTCCCTAAAGACGAAAAGTCTGTCTATGAATCGTTCCTCTGTAAACACGTGCAGTTACACTGCCCAGCGATCCACAGGAAGCAAATCGCTGTCCACGCTGGACACTTTTTCGGCTTGCACGCGTTATGTTGGTATGGGTTTCGGCACTTTCCATTTAAAAAGCGTGCAAATGTAAGAAAATAAACATGAGTGAGGCCGGAAATAACGCGAATTGTGTGTGTGTGTGTGTGTGTGTGTGTGTGTGTTCCCTGCCTTTTTATTGCAGTAATCATAATAATAAAATGGAAACGTAAACATTACATAATTGAGATATGCTTTCCTGCCACGAAAGATATATTTTCACTAACACATGATTTACACTAAAATGAAAAAATTATAATTTTATTGCCTGGCAACAAAATTATTTTATTTTTAACAATTACCATTGTTTGAAAAAGTTTAAATTAATTTTCAAGTACTTTACTGTTGTTAAAACGTAAAAGGTTGCAGGTAAACTACCCCTTCCCTTTAACCAATCTTCACCAAAAACAAAAGTGCTTGAGATCTCTACAATTCAGGGATGTATGCAAAAAATTATATGATTCTGTTTGAATTTGCGGCTGTTATCGTTTGCCATAGAAAATTACCCTTGATAAAAAAATGTTGCAGGTAAACTACCCCTTCCCCTTAACCGATCTTCACCAAAAACAATTGGTCTTGAGAACTCTACAATTCAGGGCTGTATGCGAAACATTATTTGATTCTGTTTGAATTTGCGGCTGTTATCGTTTGCCATAGAAAATACCCTTGATAAACATAAAACGTTGCAGGTAAACTACCCCTTCCCCTTAACCGATCTTCACCAAAAACAAAAGGTCTTGAGAACTCTACAATTCAGGCCTGTATGCGAAACATTATTTGATTCTGTTTGAATTTGCGGCTGTTATCGTTTGCCATAGAAAATACCCTTGTTAAAACATAAAACGTTGCAGGTAAACTACCCCTTTCCCTTAACCGATCTTCAACAAAAACGATATGTCTTGAGAACTCTACAATTTAGGGCTGTATGCAAATAATCTTTTGATTCTGTTTCAATTTGCGGCTGTTATGGTGTGCCATAAAAAATACCCTTGTTAAAACATAAAACGTTGCCGGTAAACTACCCCTTTCCCTTAACCGATCTTCACCAAAAACAATAGGTCGTGAGTACTCTACAAATCAAGGCTGTACGCAAAAAATTATTTGATTCTGTTTGAATTTGCGGCAGTTATCGTTTGCCATAGAAAAAAATCTATAGACAGACAGACACACAGACACACACATAGACACTTTTCGAAAAAAGACTTTTTCTCATGTTTTGAGTGTAGTACAATCAGAATCTGCAATAATCTCGAACACGAATTTTTTTGCCATCACCATACTTCCATTCCTTAAGGAACATGGAAGTAAATATCGGTATGGAGAACCATACATGACTTCCATATTCTAAGATTTATATTTAAAATCATTTTCGAAATGAAATATTACCATAGAAACTACTTCTTTCTACTTACTGCTTCAGGCTTAACCACAGTACTGTGGTCACTAACGTATACCACCTCACGTTATCGCACTCGATTTTCACTGATGATGGAAGTCGATGGCATTGCCGAAACGTCTGGTTTTGTAGAAAAAAATGGACTACGGCCAAACATCCTGGGAAGGAATTTTAACAAAAACTATTTCTTTGTTGCCGATAACGTAGTACACATATATATAAAAAATATGCATAAAATTAATGGCTTGTATAAGTTAATGATTGATCTCCATTAAGTAGTGTTCAAGTTTCCAAAGTTTTAATACTGTGATGTCCGTAATTAATACATCAGAGCAGGTTTAGTGTGTATGAGGGTACACCGTGGACAAAAATTTTCAACATTTCCTATTGAGCGTTGCTTAGAGTAAAGCTGCGAATCTACAGTGTACGTTTCACAGAACAAACACGCGGAAAAGAAGGAGCGCTCCGAAGTCACTCATGGACCCTCAGCATCTTGCAGAGGGTTCATTCCCTAAAGACGAAAAGTCTGTCTATGAATCGTTCCTCTGTAAACACGTGCAGTTACACTGCCCAGCGATCCACAGGAAGCAAATCGCTGTCCACGCTGGACACTTTTTCGGCTTGCACGCGTTATGTTGGTATGGGTTTCGGCACTTTCCATTTAAAAAGCGTGCAAATGTAAGAAAATAAACATGAGTGAGGCCGGAAATAACGCGAATTGTGTGTGTGTGTGTGTGTGTGTGTGTGTGTTCCCTGCCTTTTTATTGCAGTAATCATAATAATAAAATGGAAACGTAAACATTACATAATTGAGATATGCTTTCCTGCCACGAAAGATATATTTTCACTAACACATGATTTACACTAAAATGAAAAAATTATAATTTTATTGCCTGGCAACAAAATTATTTTATTTTTAACAATTACCATTGTTTGAAAAAGTTTAAATTAATTTTCAAGTACTTTACTGTTGTTAAAACGTAAAAGGTTGCAGGTAAACTACCCCTTCCCTTTAACCAATCTTCACCAAAAACAAAAGTGCTTGAGATCTCTACAATTCAGGGCTGTATGCGAAACATTATTTGATTCTGTTTGAATTTGCGGCTGTTATCGTTTGCCATAGAAAATACCCTTGATAAACATAAAACGTTGCAGGTAAACTACCCCTTCCCCTTAACCGATCTTCACCAAAAACAAAAGGTCTTGAGAACTCTACAATTCAGGGCTGTATGCGAAACATTATTTGATTCTGTTTGAATTTGCGGCTGTTATCGTTTGCCATAGAAAATACCCTTGTTAAAACATAAAACGTTGCAGGTAAACTACCCCTTTCCCTTAACCGATCTTCAACAAAAACGATATGTCTTGAGAACTCTACAATTTAGGGCTGTATGCAAATAATCTTTTGATTCTGTTTCAATTTGCGGCTGTTATGGTGTGCCATAAAAAATACCCTTGTTAAAACATAAAACGTTGCCGGTAAACTACCCCTTTCCCTTAACCGATCTTCACCAAAAACAATAGGTCGTGAGTACTCTACAAATCAAGGCTGTACGCAAAAAATTATTTGATTCTGTTTGAATTTGCGGCAGTTATCGTTTGCCATAGAAAAAAATCTATAGACAGATAGACACACAGACACACACATAGACACTTTTCGAAAAACGACTTTTTCTCATGTTTTGAGTGTAGTACAATCAGAATCTGCAATAATCTCGAACACGAATTTTTTTGCCATCACCATACTTCCATTCCTTAAGGAACATGGAAGTAAATATCGGTATGGAGAACCATACATGACTTCCATATTCTAAGATTTATATTTAAAATCATTTTCGAAATGAAATATTACCATAGAAACTACTTCTTTCTACTTACTGCTTCAGGCTTAACCACAGTACTGTGGTCACTAACGTATACCACCTCACGTTATCGCACTCGAGTTTCACTGATGATGGAAGTCGATGGCATTGCTGAAATGTCTGGTTTTGTAGAAAACATTGGATTACGGCCAAATATCCCGGGAAGGAATTTTAACAAAAACTACTTCTTTGTTGCCGATAACGTTGTACACATATATATCAGTGGCGAAGTTACATGGAGGCAATTGAGGCAATGCCTACCCTAAAAAATTCTGTAGAATAAAAATTATAAATACGTATGAACTACATAACGTAAAGATTATACATTGTTACTGCGACTGTCAAATTTATTAAACCGAAACGTGCTTTATTGAGCGACCGCTAGATGGTGACAGGTGAGATTCGGCATAGTTCGTTTAAAGCGAATGAGGCAACCTGAACTTGCCTCAGCGTTTTTTGTATACATCGTATGTAAGCAATTTAGTGGTGTGATAGGGAAGTGTAGTGAAGGGGGATTGTCCCGCGCTGTACACAGAGCGTTGAGTCATGCCTCACTTCTGTGGTCCAAACAGTTAAGTTAAAGCGCCTGTGTTGTTTCTAAGTGTTTATTTTATGCGGTTATTAAAAGTGTCACTGTTATTCCGCTGAACTAACAGATGATCAAGATTGTTATTTGAATTATTTGTAACATTAAACATATATATAGAAACTAACCAAGTTTAAAAATTTGAAGTTCAATCAGTTGTATTATTGTGTATGACTAATACAAGGATTGTTCAATAGACACACGTATAGAGCTGTAAAGCATTTTTTATTCAACGATTTTAAAATAAGTCTCCAATAACCATTAAGACATGAGTTCCACTGTTGCACTAACCTGTAGATTCCCTGCTAGTAAAATTCTTACGGCTGTTTGTGGAACCATTCGGTTACAGCAAACTCTACCTCAGCGTCCGATTTGACCCACCGTCCTTTTAGTGATTCCTTAAAAAAATTTAAGATAAGATTTTTGCCTACCCATTCATTAACTACTAGCTTCGCCAGTAAGCAAATTGATGTCCATTTTTTCGGCTTGCACGCGTTATGTTGGTGTGGGTTTCGGCACTTTCCATTTAAAAAGCGTGCAAACGTAAGAAAATAAACATGAGTGAGGCCAGAAATAACGTGAATTGTGTGTGTGTGTGTATGTGTTTGTGTCTTACCTGCCTTTTTATTGCCGTATTAAATGAAAAATATTATATTACATTAAAATGAAAAAATTTTAATTTTATTGCCTGGCAACAAAATTATTTATTTTTTAACAATTACCATTGTTTCAAAAAGTTTAAATAAATTTTCAAGTACTTTACTCTTGTTAAAACGTAAAAGGGTGCAGGTAAACTACCCCTTCCCCTTAACCGATCTTTACCAAAATCGAAAGTCCTTGAGACCTCTACAATTCAGGGACGTATGCAAACAATTATTTGATTCTGTTTGAATTTGCGGCAGTTATCGTTTGCCATAGAAAATACGCTTGATAAAAAACGTTGCAGGTAAACTACCCCTTCCCCTTAACCGATCTTCACCAAAAACAATAGGTCTTGAGAACTCTACAATTTAGGGCTGTATGCAAATAATCTTTTGATTCTGTTTGAATTTGCGGCTGTTATCGTTTGCCATAGGAAATACCCTTGTAAAAACATAAAACGTTACAGGTAAACTACCCCTTTCCCTTAACCGATCTTCACGAAAAACAATAAGTCTTGAGAACTCTACAATTCAGGACTGTATGCGAAACATTATTTGATTCTGTTTGAATTTACGGCTGTTATCGTTTGCCAAAAAAACAAAATTCCCTTGATAAAAAAAACCGTTGCAGGTAAACTACCCCTTTCCCTCAACCGATCTTCACCAAAAACAATAAGTCGTGAGCACTCTACAAATCAGGGCTGTATGCAAAAAATTATTTGATTCTGTTTGAATTTGCGGCAGTTATCGTTTGCCATAGAAAAAAAATCTACAGACACACAGACACACACACAGACACTTTTCGGAAAACGACTTTTTTTCATGTTTTGAGTGTAGTACAATCAGAATCTGCAATAATCTCGAACACGATTTTTTTTGCCATCACCATACTTCCATTCCTTAAGGAATATGGAAATAAAAATCGGTATGGAGAACCATACATGATTCCATGTCCTAAAATTTATATTTAAAATCATTTAAATATTAAGTTCTGAAACTTGAGTTCTGAAAAAAAGTACGTATCAGCTAAAATGATACCACCATGTCAGGTGGATTGAGACTATCCTCAACCTTCGTGAGGAAGTATACTTTTGGATAAAATGTCCTATAGGTCGAACGAAGAGTAGCTAAAGGTAGCTGCGATCTGTTTCCTGTAATGAAATTGGACTCTCGCTGCGAGTGGCCGAGGGATGTCTATAGTGTTATCAAAGTCTTTTCTGTCAATAATATACTAGTCATTTTTCTTTTCTAAAATCGAGTCTTGATTTCTTTCTTTCCATTTGTCTTCTGCTTTCCTGAACGACTATTCTGTTCACCCGTATAATTATAAATTTCTCAGCAAAACATTTCTTCCTTAATACGTTTGTGTCTCCTGTTTAACACCCACCATTCTGATCCATGTCATAATGCTATATTCCACACAGGCTAGTAAATAACTAGCCATCAGGGAGGTCAAAATATTTTCAAGGATGGGCAAACAATTTTCCAAAGGAGAAAAATATTTATATATTTTTCATACATACACACATGCACATATAAATTTATAATTCTCATATCATAATAGAAATAAGTACACAGATTTTATTAATTGCTTTAATACAACAACACTGCCCAGCGATCCACAGGAAGCAAGTCGATGTCCACCTTTTCGGCTTGCACGCGTTGTGTTGGTGTGGGTTTCGGCGCTTTCCATTTAAAAAGCGTGCAAACATAATAAAATAAACATGAGTGAGGCCAGAAATAACGCGAATTTTGTGTGTGTGTGTGTGTGTGTGTGTGTGTGTGTGTGTGTGTGTGTGTGTGTGTGTGTGTGTGTGTGTGTGTGTGTGTGTGTGTGTGTGTGTGTGTGTGTGTGTGTGTGTGTGTGTGTGTGTGTGTGTGTGTGTGTGTGTGTGTGTGTGTGTGTGTGTGTGTGTGTGTGTCCTGCCGGCCTTTTTGTTACGGTAATCACAATAATAAAACTTTGGAAAAGTAAACATTACATAATTGAGATATGCTTGCCTGCCAGGAATGATATATTTTCACTCATACATGATTTAAATTAAAATGAAAAATATAGATTTTTGTTAAAGTGAAATGAAATGTTTCCGTAGAAACTACTTCTTTGTTGTCAATAACGTAGTACACATATAAAACTTATAAAAATTTACCTCCTCCATCATCAATTACAATTTTAATTTATAAAAAAATTACCCCCTCCCCCTTCAACTACCCTTTTCATTTATAGATATTTCATCTACCTTTCTACAGTGGATTATTATGACCTTGTTTTCAGGATATTTTATTTATCAAAATTAAGCACTTTACTCTTGTTAAAACGTAAAACGTTGCTGGTAAACTACCCCTTTCCCTTAACCGATCTTCACCAAAAACAACAGGCCTTGAGTCCTCTACAATTCAGGACTGTATGCAAAACATTATTTGATTCTGTTTGAATTTGTGGCTGTTATCGTTTGCCATAAAAAAATTCTACACACAGACACACACACAGACACTTTTCGAAAAATGACTTTTTTTCATGTTTTGATGGTAGTACAATCAGAATCTGCCGTTATCTCGAACACGATTTTTTTTCGCCATGACCATACTTCCATTTCCTTATGGTACATGGAAGTAAAATTTAGGAAACAAGGGAAATTACAGAGATTAGACGAAACAACGTACTCACTGTTTTAAGGTACAACGTATCAATGATTGACGTGATAAAAAATGTGTTGGGAAGCAAACTAGCTTCCGCAAAATAGTAAAGTGAGAACACTTTTATTATTAGTTACGAGTACAGTACTGGGTCATACACACGGTTTCACCCGATAATTAGAAAAGTAAATTACATAAAACGAAAGATAACTCTCTGTAAGAATTGATATAAATTGCTTTTGTTTATTCACCGCATAAAATTTAATTAGTTTCGAATTATCTCTTAATCGGCCCATTAGCTTTTAATTTGTATTTCATTCACTAGAAGTAAAAATGAGTTCAACCAACATTTTAATACTTAAAATTTTATACTACTGTTGCCGCTGCTTCTACTGCTACTGCTGCTACTACTTGCTACTACTACTACTACTACTACTACTACTACTTCTATTATACTACTACCACTACTACTACTACTACTACTACTACGACTATTACTACTACTACACACAAAAGGCGCTTGTTAGCTAATTACCATGATGAGAAATCAAGCCATGCTCTCCAAAATATGAGATTACTCGCATAACTGCTTTATCCTCATCTAGGTCCCTTTAAAAATATCACGCTAATCAAGATGAGCCATGATTATCACTTTTTTAAATGTTGTCTTTCAGTCGCCTAAATTGTTTGAAATCACCAAACAGCTGATTGTTAGGCTTATTAATGCAAGCACCAAATAGCGGTTCACGTGTGGCACATGGTTTTGTTTATATCAGGATTCAACTAACAGTAGGCACATTGTAGAATAAAAACAAGTTTTATCTCGGTAAAAAAACGTGCGCATATTTCAGTTGCCTTAATAAGTTATCTGTCAATGACTGTGCGATGCAGACGAAATCTCGCGAGCCACCGAAAACCTCCTTGCGAGCTACTAGTAGTTCGTGATCGTCGGTTTGGCAACGCATAGTATAATGTACTACGGATATCAAACATTATAGCAGAGTTAGAAATTACGTAATTCAAAGGAATACTGATATTGTTCTTCTTCTTATTATTATTATTGTTATATCATATACATTATATGTACTAGAACATAGTTATACTGTATAATGTGTACTAGAACATAGTTATACTGTATAATGTATAAACTCATATTATTCAATTTTATAAATTCTCTTTCTTTCGTTGAAATTAAGTACGTCATAGAGTTACAAACATAAATATCCAGTTACTTAAGTTTATATTTAAATCCAGAGTACTTACTTGTTAATGTATCTCGTTAAGTATCTATCATACTATGTACAAGCATATTTTGCTTTTGTAAACTTTATTTTCTACAGAAGTTTCTAAACAAATATTTTACAGATACAAAGATTTTCTTTTATATTTTTATTATTCCGGCTGTACAATGTTTACACATTTTCCGCAACCAAAGATTACAGAATTGATTGAATTCTCATCTTCCACTGCTGCTTGTCCATCCAAAGATCTTCAATTTCTCGTTGCCTCAATATAGCCTGAATTTCTTCTGTCTAGGTGATAGGTGGTCTTCCTCTTTTCCTTATTCCTGGTGGGGTCCATTTCATAACTCTCCTTGGCTATCTTTTTTTGTGTCCATACCATTGTAATTTTTCTACTAGTAATTTTGTACAAACCACTATGTTATCTTTGGTATTGACGACCGCTTTCAGCAGTTAAGCCATCTTCAGGTCATTTAACAACAGAGAAATTTGAAACTGTTCACTTCTTATATACCGTTCTACCGGACCTATCTAGGCCCGCTCCCTGACGGAGTAACGTCTTACATAGCTCCACCCATAGTGGGTTGTCTTACATTTCCAATTTTGTAGCCGTTGCAATTCACGTTAACTCATCTTCTACTCTTTTTTGTTGTCTAATAAGCTGTTAAATATTTCTTCATTTTCAAATGTGGTTTTTATATTCATTAATCTTCTTTCATCTGCATTCCTTATTTTTAATATTTCCACTTCTTCCTTTAATTTCCTTTCTTTTTCTTTACTCATCACTTTTATTATCTTATAATTTACAACTGGATCTATGAATTTATGTCCTTCTTCTATAAAATGCCTAGCGTATAATGAATTCGTCGTTAACTCTCCTTCACCCCTCTTATGTTCTTTAAATCCCTGGCAAAATTGACGACCCGTTTCGCCCAGATACAATTTGTCACATTCCCCAACTAAGCATATATACTCCACTTTTCTTCAATATGTCATCTTCTTCAAAAGTCGTGGTTTTTATTATATCAAACACGGTTTTCGATTTTTTAACCGCTACCTCTATATTATATTTTCTAAAACATTTTTGTATCTTTCTTGTGTTATAACCTATATATGATATGGATCCCTTATACTCCTTTTCTTTACTATTCTCATTTTTTGTTTCTTCTCTTCGTTTTATATTATTAAATATTTTATCTACTACATTCGTATTATATTGTTGTTTTTTGCAATTATTTTTATTCTTTCTATTTCTTTCTTTCTGTTTTCCTCATCTCCTATACAACTGTTTATTCTATGACAGAAATTATTATTTATCGCTGCCATTTTATACTGTATTGGATGGTATGAATCATTTGGTATTACAATATCCGTATATGTGCTTTTCCTATAAATGTCAAATTTTAGTTTATTTTCTCTTGTTATTCTTATGTTTAAATCTAGGAAATTTATTTCCTTGTTTCCTACTTCCATTTTAAATTTTATACTCTCTTCTAAATTGTTAACCTCTTTAAAAAATACCTTTAATTCTTCATCATCGCCCTCCCATATTAACAAGATATCGTCTACATACCTCATCCATTTCTTAATGTTGTCTTTATTTTTCACCGTTGACATTATTTTATTTTCAAAGTAGTTCATGTAAATTTCTGCCGTTATCGGTGTCATTGATTATCCCATTGGAAGTCCCTTCTTCTGAATATAAAACTTATTATTAAACGTAAAGTAATTTTGCTTCAAACACTTTTGTATTACTTTTATTAATTCTTCTTTCTTTCGTATCCTTTCAATTTGTTCTTTTCAATTAGTTTTAACGTTTCTTCAACCGGGATGTTTGTAAACATATCTACTACATCAAGCGATATTAACCTTGAACTTTCCTTTACTTGTACTTCTTCTTTCAGTGCTTCTATCAACGTTTTGTTATTTTCTATACTATGTTTCTTCTCGAAGTCATAATATACTTTTAGTATTTTACTACATTCTTTTGATAACTTATATGCTGGTGCTCCAATAAACGATATTATTGGCCTAACTGGGAGGTTTTCTTTGTGCAGTTTTATCTGACATTTAAATTTAAGGGCTTCCGGATTTGATTCTGTTAGTTTTACTTTATTCTTAAAAATAGTGGAATTTTTTTATTAATTTCTTCACTCTACTTTGAAATTTATTAGTATAATCATATTTAATCTCTTCATAATTATTACTTTTTATAAATTCATTCCCTTTCTGTATATAATCTTCTTTATCTATTAGCACTACGGAGTTGCCTTTGTCCGCTTTTGTTACCATAATATTATTCTGTTTTATTTTATTTTTTAACTGTTTTATGTTTCCCTTAATAGCCATACTATTTCCCCCTTGTCTTTTGTTCTTTTCTTTTAATGCTCCCACAATGTTAGTAATTTCAAATCTTAATTTTTTTTATTTTCTCCTCTTTTTCTTTGCTTATTATACTTTCACATTCTATTAATAAACCTTCTTTATTCAAATTCTTTGGCGGTGCATATTTTAGGCTTTTTTCTAGTAATCTCTTTTCTTCGTTATTAAATACCACCTCTGTTAAATTAACTATTCTCTCGGATAACTTGAAATCTGCTTGATCTGGTTTTTTCATTCTCGTATCATTCATTTCTTTTAACCATTCTAATTTAGTTTTCAACTTCTTGCTTCTTTCTTCCAATTTCGTCTTGATATACCGCTCACCAAAATCGTAAAAAATTTCATCTATTTCTATGCAATTATACTTTTGATGTAGTTCTAAGTGCATTTTTAGTAATTTTGTATTATACGTATTCAGTTGCTGATACAAATATTTTATTTCCTGTTTTACCCATAACTGTTTACTTACTTAACTTCTTGACCTTTTTCCGTATGTCACTACTTCCTTTTATTTAGATTTTTGCATACTTTGATATTATATTATTAAGTAAACACGGTTTATTAAACCAAATTTTAGACAAAGTTATCTTTAACTTAACTTTTGTTTTCAAATATTTATAGAAATCTTCCGCTTTATTTCTCTGCTCCATTATTCTTCTACTCCTTAGATTTGTCAATCTATTAATTTATTGTTGTATTGTAATTTTTGTGTTTGGATACAATCAACAATTGAATTTTTTACATTCATTCTGTCCTTAATAACTTCATTTCTAATTTTCTCGCGTCTGGATACTCTTGCCGAACATCTCCAAAAGTCCATCTCTGCTGTCATTAATGTTATTCTTGTGTGTTTATTGGTAATCCAAACTTCTGAGCAGTAAGTCGCGATACTTCTTACAATTGTTTTAAATATTTTGATTTTAGTTTCTGCTGCAATTTTTTTATCGCACAGAATTCCATTTAATGTACATATAGCCATCTTTTCCAAATTAATTCTGGATTGTATTGCTTTGGCTTGCTTCCCACTGGCCGTAATTTTCACCCCTAAATACCTGTATTCTCTGTATATGAAATCTTCCCCACGTCTTCCTCCAATATCAAGTCTTGATAAAGGTCACCTATTGCCATGTATTTTTTGTGTTTTTTTCATATTTATCTATAGTCCCCATTTCTGATATTCCTGTATCAATTTTCTAGTATTGTACTCTATGTCTTAAAAATCTTGAGCCAAAAGTAACTGGTATTAGAAAACTGTAATGAATAAACTGTATCACCATCAGTTGGAATCCCCATGTTCCTGCACAATTTTTTCAAGTTTCTATTGCTTTCTCCGTATACATTTTGAAAATCGTGGGTGATAGACAACATCCCTGGCGTAAACCTTTGACAAGCTCTTTCCTATTTTTATTCTTGATATTGAATTGTTATAGATTTTGTATTCCTTATATGATAAGGGTTGATATTAGTTGATTTTAAAGCTGTCCATAGATTGGCAAACGGTACATTGTCATAGGCTTTTCCAGTGTCAATAAAAATTAAATGAAGAGGTTGTGATCGAACTGTTTTCTTTTAATTATTTGCTGTAAGGAGAAAATATGATCTATAGTTGATCTACCAACTCTGAAACCTTCTTGTTCTTTAGCTTCCATTTCCTTAAAGTCAGCTTCTAAAAAATGTTTAAGTACTCTCTTCCATTTTCATATGCATATGCAATTTATATTTGCATTTTTTCAAATGATCTTTGTTTCCCTTCTTGTGTATTGTAGAAATGTATCCCATCTTCCAATCTGATGGTACCTCTTCTCCACTCCGATGTTTTCAAAAAGATATCTTAATAATTCATATAATTTATTTGTACCATTTTTCAATAACTCTGAGGGAACATCTCCAATTCCAGCCGGTCTTCCATTCTTTAGAGATTTTACAGCTTCTTTTGCAATATTTATATCCAAGAAAATATAACTATCTGATATTTTTCCTACATTCCCTTCAACGTCTTCCAGATATACTTAAAAGATTTCCTTTTAAGTATAAAAATTCTCTATTACTAAAAATTATTGATAATTTTTGTTGTCAAAATAACTGTAATATATTTTAAAAGAGACGTCCTATAAATAACGTGAGTATCCTGCCCGACGCTTCAGACGTACTTGCTTAGTTAAAATGCACACACGACGTTCTAAACCACTCAATAAAATGTACATGATGCTTGTAAATTGCCCGAATGTTCTTACGAGAGGAAACGAGTTACCAGCAAATACACGGTACTTGTTCTTTTTGTTTTTACGTAAATTGTGTTAAACATATCAGATGTATTGAGGCACTTTATCGATACGTTTTGCATAATAGTCACTTTATATTCTCAAGTACACTCACGTAAAACTAGAAGTCGTTGTCGTAATTTACATAAACATTTTGCTACAGCTGTGTAATTCTAATGTTGGAACCTATTGATTGTAAAATCTCGTAGTAGCAACCAGCGATTTTGGAAGCAAACACTGTTGTCACAAATGTAAGTACGGTTTTGTTACCAGATGGTTTATTTTACCCGTCAACTGTTAAATCCCGGCAAATCTGTCAGTACAAGCATAATCACAAATTTAAGAATTATGAATATGTGAATAAAAAGTATACTATATTTAATGTTTTTCTCTGCAGTCTGCTTCTATTTTATGTTTCAGTATTATTATTTAGCTTTCTGACAATTGTCTAAGAAATTTTGATGTTTTTTAGTTGGGAATTTCACTGTAATTCAACCATTTTAAACAGTGTTCTATTTGTTTTCCCATTTATTATGTTTCTTAATCTTTGCAATCTATAACATTTCGAAATTGTGTGTAAATTCAAATTGTCTTGAAGGTCTTGTCAAATTAGACAAAATATTTAGAAAAAATTTGAATGTTTCAGTAGATTCAATTATTGCTAAATATATGCCTTGCTGCAGTTTCTTAATAATTTTTTTACTACGACAGCACAGAACAATCTACGCGTTTATCGAATGTGCCAGAAAGATCTCGATGTAAGCGTGTGGTGTACGTGCTACTAGACGCATTTTGCGAGAATCTTCTCGACTGTGCCGGGCTTCGCTCGGACTGTGTCAAGGCCGTAGTAATTACGTAGTTCACGAGAGATAAGACGCAGTTTGGAAGCTTCTGGTGTGTGAGCGTGACTATAAATACATCGGGTAGCGGCTTTAGTTTTCAGTTCCATGCGAGATATTGGTTAGTGCGGTTGGAGAGTATTAGTGCGATATATTTCCAGAGCGGTTCGAGTTATTACTGTGTACGTTCATGTAGTTATTATTGAAGTGTTACGTTTTATAATCAGACGGTATAATTGTAATACAATTGAGTTTTAATATTTGTGGACATTTTATTGCGTGTGTACAATTTTCATTTGATTTGTTGTAGAGACTGTGTTGTTAATTACGAACTATTTTTACTGTAACAATTAAAGGTGTGATTAGTGACTTAATTGGTGTCTTGTACTTATTTTGTTTCCACTGTACCTACGACGATCGAGTAGACCGTCGTAACAGTGGTGTCAGAAGTGGGATAGAACGGTTAACAGTGGAAACAGTGGATACTTTGTACAAGACGAGTGTGATTCGTAATTAATCGGTAAACATGGATCCCAGTCAGATGATGAAAGCTTTACAAACACTGCTGCGGCAGACACAGGAAGAAGCTGAAAAACGACAGGATGAGAAACGCAGACAGGAGGCGGAAGAAGCAGAAAGACGACAAAAGGAAGAACGAAGACAGGAAAGGAACGTCAGAAATCACTAATAAGTGATAAGAACTCACTTAAGAAAGACAAAAAGATAAAACGGAAGATCTCTTTGAAACTATGCAGAAACAGTTGCAAGAACATAGTACCGCAAAATTGGGTCTCCTACGAGGTGAGCTTAATAAACAAGTTACTAAAATATCGGAGATACAAGAATCAATGACATTAAAAATAGCTGAAGTAGAAAAATCTGTCTCGAGTGTTGAAGAATCGATGTCTACAAAATTATCTGAAGTAGAAAAATCTGTCTTGACTGTGGAAGAAACTATGTCAACAAAAATATCTGCAGTAGAAGACTCGATTACAAATATAAAAGAGCAGATTAAAAATGAAGTCGAGCAGTGTCTGAAATCACAACCAAATCAACGTTGTGAACAGACTGTACCAATGATAAAGATAGAAAAAGACGCAGAAAATAAGTCAATAGAGAAAGTAACTTTGCCTTCAGTAGGGACAGTTCATGTCAAAGCTGCAACCTTTGACGGAAGCAGTCACTGGGCAACGTACCTCCGCCAATTTGAAGCTGCTGCATGCGCAAATAATTGGACAGAGAAAGACAAGGCAGTCTCACTCGTCCTCGCATTAAAAGGACCCGCGGCAGAATTGCTACAGAAAGTGCCACCTGACAGCCAGAACATCTATGCCGAGTTGATAAAAGCTCTAGAATTACGGTATGGTGATAAACATTTGCGAGATGTGTACTGCACCCAGTTGAGAGCAAGGCGACAGCATTCCGGGGAGAGTCTTCAAGAGTTTGAAGCAAGTATCGACAGACTAATTAGACTGGCCTATCCTGAAGCGCCAGAAGATTTTCGAACGCGTTTTGCGATGCAGACAATTACTGCCGGTGTCCGAGATAGCGAACTACAGCAAGTGTTACGAATAGCAAGACACCAGAACAGTGCGGACGCCCTGGTACATGCTTTGCAATTTGAGGCCGCCAAATCAGCGTCTGGTTGGACAAGTCATAAAGTGCGCGCGCTAAAAGATCGCGACGGCACAGACGATGAGGAAGAAGAACAGGGAACACAGACTCGACGGTCGGCGCCACAGAATAAAATAAGAAAGGATGGAAGACCGAAGTGTTATAGATATGGGAAACCTAAACATCTACAACGAGATTGTCGGGTTAGAATTCAGCAGCAGGGAAACGACCAGTAGTCGGTACAACGGGGCGTGTGCTGACTAACTGGAGGAACGAAGCCCCTAGACAATACGCAATTTCTACACTTCAGAAAAACAGCGGGAGCTTGGTAGTTACCGGATTTGTTCAAGAAAGGCCAACCTCGATTACAGTTGACACAGGCGAAACAGTTTCTATTGTGCGCCCCGACGTGGTGAAAGATCTCAAGCCAATCTGGTGCTCTTGCAGCTTGCTAACAGCTACTGGACGGCCTGTAAAAGTGTATGGAAAAGTGGAGATACACCTACGCCTCGGTAGACTTGAGTTTAATCATCAAGTACTTGTTGCAGACATTGTGGATGAAGCAATTCTTGGTGTGGACGTTATGAACGCATACGGATTTATAGTCGACTTCAAAAACAATGTCTTGAGAATCGGAGGCGAAGAGGTAATGCTATCAACAATGACGACAGCAGAAAAATCGATGGACGTCATAAACCAAGTGGCCGTAACTGTTCTGCCAAACTCCGAAAAGATCATCATGGTTAGAACTGCGGTAGATACTAGGGGCAATCAGTGCTCTATATTCGAACCCCAGGTAGTCAGCACACCGGGCATACTAATTGCCAGAAGTTTAGTAAAACCTGACGAAACCGGAAATGTACCTATTAGAGTGGCGAATATTTTGGATCAAGCTATCACTTTACAAAGCAATACGCTCCTAGGCAAATTGACTTCTGTGCCCTGGGTAGCCGGAATAACGCAACGAAGATCCAATTCTTCGGATACTTCTAAATTACCAGAGGAACTGCAAGAATTATTGAACAGATCTTCTAACGACCTCTCAAGTGGTGAGATAAAAGAACTCGGACAGTTTTTACACGAATTCAAAGATTGTTTTGCAGTTCATGGACAGTCACTGGGAAGAACCTCTCTTGTGCAACATCGCATCAATACCGGGGACACAACACCGATACGCCAACCTCCTCGAAGGCCTCCATTATCTAAACAAGAGGAGATGTCTCGGTTAGTACAGGACATGTTGACAGAGGGAGTAATCGAACCTTCGTCAAGTGCTTGGTCTTCCCCTGTAGTGCTGGTAGCGAAGAAGGATGGTGGATTGCGTTTCTGCGTAGACTACCGGAGGTTAAATGACGTTACAAAGAAAGACTGCTATCCATTACCTCGCGTTGACGATACACTCGACACGTTGTCCGGAGCACAGTGGTTTTCCACATTGGATCTAAAGAGTGGATATTGGCAAGTGGGTCTTCATCAAGAAGACAAGGAAAAGACCGCTTTCTCGACCCCAAGTGGCTTATTCCAATTTAACGTCATGCCATTTGGACTCTGCAATGCACCGGCAACATTTGAAAGATTGATGGACCTGATACTCCGAGGCCTGACTTGGAAAACTTGCCTTGTTTACTTAGACGATGTCATAGTAATCGGGAAGACTTTCGAAGATCATTTGGAAAACGTTAAGGAAGTTCTAACTAGAATTCACGGTGCACAACTGAAGCTGAGCCCGAAGAAGTGTTCTCTATTCCAGAAGGAAGTACAGTATTTGGGCCATCTGGTTTCGGCAGCGGGCGTTAGCATGTATCCTAATAAAGTATACACCGTAAGAGACTGGCCAGTTCCGAAGAATAAACACGAAGTTCGGAGCTTCCTGGGGTTATGCTCATATTACCGACGTTTTGTGAAAGGCTTCGCTACTATTGCTAAACCACTACATGAGCTAACGGAAAATAAACGAAACTTCCAATGGTCGAGAGAGTGTGAACAAGCATTCAGGACGTTGAAGATTGCATTATGTTCGCAGCCAATTCTCGCTTTTCCAGCTTCCGAAGGGAAGTACATCGTAGACACAGACGCAAGCAATACTGGTCTAGGAGCAGTTTTGTCTCAAGTGCAGAACGGTGAAGAACGAGTAATAGCGTATTACAGCAAAACGCTTTCTAAACCAGAGAGAAATTATTGTGTTACAAGAAGAGAGTTGTTGGCAATTGTCAGAGCTTTGGAGCACTTCCATAAATACCTCTATGGGAGGGAGTTTTCACTACGTACTGACCATGCTGCACTTGCATGGCTCTTGAGATTTAAAAATCCGGAAGGACAGTTGGCTTATCACGAAGACCATGCCCGGAAGACTGCCGACATTGCCACAGAAAGGAAGAACAAAACTCAAGCGAATATGTTCAAGCCATCACTGTAGATTTCCTGGCAGATGGCTGGACAACACAAGACTGTCGACAAGAACAGATGACTGATGAAGACATTGGACCGATCTTGACAGCAAAAGAGGAAGGTTGCCGCCCGGATTGGCAAGATATCTGCCATGGTTCCGAAGTGCTGAAGGGCTACTGGGCACAATGGGAATCTCTCACTTTAGAAAACGGATTGCTGAAAAGGGCTTACGAAAGTGCAGATGGACGAGACGTGGTCATGCAGTTGATTGATAGTTCCCCGAAGTAAAGTGCAGTCTGTTTTGAAGGAGATGCATGATGGAACATCTGGAGGCCATCTTGGCGTTAACAAAACCCTTGACAAAATACGTAAGCGATTCTATTAGCTTCATCTTCGCCACGACGTTGAGGAATGGGTTCGAACGTGTGAAATATGTGGTGCAAGCAAGGGCCCACAAACCAGAAGCAGGGGAAAAATGAGACAGTATAACGTTGGACAACCTTTCGAGAGAATTGCCATAGACATTGCTGGACCATTCCCAGTTACTGACGATGGAAACCGGTACATCATGGTTGTAGGTGACTACTTTACTAAGTGGGTGAAAGCCTACGCAATTCCAAATCAGGAGGTTACCACTGTGGCAAAGCAGTTAGTTCACAACTTCTGTTGCCGTTATGGAGCCCCTATGGAAATCCATACGGATCAAGGGAGAAATTTCGAATCAAGAGTGTTTAAAGAATTATGCCGTCTACTCGGAATTCGAAAGACCAGGACAACGCCTCTGCATCCTCAGTCGGACAGGATGGTTGAGAGATTCAACAGGACACTTGAGCAGCATCTTTCGAAAGTTGTTGACGAGAACCAAACAGACTGGGACCAACGTATTCCTTATGGCGTATAGGTCATCAGTACATGACACAACCAGCATGACTCCAGCAAAATTGGTGTTTGGGCGGGAGATTCGTCTTCCTGGGGACTTGATGTTTGGATCACCTGAGACTCAGTCCCAAGAGCCAAATAACTATTCCTCGCAATTAGAAAACCAACTGCGAGAAATGAGTCGCTTGGTAAGAGGACGGCTGAAGATTGCCAGTGATAAAATGAAAACTCGGTATGACATTCGCAGCAATAGTGTGGGTTTCCAAGAAGGAGATCAGGTCTGGTTGTTCAATCCAAAGCGCCGTCGTGGTCGCTCACCTAAGCTTCAGTCTAACTGGGAAGGACCCTACACTGTGAAAACAAGAATTAACGATGTTGTTTATCGGATTTAACAGGAAGGACAGCGAAAGTTCAAGGTCATCCACCTAGATCGCCTAGCTAAGTACAAATTTAGAGACGCTTTGCCAGTTCGGGACGAACAGGCTTAAGGAGGAGGCAGTGCTACGACGCACAGAACAATCTACGCGTTTATCGAATGTGCCAGAAAGATCTCGATGTAAGTGTGTGGTGTACGTGCTACTAGACGCATTTTGCGAGAATCTTCTCGACTGTCCCGGGCTTCGCTCGGACTGTGTCAAGGCCGTAGTAATTACGTAGTTCACGAGAGATAAGACGCAGTTTGGAAGCTTCTGGTGTGTGAGCGTGACTATAAATACATCGGGTAGCGGCCTTAGTTTTCAGTTCCATGCGAGATATTGGTTAGTGCGGTTGGAGAGTATTAGTGCGATATATTTCCAGAGCGGTTCGAGTTATTACTGTGTACGTTCATGTAGTTATTATTGAAGTGTTACGTTTTATAATCAGACGGTATAATTGTAATACAATTGAGTTTTAATATTTGTGGACATTTTATTGCGTGTGTACAATTTTCATTTGATTTGTTGTAGAGACTGTGTTGTTAATTACGAACTATTTTTACTGTAACAATTAAAGGTGTGATTAGTGACTTAATTGGTGTCTTGTACTTATTTTGTTTCCACTGTACCTACGACGATCGAGTAGACCGTCGTAACAATATATTATAGCAAAATATCGATACTCCACTTACCGCTTCTAGAAACTTAAATTTTATTGAATTTTAATGATAACATTTTCATTAATCACTGAAAAATCTAGAATATTAGCTATTTAGGAGAACAGACGGTACTTTAGAAATAGTGATAGAACACACATAAATTTACCTTATAGGCTATAGTTTTAGCGACGAAGCTCAGGAAAGAGTGAAAGAAACGTAGGAGCAACGGGATGTGAAATGAATGGTTGAAGTGTTCTTAAGAAATTGTATTTTAAAAAAACCTTATACTTGATTTAACGCATATTTGTATTTATAAATTTGACTTTACGCCCCGCATTAAGTTATAACTATACAAATGTTACACATAATAAATTATTACAAATAATTTTAGTTTAAATATGTTAATCATAATAGTACCAAATTTTGGTTTATTTGTAGGCTACTAACAAAACATTAGATGACATAGAAAAGTCGAGTTGTTCCTGGTCGTATTCCAAAGGTAAAATAGGTAAAGCTTGTAACATAAATTAGAATACGTTGCCACAAAGTTGGTAAAATAAATCAAGACAGCCAGAGTTATAGCTGTTTGTTACAAGAAGCCAGTATATATCACCTTTTACGTATGTAACTGTGTCTCGCTCTACATACTCTATGTAGTACTGACAACGCTATGAGTGTATCTGTTGCGTTACAAATAACGGGACATTTAAACTTTGCAAAACATGTTTTAACTTTCTAATTTACTGTTGTTTGTTTTTATTTCTATTAGACAATTTAGTGTTGTATTTGAGAATTCATGTTGTTGTAGTCAACTATTGATATTTCCTTGTTAGTTTTTATATTTCTCCATTTCATTTACTTCCCTTTATTTTTATTATATTTTTACTTTCTAATGACACTTTGTGAATTCAAGTAAGGTAAGCCAGGAATGACTAGCAGGACTCTTACTTTGCTTACTTACACGAGTGAGGCCCTTTTTTAATTTGTCCTGGCTGTTTTCCTTAATTAACATATGTTTCTTCTTCCAGTTACCGACGCTATCCTAGGTATTGTGGGGTACTCAGTCTTCATTTTGCTTACTAGTTATTTCATTTTATTATTATTATTAGTAGTAGTATTAGTAATAGTACTAAGTGAATAACGACCTTTGGGGGAGTGGAATACAAGATAGTCTTATGAAAATTCGGAGCTCAGTCCTATGAAACGTACTTCACCCGTCTAAAATACTTTCATTCTACAGTGAATGAACTACAGTAAACTTTTATATTAGAGATATACTGTAAACTATTTGAAAAGTAAGAAGGAACGAGACCGGGCGGACTCATGCAGAGGCTCTGAAAAGTTGTATTTGAGCTTAAACTTAGTTACTCATAAACATATAGGACTACAACGCGTGTCTGATAGAAGGTACGTTCTCAAAGGCATGGAAGGCGCAAAGTCTAGTACTGATCACCAGACCCTCATTACCGTACAGGCCAGCATGCATCTTGAGTACGGCAGGTAGGCTGCCTGAGGGGTTGCTAGAGCTCCACGTCACGGAGGATATTAAAAATCCTCGGGATTTATCCTGAAAACAATATAATTTCAGAGCAGACCAGTATACAACTGGCACCAATGGATTGGTAAAAACCGTTCACGTACTTCAGTAAGACAATCGCTGCTAGATAAGGTAAGTGTTGTTAGCTACTTTGGATGTTGGACACGCTGGATCCACTATCACACTGGATTCACGTTAAGTTTTCAGTAGATAAAAGCCACCGAAATGACAGCAGCACTCAGCAGTCTCATTGCCAGAGTGGGAGCACCCTCATCTAATAGGACGCTCCTTATGGCGGTTATGCTCCTTATTGTATACTTGTACAATTTTGAGATTTAGGCTGATATACTGGAGAAGAGCTACACAAAACGCGGATGGCTTCAGTGCAGCGAACAGATTCGTTATCTAATATATTGATGTAAAACCATATTAAGAAAAACAAATTTAGTTTATTGCCACTAGTCAGAATACAAATGAATACAAATTTGACAAGTCAGGCAGACTTTAGGACACATAGAAAGGTTGAACAAGATAATCTGATTATCAACTAATGTTGTAAGGAAATAAGGAACATGTATAAATCGTAAATCAGATAAGCCAACGAAAAGGCTGAAAGAATATTAAAAGAGATAAAGGAGTACTGGGTAGACTGTACGTTTAGATCACAAAAAATTGCTAGTTTTTAATTGTCAGTAAATTCTATTGTGTAGATCAATTCGGATACAGGAAACATTCACACACAAATTTACTTGAGTTACCTTTTTCAAAAAGGTAATTTGTACCCGAACTTCTGTCATTAATATTTTACGCGTTTCCATTAATACGTACGATAATTATTAATAATAGAGACGTACTGGCTTTATAAATCCAGTGCTAGCGCTAGCTTTTATAAAAAACAGAGCTAGTTTACTTCTCGTATTAAAAAAATTAATCAAAATAATATGAAGAAACACAAATTAGATAGCAATCTTTTCCTCTTCTTTTGTATGTTAGAATAGGCTTTATAAATATTAATTTTTGTTCTCAAATACGTACTTATGCATGCTAGTTCTCAGTTATAAATATTTAACGTTTTTATTTTTATTTAGTTCTAGAAATAGTTCTATAAAACCAGCCATGTTGTTGTGTGTGATTCAGTTGTAATTTTGTATTTTGTCCTCCTATATATCCACCTTCAGAAAATGCAATATAAGTGTGATACAAAATATTCTAACGAATACAGTATTTATTTTAAATTTTTTACACTTACTTAACGCCATATATAATCCGTTTACTTCTTGCAATACCACACTGCAACAAACTGCAAAACTGCGGTTTTATAACGGTCGTCACTAAAAGGATTAAATGAAAGACAAAAAACAACGTAATATGAGCGAAAGGTTTTTATTCGTTTTCTGTTGGAAAAAGAAACTTTATTCTTTAGGTAGGTTTGTTGTAATGCACAAGAGCTTACACATTTTTAAAAATGTATTATAAATCCTTTTACACTTTAGCTTAGTTTCTCTAACTAAGCGGCTCCGACAAATTCCAGCTGAGGGGAGAAGAAGCCTTGCCCAACATCTGCTATACGAAAATCTTCTGATAAACGATTTTACCTGTAAAATACATCTGCATCACAATCAGACAAAATATCAACCAATCAAAGTACCTTCAGTTCACTTAGTCCATACATGTAGCTAGTATAGGTCAACTAAGATATGTATCTTCAACTCAATAGGACGACACATGCACCATTTTACCAAATTCCAGTCTGCTTTGGCCCTTCGCACAATACTCAAACGTGTTTGAAAATATCTTGGCGTTACTCTTGATTCCTTCTTAATCCGGCCCGACCACTTCAAGGCAGTACCTCCGATGCGCACCGCCGACGTCTCCGCACATTCCGAATACTACGCTGTGGGAACGCCACTTCCAGTCAGACCCTTAATAGAATCTATACAGTGTGCCTGTGCCTAATTTTGACGTATCCACAACCGATCCTACTAACTGCCGGTCCTGACCGTCTTAAAGCTTACAGGGTAACAGAACCGCGGGATCTCCGTCTAATTCACCGACGCGCCGCCCAACTAGGGGACCCTCATCAGCAACGTTACCCATTCTCTCACCACAACTTGCTCACCCATTTCTTCCGGACCTTCTTACCACAAACACTAGACTCACAATTCTTCCCTCTTCCACTGTCTCACTCTCTTTGGTTCGTACGTGCCACCTCCTGTTCAATGTTCAATCAGCAATCGCGTTTGTTTCACCTCGTTGTATTCATCCTCTGTGAAGAGGGCATGTCCTAAAGATCACCCTGGTCATCGTCTTTAGCTGAGTAGCTGAGTTACAAAGATTACAGTAATAGAGAATTCACTATTCTCGTTGAGAGGCTTCCTCACTATTACTCGCAACAGCAACATCACCTTATACCCCTAAAACAGAACCTTCCCAAACCTTCTCTCTTTTCTTCATAATCTTAACCGCATACATAACATTTGTAACATATAATGTAGAGTGACCAAAATTGTAAAAATTAGTATTTTCTAATCGAAAATATATCTCACCTGTACTCTAGACTGGGAAAACATAAACTAATGGTATGTTAAAAACAGTACATTTTACCAAATCTTTCTTCTTTATGTTTAAAAAATTAATTTTTCAAAAGGTTGTCTGTACATGTACTTCAAGTTACAAGTTATCACGTTACTTATTTCTGTAAAATATGCACTGCAAGTTGGAACCTACAATCCAAAAGCCGGGAAAAAGTAAGGCAATGTAATGTTAGAGTTGAGATCGAGGGATTACAGTTCCCTTTCCAGTCACATAGGTTTTATATGACGGATTACGATTTATCGTGTTTCTAAGCGATTTCGTTACAAAATGTGTGGAATTGTAAGCGTTCCTAAATACACCTTTCCGATCCCAAAACACAGTCGCCATGATCTTGCCGGTAGACTGTGTTTGTTTGAATTTTCACCGCCTTGGCGAAGTTGGATGCCGCCACTCAAGTGATTGTCGTTTGGATTCAGGTGTGAAGTGGTGAACCCATGTTTCGTCACCTGTGACAATGGAATTCAACAAGTCGTCTCTTTCGTCTGCATAGCGCTCAAGAAATTCGCGGGCAGCTTCGACGCGTTGCCGTTTGTGGTCTTCTGTGAGCATTCGCGGAACCCACCTTGCGCACACCTTCCGATATTTCAACTTTTCAGTCACAATCCTCTGAATGGTGGATTTCGAAACGTCAGGAAGGAAACAAGAGAGCTCGTGGATAGTGATCCTCCGATCTTCACGCACGACTTCGTCAGGTTTCCTGATCGTCTCGTCTGACACTGACGTTCTCCCGCTTCTTTCGTCATCATGAATTTCTGTACGACCAGCTTTAAACTCTCTACACCACTTGCGGACGTTTTTGACACCTTTTGCGTTAAGAAATCGAATGACTTCGCGAAGTCCGCATTTGGCGGGAACAGCAATTGGCAGCTCCATTCTTAACGGCTGCCAAGCCAAGACTAATCGACCGAGCGAGCTCAGCTACCGCTTGTTTGAAAGAGGGGAGATGGCCGTACACAGCAGTGCTGCCAACTGCCGCCCAAAATATTTCCCTGCGGCTCTAGTCCTTTGGAGACCTTACTTTTGGGTTACCCCTAGTAATTAAAACCTAAGCAGACTAGTTGAGTGCACGTATGTGTGTGTGTGTGTGTGTGTGTGTGTGTGTGTGTGTGTGTGTGTGTGTGTGTGTGTGTGTGTGTGTGTGTGTGTGTGTGTGTGTGTCTGTGTGTGTTTCACATCAAGATTAATAATTAGTATTATACATATTTATTGTTATACTTAGATCAATAAGGTATAAATAGAATATTTAGGAAACACCAGTAATAATTATTTTTTGTTGTTAAATTACATTAATAACAATTTTTATATTAATAATGTAATAATCGTTTATAATAATAATTGTATATACTAAATCAGGCTTACAGTTGATTATGTATGTGAATTACTAAGGGGAACAATACACTTCCAACTCGTGTTCATGTTATGTACGTGTATATATTGTAAGGGTACCCTGTATGCGGTCTTTACAAAATAAGATGATAGAGAAAAAATTTTATTCAAAAAAAAATTAAATAAAAAAAAAAATTTTGTTTAAGCTTTAATCAATGTCTGTAATTGTGAAATAATCCTGTTTTAATGTTCTGTTAAAAATTTTAATAATTAAGAAGGTATTTATTAATTATTGAGCACTTCTGGAATATCTGAACCAAGTCTGGAGTTAATCAGATTAACTTCCGGTCAGCAATCGATTTGTGATGTTTAGTGCTGGTCCAATATCTCACTGTTAATTAATATTTTCTTCTTCTTGAAGTCTCGTTGCATTAATAAATAAACCTTAAATTAACATGTGAAATAATAATAGATACAAACAATTGAAATAAATGGATTTATTAACAAATTTAATAAATAATCGATTTTTAATCGATTGGGAGCAATTATCGACTCCGTCTCAGGGAATAATCGATTCGTTCATACAGTGGAAAAAATTATTACAAGTATTATATAAAGAAGGTTCTTGGAGCGATTATATTAATAGTCAGAGAAGGGTATACGAGAAAATATAACATTAACAATTAAAGTAATTTCAATAATTATTATTTAACAATATTTAAATAATTCTGATATAATGTTTAAAAAAGTTGAATCATCAAACCATATGTAGCTGCTGACGTCACTCGATGAGGAAGGCACAGAATCGTATTTTTTAAAGATGGCCGCTCCTAGGTATGGCGAGGTTATTGGAAATGTCGTCGTGTTAAAATCTCACAGTAAAATTACCTTCATAAATGTTAGAAATGTCCCCGCACTGGTGTAATCTGTCTAATAGGTTGTTTGGTGTGTTCTGAAGAAGTGTTCCGTGTATACTTGTGCTAATTATGTTATTTGATATGTGTTCACTTCTGTGGGTTAACTGCTCAAAAAGTGGTTATGATTTGTAGCGTTAATTATCACAAATATATTGTTTTACTGTTTTAAATCACTAGTATAATGAAGTTTGGTGTTAGTTTTCACTATTGTCGCTAAAGTTTCTGTAGTTTTAGTTAGAAAAATGTTTAATTTATTTAACTCTGGCTTCACTGATATTAGTAGGTAACCGTAGTACCATTTTCTACACGGTTTTAAGGAACGTTATATCACACAACTATTCAGCTTGATATTCAACAAAAGACTAAACTAACTTCCTTCATGTTAGTCAAAATCTGGCCCAGTTAATCTTTGAAAAAGTATTGTTAAAATATTTCGATTTCCCATACACATGATACAAAATTACATTATATATGGAATTTATTTATTTTATTCGTCACCTTCATGAATTATGAACCTTATCATTGGTTTAATCATCTCATTCCTTTTAAATTGATATATTATAGTCCATATCTGTTGACATTTTGTGGAAATTACCAAATTCTCTCTTTTTGGAAATCTAGGTTCAAAAATTGATTTCCGCCTTCATATAATTTTTCTGCCATTTTAATTGTTATTAATACTATTATAATAAATTTTAATTAGTCATATTTCTCTTCCTTTCCTTAAATACATATAATTGAACCTTTGAACTGGTTTTTTGTGTTAATCTCTGAATTTGACATTGCTCTTTAAAATTAATTAATTTATATATTTTGAAAATTTACAATTTTTTAAGGTATATTTCCTTATTATCACTTTAACTCATAGGATCATTCACAGTAGTGGTTAACTGATTTACCTTACCTAAATCTTGCTAGTTTACAGGAATTATAAGTGAATTAAATGGTTTATATGGCTTCTGTGAATTCACCACATGGCCTAGAGTTGAGAATTTTATATTTCTGTCTTTCTCAAATAAATTTAATCCTACTCCTCCTCTGACTTTACATAGTTATTACTACATGAAAATAAAACGTTTTACAAACCCACTGTGAGGTGTAGTATTTGATTAATACTACTGTTATATAACAAATAATAATGAACATCATTCAGCATTCTAAGATTGAACATATTGCTGACATGGTTTGAAAACATACATTTAATTCCTTTTTATTTAACACAGCATACCTACTGAAACATTATTAATGGTATGTCTGCTGTTATTTGGCAAACATAATTCATTTTAAACACATATAAATCTTATTTACTAAAAATTCTTATAAACCTATTGAGTTCATGAGGCTGTGAACAAATAGCTATTTTAAACAATCTAAACCTATGAACATAAATTAATGCCATTCCTTTCTGGGCTAAACCATTATTATCTATTATCCCCTTCATCAGTAAACATGTCCACCCATACTCTAGATATTATCATTTTTAAAAATGTCTTGTAATAACAGAGTTATATTAAAATAATAAAATATTGGAAATTTTCCATTTTATTATTTTATGATGATGTGTATTATTGAATATAAAAGTTGTTATATAGCATATTGATAAGTCATAGTATCACTAACTTTAAGTTTATTGTATTTCCAAAAACACTTGCACAAGTTCACTTTCACTGGTGGTTCTGATATTTTGAGTCTTATTATCTCAGACCAGACCTTTAGTAACCATGGACTGTTAAGACTTGTTTATTTTCTTTATCACACAATAGCTTTAGTTGGTTCACTTCTTATTATACTAGACAACACTTTTGATTTCTTAATAATTACATTTTTATAGGATTTTGGGATGTTATACTTTCTTTTTAATTGTCTCTATGGGTTTGGGATTGATGGTATTTAATAATAGGTTTTATAACGGTGTTTCTTTCATACTATTTCTTCCTCTCTTCTTGTCTTCTTTCTTGTCTTTCTTCTTATCTTCTTTCTTGTCTTCACTCTTGTCTTTCTTCTGGTCTTCCTTCTTCTTGTCTTCTTGTCTTCATTCTTCACTCTTGTCTTTCTTCTGGTCTTCCTTCTTCTTGTCTTCATTCTTCACTCTTGGGTAAACCAAGGTACTTCGTGTTATCTTGACTGATGTTTAGTTTGGAGCATCGAATTTATTTACTGATGCTGACTTTGCTCTTCGCTAAAGGTTTCAGGGTATTGTTTACTTCCTGATCACAAATTTTATTCTTCCTTCTTCTTGTCTTTGGGGTATTTTGGTGTTTCACCACTCTCAAACTGATTCTCTCTTCTTGATATTGTGTTATCTAATTTGTTTACTGCTCCTAACTTCCTGGGTAAATTCCTGATTTTATAATATGAGTTGCTTTCAATAATTTCTTTGATTTTTAACAGTGGTTTTTATATAATGTAATGAGAATTTTTATTTTATTGTTGTTTATTCCTTTGATTTCATTCAATTTCATTCGATTTTATATTAACATATGTGGTGTAATTAATTTTTATTATTTTATATAAATTAATAAATAGTGGATTTTCTGTCACGCTACAATATCCGTGCCTGACTAAAGAGTATAGGGACGTTTGAGTATCCAAATTATTAAAATGTATTATTACATTATATTATCTACTTTTGTATAGTAGGATTATTACATAAAAAACATTTAGATTTAAAAGATATTATTGTACTTTGTGCTATTGATTGCTGTTTACTATTTCTGAAATTGAACATTTTACTTCCATGTTCCTTAAGGAAATGGAAGTATGGTGATGGCAAAAAAAAATCGTGTTCGAGATTATTGCAGATTCTGATTGTACTACACTCAAAACATGAGAAAAAGTCATTTTTCGAAAAGTGTCTGTGTGTATGTCTGTCTGTGTGTCTGTCTGTGTGTCTGTCTGTCTATAGATTTTTTTTTCTATGGCAAACGATAACAGCCGCAAATTCAAACAGAATCAAATAATTTTTTGCATGCAGCCCTGATTTGTAGAGTACTCAAGACCTATTGCTTTCGGAGAAGATCGGTTAAGGGAAAGGGGTAGTTTACCAGCAGCGTTTTTTATCAAGGGTATTTTTTTTTTGGCAAATGATAACAGCTGCAAATTCAAACAGAATCAAATAATATTTTGCATACAGCCCTGAATTGTAGAGTTCTCAAGATCTTTTGGTTTTGGTGAAGATCGGTTAAGGTGAATGGGTGGTTTACCTGCAACCTTTTACGTTTTAACAACAGTAAAGTACTTGAAAATTCATTTAAACTTTTTCAAACAATGGTAATTGTTAAAAATAAAATAATTTTGTTGCCAGGCAATAAAATTATCAATTTTTCTTTTTAATGTAAATCATGTATGAGAGAAAATATATCGTTCGTGGCAGGCAAGCATATCTCAATTATGTAATATTTACGTTTCCATTTTATTATTATGATTACTGCAATAAAAAGGCAGGAAACACACACACACACAAAATTCGCGTTATTTCTGTCCTCACTCATGTTTATTTTCTTACATTTGCACGCTTTTTAAATGGAAAGTGCCGAAACCCACACCAACATAACGCGTGCAAGCCGAAAAAATGGACATCAATTTGCTTCCTGTGGATCGCTGGGCAGTGTAACTGCACGTGTTTACAGAGGAACGATTCATAGACAGACTTTTCGTCTTTAGGGAATGAACCCTCTGCAAGATGCTGAGGGTCCATGAGTGACTTCGGAGCGCTCCTTTTCCGCGTGTTTGTTCTGTGAAACGTATACTGTAGATTCGCAGCTTTACTCTAAGCAACGCTCAATAGGAAATGTTGAAAATTTTTGTCCACGGTGTACCCTCATACACACTAAACCTGCTCGGATGTTTTAATTACGGACATCATAATATTAAAACTTTGGAAACTTGAGCACTACTTAATGGAGATCAAACATTAACTTATACTAGCCATTAATTTTATGCATATTTTTTATATATATGTGTACAACGTTATCGGCAACAAAGAAGTAGTTTTTGTTAAAATTCCTTCCTGGGATGTTTCGCCGTAGTCCAATGTTTTCTACAAAACCAGACGTTTCGGCAATGCCATCGACTTCCATCATCAGTGAAAATCGAGTGCGATAACGTGAGGTGGTATACGTTAGTGACCACAGTACTGTGGTTAAGGCTGAAGCAGTAAGTAGAAAGAAGTAGTTTCTATGGTAATATTTCATTTCGAAAATGATTTTAAATATAAATCCTAGAACATGGAATTTATGTATGGTTCTCCATACCGATATTTTGTTTATATAATACACAAGTTATGTACAAACTACCAGATTTTATAAATATTATAAACATTAAAGTCAGTAAAGTTAGTAGCATTACATTTATGAATAATCATAATATCAACTGACAGTTATTGATTAAAAGCTTATTGAATAGTGTCAAATTTACTGTTTCCTAAACATTTCTTTTTTCTTATTTACACTTTACACATTATGTGCAATTCCTCTTTCAGATTTATCTTATAAGATTTACCTTAACAGAAGTAAATAGAATTTATCCGATTGTTGAGAATTAGGTGACATTTAAAGTGCCACTTTTCTATACGTCTTTTTGCATTCTTATAGCATTTCTATAGTAACTCATGTATTTATATTATTCTATTATTGTTATAGTCACTTTTGTACTGTTCCATCTATGACTATATAATGATGGACCGTCATCTCATTCTATTCATCTCAGTAAAAATGGTATTAGTAATAACAAGGCAAGCTATTATTTTCCTAATGTATGCAAATGTACAAATGTATGTGTAATGTATGTGATTCATACGAGGAACATCAGATTTAAAAAATAATTAAGCATTTGTACGAAAAAATTAATATTTTGTGTTTAGCAATACTATTCTAGTTAGTGTTTTAACTTTTGTTACTTGGCTTTAATCTATACCATTACATTAATCTAAATTATTTTAATGCCGATGTGGAATTAACTTGCAAAAATCGGCTCGTCTTTGACATCATGTGTCAATAAGTTGACAGTAATGTGTCAACAGTGTGTCGATCGTGTGCTCATTTGCAGCGTTAGGCAATGTCAACTTATGTCATTAGCAACAACATTTTACATGAGGGAAATTACTGCTATAAACACTTTTTAAAGGTCTTCGGTATCAGAAGGACATTTTTCGAAACAAACATTGTAACATTTCAATATTTCATTTCATTTCAATATAACATTTTTATATGAAGGTTTACAATTTAGATTGTAAAAGAAACCTGAAAATGTCTAGAAGAAATACTTTTAATATTGTTGAAACGTCCTACATAATATTTTACAAATTAGTTACCACACCGATGTTTAGAAAAAAATTATTTGTCTTTCCAATGACAAACCTAGAGTCATATTTCCTTTGATAGTCGATAACAACTACAAATTTTTCATGAAAAATATAAGGTAGTATAAGTTAACATTTTACAGATATTGTTGCCTTTATTTTTAATCTTACATCTTGTAACTCTACTCGCTGCCTTTTTGCAGCAGTGCTTGGAGTACATTAATCAATTACGTCTATAAGTAAAAGTGGATATTTCTCATTTGTGTGATTATAATATATCAACGTTTCCTGCTTCAAGTTATTACGTACGAAAACCTAAATTTATATTTAAGCAACACAAATAATGAATATTAAAGTTTATAACTGTACATAAATAGACAAATAAATTGTTAAGATAAGGCTTCGTCAAATACTAAATTATACTTTAAAGTTAACCCAATCACCTAAGAAATGTATTCCTAATGTCACATAATTTGTATGCTTCAAAGTTCGGTTTCAAAATTTCTTTTTGTAGAATTGTTCTGAAATGTAAACATTTGATGCAAAAGTATTATTTTAATATTTGACTCGTAAATAATAGTATATGACATGTCCCATTAAATAACCTAAACCAAGTACGGTTTTATCACAAAAACCCATTAGTAATTCCCAGTATACAAACATGTTTGTAATAAAATCCCACGTCGTCAGCTTACTTAGTATGTATAAATGATATATCTTCCCGTATGTAGAGTCAAATAAAACGATAATTACATAACTATACATAACAAAAAGACAGTTAGTAGGCAACTGCGTAATATTTGACAATACATGTCACACACAGATGTACGAGTACACATTTTTCGGATTTGTCACATCAAAGCGTTTTAAATGATCTTCCTAACATGGCACTCACATAATCTCAGTTTTTATACCATGATAACTAGCAAAAACAGTAATGCGATGCCGATATACTATGTTAAGCCGTTTTTTAACCTCCGATGATGGCAAATGTCAATTTAGCAATATATTCTTGAAATTCACAATGGAAAAAACTTAAAAATAATTTAACGTATAATATTTGTAATTGTAACAAAATATTATGTTTCTGTATGTTTTTATCTATCTAAACTCAAGTCAGGTTTTTTATAACAGAAATACAAATATATTTCCACTTTATATTGTTTAATATAACATGTGTCAAACACAACTATTAAAATGTGCTGTTAAAATTGTAACGTTGCTATTTGCATTATTGCTTAAAACTTTCCAATGTTTTAAAATTAAAAATTGTTTTACACCATGAATATTAATGTCGGCAATTAGTTAATTAAATGGCCTCTCCTTATCTGTTCGGTTTTGGGTTGTTCCGAATATACGGCAGACTCCATAGTAAAGACACTAAAAACACAGTGGTTTATAAAAAGATGTATAATTTATAATATTCGTAAGTACGTCTACATTTTTTCACAGTGTTATCTAACGGTGAACTGCCGTCAGCAAAAGCAAAGTATTAATTGTATTGAGTTGTTACACAATGTTTTTGGTATTTTGTGTGGGACTCTGTATATTTGCGTTACGTTGTGCAAAAGAAAGATAGGGCGAGCAGAGCATTTTATTTTTGACATCAATTAGGAGAAAGTGAGATTTCACAACTGGGTTCATAACATCCTGTGTGACCGAACTCCATGCCTACGCTGTCACTGACAGATAAATTCTTGACCAATATCACTGCGGCCGTCATTCTGACAGTTCGTTACACACTCCCACACGAATCACTATTTCCTCACATGTCGCTGCGCCTACTGTTGTCAACCTGTCACTCTGTTCCTGTAATGAAGCACGAGACAAAATGTACACTTGATATAATGCTTTGGCATTAGGTTTTAGGCTGCTATTAGGCTGCTATATCTCATCAACCTTGTTGCTTCTCTTCTGTTGCGACTATTAAACTCAATTTGAAATTAACGAAACACAATGTAACATCAACCAGAATTCAGTGTATAAGACAGTGTAAGTTCTATTCTTGTTAAAATATGCTGCTCTATTGGTATGCTATTGAGCTCGAATTTGCTGAGTATAAGTAAATCACCGATTATTAATAAAGTTAATTTACTTACTGTAAATTAGAATGAATAAAATGTGCAACGCTCTATAAAGTGGCTTTAATAAAAAAAATAATAATTGTAGAATTAATTTTTCCCATTAAATAAAGAAAATGGCGAAACGTCTAAAATAAAAGTGATGGAGTTCAAATTACTTTTACAATTTTACTTTAATTTGGAGTTTTCAGAAAATAAGACAATTGTAAAGCAGTATATACAAAGTATCTACATTTTCCATAAAATTGCATATCATAGATAAAAGTTTTTAAATTTAATTAAAAACCAAGAACGCACTTACAGTTACCCTTACATACTTGTAAAATAATGTTCAATAAACGAATCAACAATGTTTGTACTCGGGTGATTGTATGCAAATTAGTGTTTCCCAATTTAATCATCAGTGGTTCCTTACAAAGCGGTAAGAACTTTTTTAATTTTGCAAAAATAGTATTTTTTAAATTTACACTCTATAATAACAAACAAGAATAATATCAAATTACCAAAAACCTTTTTTCTTAGACTGTTTTCTTTTACTGGTGGCGTTTCTGATAAAAGAACAGAGGCAATAGTAATGGAAACGTCAGTAGACAATATTGTGGACACATTCACTGTCGCTACTTATAGTCAGCATAGTGTAGCTCTGAGCATTTAGCGTGTAAACATTTAAAAGAAGAAAATTCTCAAAACGCTTAAGCGACTACTTTTAGCCTACTGTGTAACTTTCTGTAACTAATAGTTTTTTTGCGGTAGAATCTATATTACAGAAACATGAGTTAAGTGTTTAGTGTAGTTTAGGGTTTACTTCAAAATATTTACGTTGTAGGTTAGTTGAACACAATAGGCTAATTTAAAATAATTGTACTTCAATATTTCTCATATAAAATAATAAGGGTATTCACCCCAAGATTTGCAGTTAAACCGTATTAGACGTGAATATTACTTTTTTAAATAATATTGCACTAATCTATTATTTAGTCTACTCGTAATTGGACAAATAAAATTCACATTATTGACTTCATCGTGAATATCCCTACTGGTAACAAAATATCGTTATCAAGGGCTACATTTGCAAAGCATATGTGTGTTTACTCACACAGAAGCATCAAAGGTTAATCGTAGGAGAACGTAGAAAAATAAGATTTATGACGTTGCCTGTCGGAGGCGTAGTGTTTTCTCTGTCTTTGCATGGTAGTTGAATAATTTGACATTCGCTATGCTTCTCGCTGAAGTTCTTCTTTATTGAGGTTCATCTGCGAACAACAGATGTAGATTGTAAATGTAATTTGTTTCCTTAATGTACAGAAGGTATAGAACATCATGGCATTCTTGACTAAATGTGGCAGTATTCTTTGTAACTTTCGCCGCAAACACATTGTAACATGTTTTGTTAACATCTCGAGTGAAATTACTAAATTATTATGTGTAATATAGGCCGCAGTGTTAACCATCCTAGGAACAGATGAACAGATCAGTTCCAGTCTGTTTGAAACTGGAACGGTCTAAGCTAGAATTCGATATGACGATGAAGTTACCATGTCGTATCATGGCAAATAATAACAGGAAGTAAATTTGTGTTCAGAGAAAAAATTATAATTTCTAACAATCATAGTAGATGTTATTAAAGTATTCTAAAAGTATGGTATAATATTTTACCATGTTTACGATTTAGGAAAACCATAACCTTTATGTGTTTCTATGGTATGAAAGAACTTTGTCCGTAGTTAGAAAGCAAACTGCTTAAATTATTTAGTGAGAAGAGACTGAAAAGGTTACATGTGGTGTTGACTATGAATAAATGTGAACAAAACCAACAAGGCAGAATATGTCCCATAATGGTAGTAAATTTTCAGGCTACAATGCCAAGTGGTTAAAAATGTATACAGCCAACCGCAGTAAAAGTAAACTTTGGACTTTAGTGTTCAATTTGTGTACGCGATACCTACACGTTACCCTAAAAACGACAGAACTACAGACAAAAGGTAAGTTACTCTTAAAATATTCTTGAATTTTGAAACTTTGTTTTTTATATTTTAATACGTTTAGGAAATAAGGAACAACGAATCTACAAGAAGACAGTGGTCTCATTTGTTTTGTTCTGTTTATGTACACAGACGTGCTACTAACTAAAGAAATTACACTTGCCAGAGAAAATATTTTTTATTTGTGAGAGTGTCTGGTTTTTAATTATCGTTTCACACAGTACGCAGTTCAGATAACTACGTTATAGTTCCTTAACAGCGCTTTATAATAACAATAATAGTTAAATTACTGAGGATGAAATTACATTATATTTTTGTTGCAAGTAAAAAAGCTAATATTAATTATCTCAATGTCTTACACTGTCCAATTTTGTTTCCAGTAAAAATGTGTAAATATTCAAAAACATTCGACGAAGTAAAACTTCGGTAAAATTTCAGTTTCAGTGAAAAAGTTACAAGTAGTAATACTGGAAATAGAAAACGTTTTACACCATTGCAGAAAATGTGTTTCCTCACAAAGAATAAAACAGCCATCAGTTAAAGCTATTCGGTCACGTCTCTTCTCATACCACAACAGAGATAAAATTTGTCGACTGTCTGTACGTTTGCCACCGCTTGAAAAAACATCACACAAACACACGCATAGAGTATGTTCCTATCCACCTTATAGGTTGAAAATTGAATATGAAACGTTAAAATATTTCTCGATATTAACTTTAATGTCATTAATTTATTATAAAATTTTAATTATTTAATTACTTTATAATGTAATCTCTCGTAAAAATTAGTTGCCTCTATAGGTTAAGATTCCGATTTCAAAGTAACTAAAGTAACTGAAATATTTAACTGAGTGAAAATTAAGAAACGCAAGCTTTTCTGTCTCGTTATTACAAAACTTAATTTCAAACCAAATATAAAGAATAAGCAGCAGTACAAAGGATATCTCCGCTTTCTCCATTTGTAGATCTTTATCATGTCTACAAATTTATATCGGCACCACGAAACGCAGCGTCCACACTTGTCTCGAGGATCACAGCCAACATTGCCGTTTGAGTCAGCCGGAGTTCTCTGCGGTACCCTATATGAGTGCCTATGGCTTTCAGCATAATGTAAGCAGGGCCAATACGAAGACGTAGCGCTTTGCTGGGTGTTTTGTTGAACCAATCAGAAGCAAGGACTGATAAAAAGAAATTATACATTCTTGTAACATTTTTCTTTCTACGTGAATGATCTTAAAAATCAAAATAAGAAACTTAAAGTTAGTGAGAAAAGAAGTTCCGTGACTATTTGTGTATCATTAGGTGTGAACTAGAGCTAACTGAAAAACTGACAAAACGAAAATGTACAAGACGCCCATTAGAAATGTCGACAATGGCAAAATAATGGACGGGTTTAAAGAGGGACAGTATCTTGTAACTGATCGGCAGACTAACTTGTTTGAATTTTTTTTATAAATTCAAAGCATTTTGTGTTGAAACCGATACAGAAGTCGAGATATTAGAACGAACTGTGCTCAGCCATGTGTTAAGAGAAATTATTTGTTACTAATGTGTATTTACATACTTGTTTACCCGCAACTGATAGACTACAGTGTTTGTTTTACTTTCAGCACAATGTCAATAAAAGTCTTGAATGTAGCAATATATCTGACTCAGCGTTTCTTTACTTTGTATGAAATTTTTAATCCAAAAATTGACTACATGTAATTTTTGTATATTATGTTGTATAGTATTTGATTTCAAATTTGATATCAGAATCGACCAAATAGATACATAAACCTTTCTCAGTATGTTATTATTTATTTTTCTTAAATCTTCGAAAACACTGATTCATTTAAATGTAGAATTAATATTAGTAGAAATAAGTATCTTTATTAGTGCCATAATATGTTTAAGTAACAAATAGTGAAGTATATATATAATAATAATATTTAATATAATATATAAAAATAATATAAAAAACAATTTAATATAAAAACCAATAATTTTGTTACCTACGATGGAGACTTAATAACAGAAGCAAATATTAGAAGAACCCACAACTTACAGGAACTATACAAGACCTATATAACAGAACAAGAATAGCTGTTAAAAATAATTGTACCATTTCTCAAAAATATCTGTCAATCATGGTGTTAGGCTAACATTATTGCTAAATTAAATTTTTCTATGATTAATTAAATAAAGAATCCAGTTGAATCTTAGTAAGCTACAATGTTAGATGCATTTGGTCAATATTACTTACTAATAAATTATTTAAAACTTCTTAGTAATGTCGTTTACCTGAATGTTGAAAAATTCTTGAAAATGCTATTTTCAGTTCAAATATTAGTAGGCACAAGGATTAATATCATATAATATTATTTAACTGTGTGAACTCCTGGAGAGTTTACTCACGAGCCGCCACTGCACATGACTTAGAGAACACATTTCATTACGCTTTCCGAATGGCAAGAGACTTGAATAATCGAGTTTCACAGTAGTCTCCATGAATATATTATGACTCATTTCTGCCACATACTTCGAGTTCGAGCAACACAGCTGTATTATTTAAATGTAGCATTGTGGCAAATTGTTTGCTACATAGCAAAGCAAGTTAAATATATTCTCTTCTCTTAGCTATCCATTATGAATTCTTCCTGTATATGGTCGAGTACGTCTGCGCAACTGTGTGTGTGTCTGTGTGCGCGCGCGCACGCGATATAAAGCCATTTTAGTATTAAGAAACATAAAATGATCAGCGTGAAGAATCAAACATATTGTTCTTTACCTATATAAATCGTGTCTGTCTTCCAGTTTACCCGAATTTTATGAAACAAAATGGCAAAAACGCTACTGACTGAATGACTACAGCCTTTATCGTTATCCATCTCAGGCATCAAGACTTAATATGTACTTATCACACCACAGGCGCCACTGTGCAGATACAACACAGTGATGTCAAATAAGAGCAAGAGGGTACATCAAAGAATCTACATCATCAACGTGTTTAATTATTCCAATATTAGACGAGTATAATACCCTTAGTTACCAAACGTATTGTAATTAGCTGCACTATACAATGCTTGTTTCGCATGGTACAATATCCTAAATGTTTTTCTACAAAATCGTATAGTAAGTGAATATATTATCATATAATGCAAAAGGGTGAAACGAAGCATCACTAAAATTTACTAAATTCTGACTAAATTAAATCTGTATCACTAATACATCGCTACATATAACAAAATAAATTCACTAATGACACTAATTGATATTACTTAGTAACTTAGTAAGTTATGCAGGGATATGACGTAGGATTTCAATTTGTTTCTAGGGTACGATTTATTTTTATGAGGCATCTAAAAATTAAAAAATTGTGAATCGGCGTGACACTTGATGTCAAAGTAAACCAGATACAATTCATTGTTCTTGGCATGCCTCGGATTCGACGCTTCGTCGAATGTGTTAAAACTTGTGTAAGAGCTAAAACAGGTTAAGATACACTTAATATTATATTACAGTTAATTGCTTCTGTGGTTAAAATCGGTTTTAATATCGCCCTCATTACAGATTTTGCAAATAATAGCTTTGCCGGAATTTAGAAATAATTTATTATTTTAGCTATTGTACTAACAGCATTGTCTTATTTTTAATTACCAACAGGAAATTGAAATTACAGTTTCTCTATCGTTTACAAGAGCATACACGCACACACACACATATATATTCCAAGAGAACACAGGATATGAAGTTCATATAATAGGGATGCTAATACTATAACACATTTTCTGACGGCCATAAACATGTTTTAAATTGATTTTGTTCTTTTCTTTGTAAAGTAGTCATAAGTTTTAAACCAAGCTATGTTTAAGGAAGTATGTTATGCCAAATGGTCATAATTTTGTACTCTTTTATTGCATGTGAAATATTTATGTGTAAGTGCGCGGGTGCGCGTGTGATTTACATTTTATTTAATAAATTCGTTGAAAATTAACATTTCACTCTGAAACTTGGACAGAGTGTTCTCATGGTTATAAGCTACATTTTCCATATACTCAATTCTCCACAACTATAAATTGTATATTTTTTTTCAATGAAATCAGTCTTCTTTTATTTTCGTTATCTCCTAGAAAGTAATAAAATTTTAGATTAAATCTAGACAGGCCTTTGCAGAATCGGACAGAGTTTTAACGTAAAGACTGGATATCACAGTGACCATCTGTGACGTTGATGGAATTTCCACCAATCAGAAGGTCTAAAAATTATTTGAGTCTGTGCTCTGCCGAGAGCACATCGCTCTGTATCTTTCCGAAGTCTTGCCATAGAAAGACGTACTCGCTGTCACGACATTTTTGTGACAAGAGAAGTCGATTTCCATAAGACTTAGAAGTTGGTTCACGGTTCGAGTTGTTCGTAACCATGGCCAATTTATAGAAGTCAGATAATTTTAAATAGATTATTTCTAGTGCTTTTTCGCGTAGAGTGGAAGATTTCCGGGTTAGGGGCAAAATATCTAACGAGATATTTTGATTATTAACACGAGAAAACTCCAAGAAGCCGGAATTTGGGTAAGCTTAATACACGATCTGTTTTTCCCCAGTTTTGATCCCTGAGATTAAGATTATTTAAGTTATAAATAATAACAGTTTCATATCGCAGTGCGTGTGTAAGCCGCGGCGTAGATATTTCAGCGTTAGTGATCTTCGGTCGGTCGACGTGCAGAGTCGCAGCGAGGGGAGCGCCTCGTATATATATATACATTGTAACATAACCAGATGTTACATAACCTAGACATATACTATCAGATTTAATAACTACATAACGATAATGTAAATAGATGATGTACTGATAAGAGTAACCAGGAGGAGAGGAACCATGGGAGAAGAAAGAAGCAGAAGTGCCACAAGAAGCAGTAAACCCAAATACTGTTTGACACTACAACCAGACTATAACTGACCCAAACTAATGGACAAATTAAATTCACTTTAAGCTGTCAAGCGAGTCAGTGAATAACCTAAATGGAAAATGATATGTTAATAAAAAATAATTCAATAAGAATCTGAATAATGTGATATCAGAATCAGCATTTGGCTGATAATAAATCAATAATGATTAGTAATTATTCAAGACAAGGACTAAAATTAGCGATGGCCACAATATGAGAGTGAAGCTACATTTCAGTCTCAAATATACTTATAACAAGTAAACATGTTAGTAAGAGGGAACCTTATACCAATAAGCTACCTCAGCAAAATACCGAATTGTGAACTAATAAATGTTTTTGAGGCAGATATCCGGTACAAACGGTATGTCTCAATAATGCCTAAACCAAACAATCATCAGTACAGTGATTAGTTGGAGGTAATATAAGTGTAGATCACATACACAGAACAATTTTTAGACCCAGACATGGCTATAAGCATTATTAATGTGATAGAATTAATAGTTCAATTGTTAGTTAATAGAACGGAGCAAAATAATGTAAAACGAAATGTCATAGTGAATAAGTATTGTTAATAGCGATGTTTAAGTTAAGGTTTATTCATAATATTCAGTAATTAAAAATCAGTACAGATTTAATAGTGTTCTAACATAAACGTTCAAGTGAAAAAACGCGGTGTGGAACGCAAACAATATTAGTCAGAGTGTGTAATTGCCGACTTCGATTAGTAGACGACGGTGTAAAGTCATGTACCCGAACATTGTTTATCAAGCAATGTCGGTAAAAGTGTAGATAAACCAGTGTCAATTTATATCAAATTAAAGAGGACAAAATATTCTTTAATTTGATAGCGATACCACCCAGATCGCAACTATAATAAGTGCGTGAAAGGCGTTAGCATCATTTACAAAAAATGTATAAGAAATCTGGTTATCAACACCAATAACAACAACAACTGTCAATCATCTCGGCGACTGGCGGTTAGAAAACCGTTTTTGACGGTTGGAAAGACAATACGTCACATTCATCACACCTGGCTAAGCCAATAAAAAAATCGCTTAGTAATTAACACTATCACCTAAGGCCGATCAGACGACCGAGTATATAAGAGGCTGCAGCAGATTAACGCCAGACACTTTTTGATTTCATTCAGCGTGGAAGGTACGCTGGTCTCGTCCAAAATTTTTAATAACTGATAGCGTCATCACAATAGTACTTCGATGGAAACAGTTCGACAACAACCAACAACAACTTCAAGATATTCTACAAAGAAACAGTGCGTTTAAGTGTAGTTTTATTTCATTTAGTGCGGGAAAAATAATGAACAGAAGAAATAATTAAACAGTATTATTTATGATCCTTTAAGTCAGAAGTGGATCGAAATTCTCTGTTCTTGTGCGTGTGTAGTGAATAACGATGATCATTATAATCCGATCATTGATGTTTTAATTGAAATTTTAATCGAAAGATTAAAACACAAGGTAACAGTATAACGATTTATTCATTTTACTCCGAGCGCCATAACCTGTATATTTTGATAAACAAATCTGTACTGACGCATAACACTGAAACATTTTTCTGTACTACACCATGTCTAAATTTATTTAATGGATTTGTCGATACTATCTAAGTTGAATGTTAGTTATAAGTGTTCTCAAAATATAACCTTGTAAATCATGAACCAAGCGTGACGAACGCATAACCTATAAAATAGGTTATTTTTATTGTTATTTTGTAATAGTAACATCAAAGGCATTACTAGTCTATCTTATATCAGAAAATCATTAGCTATTGTGTAGGCATGAGCATTCTTTTTTGTGTCTCAAAGAACTCACACCTGAAATTTAAATAAGATTAATGTTTAAAGTAAAAAGAAATATCTGGAAATAACCAGATTTATTGCTTATGCTCTGAGCCAGCTTTATAGGGTTTGTAACAACATATTTGCAATTGTACATCATTGTATTCTTTTAATTATATTTGTTTGAATTCTCTCTCAAGGGTATGAATAAAACCCCATTATTAACAGCATAACTCGACTTAATTTATTTCTAAACAGTAACTAAATAATTCAATTAGAAGAATCAAAACAACCTTCAGTTGTGATTAAATATTGGTGATTTGCATTGCCATAAGGGCAATAAACAATTATTTTAACTTTTGGAAATTATTATTTGAGTTTATCAATGGGTTTTCCACGGGATTTTCCCAAAATAAATCCGTATGGCGCCCATTATTAAACAAGGTCACCTAACCTTGTAGATAAAGTGAGTTGGTTTTGTAAACCGTCTTGGCAGCTTATTGAACTTCCAGAAAACACGAACAGGTACGTGAAAGTATAATATATTTATTCTATTGTCCAGACATTACTAGACGTAACGTACTTAGACGATTATCGACCTGGAGGAAGAGTTTCGCAGCTAGTATCAGCAAGACGGTCACCACCATCAAGCGACCAACTAGTATACTTTACTTTTAAAACTTAAGCAACGTTAGCGTTTAAATAATATTAATACAACTATTTTATTTATTTTATCTAAGGGAATTCTTTTCAGATAATTATAAGTCTACAATTGTAAACACACTTTTAGTAACCTCGAATGTTACATTTTAAATTGCTTTATAAAATTAGTAACTTTCGATTTTCAACAACTAAGACCTTTAATATTTTTAATACCTCAAATAATTTAAAAATATAATCCACCACTTTACGTTAGATTACAAATTGACGCATCCAACGTGTGGCAGAATTACACACGGGATAATTACGTTTGATTACAAATTGGCGCACCAACTAGTGTGGCTCGAAAAAAAATATTTGATAAAAATATTTTTTATATTTTAAATCAGCCCGGTAGACACAAAAAGAACAAACATGCCACACACACATCAGTATGACACTAGGTACAAGGACAGCCGAATAGGAGAAGGGGTACAACTAGATACAGAGACATATGAAGCACAACCCATACACGAAATGGAAGTCATTACCATTAATAATATAGAAACTCGACATGAAGAAACACCTCAGGTAGAACCGGAAATGGAAGTGAGGGTCGACCATCAACCCAGACACGCTGAGGGAGTCACGCAAGCAGGAGAAACAGCCTTCCAAGAATGGATGAGGAGACTGATGGAATCATTAAAGGAAGATAGTCTCAAGAATAACAAAAATATGGAAGCATTAAAGGAAGATAGTCTCAAGAATAACAAAAAAATGGAAGAGACATTGAACCGAAATAACGACTCATTAAATAAAAATATAGAATCTATTAGTAAAAATATGGAGTCACTGAAAGAAGACTTGAATAAAAGGATTGACAATACCCACAGAGCCATGGACACGTTAAACAGTAAAATAGATGACAGCGGCAGGGCTTTAAGAGAAGAGTTGAATAACACATTAAATAAGATTAGCCAGAAAATGGATGAAATGAACAAGAAATATACGGAAGAATTGAGTCAGACAACAAGAGGAGAATTACGAAACGACAGCAACTCAGAAACTGAAGAGATACCCAATGATGAAACCACAGAAGAATTGCAACCTGAAGATGTGGTCGAACAAACTGAGAATGAAGGGGACTCAAATACATTATATCTGAAAATGAGCTTGACAGACACCAGGAAGATATTCATGACAAGGAGATCGATACCGGAAGTATAGAGAACACTCAGGTAATTGAAGAAGCGGAAGAGTTAGTAGCCGAGAATGAAGACTTAGAACAAAATAATCTGCCCATGTGTGATGATCAAGTGGAGACACAAGGAGTACCCAGAAATACAACTACCGAACAAGTGAATTCGAAAATTAAAATTCATGAAGAAAGGAACAAAATAATTAAGAAATCGGAAGAAGAGGAGGCGAAGATAAGAAGAATAATACGCCCAAAGAAGACTAGGGTAACCAAAGAATTAGTCGAAATGACTCGAAGTGGTCTAGTTAATATGATTTATTTCCCAGTCAACAACCGTAAAGAAGGAACCTATAGGAAGGAGCATCGAAGGAGCTTCATGAAGATGGACGAAGAGAAGAGATGTGTTACAGCAAAGAAGACTATAAACAATAAAATACTTAAAGCAAATATTTCCAAAGGAAGGATAAGGCATTCCAAGAAAAGGAAAGGTTATCAAGAACAACTGGACTGGATCATTGAAGGGTATGCCCAAGAAATAAAGGAATTACGGAAGAAGAGGGACCAATCAATGGAAAAATCCAACCAGGAAACTAATGATGATCAACCAGAGTTAGAAAAGATACTAGACGTCAATAATAACAAAGACCAGGAGTACACTGGACACATGGATATCGAAAATGATGAGAAGAAGAAGGCAAGGAAACGGGAAGCCGATGACTATCTGGTAGCCGCAAAGGTGGAAGAACCGCCTGATAGGAAGGTATCTCCAAAACTACTAGTACTGAACATATGCCAAATATCACAAACATGTAATACTAGAAACAGATAGGGAAAAGGAGACCTGTGAAACGTAATTGTCCCCAGCAAAAAACCCAATAGAGTGGAAAAGCACATTGTAACCCCACATATGTAGACCATGAAAGTGATTATTGTTAAGAGCAGATTAGTTATAATGGTAGACGACATTTACCACCGGAATATTTAGTGTATAAAAAATGTTTTAAAAATAACTACTATAAATGGATTCATTTAGTGATTAGAAGGATCACGTATCATACACAAGGTATTGAAAGTGACTAATTACCTATAGCAAACCTATTTGCCATATTGTGTTACAAAAAGTGTGTAGGATTAAGATATAGGTCCAACTATTTGTTACCTATTGAATAAGAACCAGGTCTATCATACTAGATGGTAGCAAAATGTGTCTTGTAAACCAGATAATCTAATGAGAAGAAAGATATCTATCATGTCATAGAGAGCCAAAAGTGGCATATGACAATAATCTACCTAGAATAATGACATAAAATTACTCTAATACTCCTATGTTAGATTAATTTAAAGAAGAAATACCACTATCTTACAACTAAAATTACTATGCTATGTTTAAAGAAAAAAAAAATGTAAGAACAAAATGTTTACCAAATGAGTATTGTATATAACAAAATGTTTATCAAATGATTATTGTGTGCCTCTAATAAAACTAAAATATTATATGAAACCGTCCAGAATAAGTGAAAACCACCATCACTTGAAGGAGTAGAGAAGAAGAATAACAAAGAGAGTTAATTATAAAGATGGATATTATTATTGTGGAATGAAGAGAAAGAAAAATGTTAATTAATTACCAAATACTGTATGTAACCAGGTATGTCAGAGAACATCTAACAAAGAACATTTAGTATATGAATACAATAAACCCTGATAATTCAGGATAAGTATAAATTATTAATGAGAGAAAAACTTGTAAAATATTGTGAGAATAAAATATTTTAGACTCTATATGTAAGAAACAACTGCATAATTATATGATGATCAATGTAAGTGTGTAATATTAAGAATACTTGAGTAAACCAAAACAAATTGTCAACTAGTATAAAAAGTAACAATACGGCTAATAAAAAGCACAGCCGAGAATGTCAAGTCTGAAAAGAAATAATTACCTGTGAAAAGAAAGTATGTTAAGAAGTATAAAAGAAGGAAATGTGATACAAATGAAAACCTCTAATACCTTGAATATTATAGTGAAGATGTTATATTATTGAAAATTAATGATATGTGATATTTTATGTGTTGTGATAGTGCAACTATTGCCAGGTGCAATGTTTATTTTTTTTCTCAGCCAGAGATGAGTATGCCTCTGAATCTGAGTATGTGTATTGAGGAACGGCAGAGAATGTAAGCCACAGTGAGCCACTCTGATTCCGAACCCACTACAAAAGTTAGGAAGTTATATTGTAATGTATCAAGGACTATTATGAAAAAATCTGTGAGGTAACAAATGTGAGAACCATTGAGATTATCACAAAGATAGAAATATGTAATGAGAAAGAAAAATGTATATAAGACAGGAAATTGTTAATTTAAGAAGTGAAATCTATTGTAATTAAATGACTTAAAATGCGAGGAACTTGAAAAATACTAGTAAGCTAAGAATTATATCACTAGAAAAGAAATCAAACTAGTGTAGCACACTAATAGTATGTTAAAGATCAATATTAAGAGTACAAGACAAAAAACAGTAGTAGTATACTAAAAAACTGGAATGAAATGTTAATTTTATCGAAAAAATCAAATTTTCTCTCAAATTATCAATTTTGAGGGGGGAGTATATGTAACATAACCAGATGTTACATAACCTAGACATATACTATCAGATTTAGTAACTACATAACGATAATGTAAATAGATGATGTAGTGATAAGAGTAACCAGGAAGAGAGGAACCATGGGAGAAGAAAGAAGCAGAAGTGCCACAAGAAGCAGTAAACCCAAATACTGTTTGACACTACAACCAGACTATAACTGACCCAAACTAATGGACAAATTAAATTCACTTTAAGCTGTCAAGCGAGTCAGTGAATAACCTAAATGGAAAATGATATGTTAATAAAAAATAATACAATAAGAATCTGAATAATGTGATATCAGAATCAGCATTTGGCTGATAATAAATCAATAATGATTAGTAATTATTCAAGACAAGGACTAAAATTAGCGATGGCCACAATATGAGAGTGAAGCTACATTTCAGTCTCAAATATACTTATAACAAGTAAACATGTTAGTAAGAGGGAACCTTATACCAATAAGCTACCTCAGCAAAATACCGAATTGTGAACTAATAAATGTTTTTGAGGCAGATATCCGGTACAAACGGTATGTCTCAATAATGCCTAAACCAAACAATCATCAGTACAGTGATTAGTTGGAGGTAATATAAGTGTAGATCACATACACAGAACAATTTTTAGACCCAGACATGGCTATAAGCATTATTAATGTGATAGAATTAATAGTTCAATTGTTAGTTAATAGAACGGAGCAAAATAATGTAAAACGAAATGTCATAGTGAATAAGTATTGTTAATAGCGATGTTTAAGTTAAGGTTTATTCATAATATTCAGTAATTAAAAATCAGTACAGATTTAATAGTGTTCTAACATAAACGTTCAAGTGAAGAAACGCGGTGTGGAACGCAAACAATATTAGTCAGAGTGTGTAATTGCCGACTTCGATTAGTAGACGACGGTGTAAAGTCATGTACCCGAACATTGTTTATCAAGCAATGTCGGTAAAAGTGTAGATAAACCAGTGTCAATTTATATCAAATTAAAGAGGACAAAATATTCTTTAATTTGATAGCGATACCACCCAGATCGCAACTATAATAAGTGCGTGAAAGGCGTTAGCATCATTTACAAAAAATGTATAAGAAATCTGGTTATCAACACCAATAACAACAACAACTGTCAATCATCTCGGCGACTGGCGGTTAGAAAACCGTTTTTGACGGTTGGAAAGACAATACGTCACATTCATCACACCTGGCTAAGCCAATAAAAAAATCGCTTAGTAATTAACACTATCACCTAAGGCCGATCAGACGACCGAGTATATAAGAGGCTGCAGCAGATTAACGCCAGACACTTTTTGATTTCATTCAGCGTGGAAGGTACGCTGGTCTCGTCCAAAATTTTTAATAACTGATAGCGTCATCACAATAGTACTTCGATGGAAACAGTTCGACAACAACCAACAACAACTTCAAGATATTCTACAAAGAAACAGTGCGTTTAAGTGTAGTTTTATTTCATTTAGTGCGGGAAAAATAATGAACAGAAGAAATAATTAAACAGTATTATTTATGATCCTTTAAGTCAGAAGTGGATCGAAATTCTCTGTTCTTGTGCGTGTGTAGTGAATAACGATGATCATTATAATTCGATCATTGATGTGTTAATTGAAATTTTAATCGAAAGATTAAAACACAAGGTAACAGTATAACGATTTATTCATTTTACTCCGAGCGCCATAACCTGTATATTTTGATAAACAAATCTGTACTGACGCATAACACTGAAACATTTTTCTGTACTACACCATGTCTAAATTTATTTAATGGATTTGTCGATACTATCTAAGTTGAATGTTAGTTATAAGTGTTCTCAAAATATAACCTTGTAAATCATGAACCAAGCGTGACGAACGCATAACCTATAAAATAGGTTATTTTTATTGTTATTTTGTAATAGTAACATCAAAGGCATTACTAGTCTATCTTATATCAGAAAATCATTAGCTATTGTGTAGGCATGAGCATTCTTTTTTGTGTCTCAAAGAACTCACACCTGAAATTTAAATAAGATTAATGTTTAAAGTAAAAAGAAATATCTGGAATTAACCAGATTTATTGCTTATGCTCTGAGCCAGCTTTATAGGGTTTGTAACAACATATTTGCAATTGTACATCATTGTATTCTTTTAATTATATTTGTTTGAATTCTCTCTCAAGGGTATGAATAAAACCCCATTATTAACAGCATAACTCGACTTAATTTATTTCTAAACAGTAACTAAATAATTCAATTAGAAGAATCAAAACAACCTTCAGTTGTGATTAAATATTGGTGATTTGCATTGCCATAAGGGCAATAAACAATTATTTTAACTTTTGGAAATTATTATTTGAGTTTATCAATGGGTTTTCCACGGGATTTTCCCAAAATAAATCCGTATGGCGCCCATTATTAAACAAGGTCACCTAACCTTGTAGATAAAGTGAGTTGGTTTTGTAAACCGTCTTGGCAGCTTATTGAACTTCCAGAAAACACGAACAGGTACGTGAAAGTATAATATATTTATTCTATTGTCCAGACATTACTAGACGTAACGTACTTAGACGATTATCGACCTGGAGGAAGAGTTTCGCAGCTAGTATCAGCAAGACGGTCACCACCATCAAGCGACCAACTAGTATACTTTACTTTTAAAACTTAAGCAACGTTAGCGTTTAAATAATATTAATACAACTATTTTATTTATTTTATCTAAGGGAATTCTTTTCAGATAATTATAAGTCTACAATTGTAAACACACTTTTAGTAACCTCGAATGTTACATTTTAAATTGCTTTATAAAATTAGTAACTTTCGATTTTCAACAACTAAGACCTTTAATATTTTTAATACCTCAAATAATTTAAAAATATAATCCACCACTTTACGTTAGATTACAAATTGACGCATCCAACGTGTGGCAGAATTACACACGGGATAATTACGTTTGATTACAAATTGGCGCACCAACTAGTGTGGCTCGAAAAAAAATATTTGATAAAAATATTTTTTATATTTTAAATCAGCCCGGTAGACACAAAAAGAACAAACATGCCACACACACATCAGTATGACACTAGGTACAAGGACAGCCGAATAGGAGAAGGGGTACAACTAGATACAGAGACATATGAAGCACAACCCATACACGAAATGGAAGTCATTACCATTAATAATATAGAAACTCGACATGAAGAAACACCTCAGGTAGAACCGGAAATGGAAGTGAGGGTCGACCATCAACCCAGACACGCTGAGGGAGTCACGCAAGCAGGAGAAACAGCCTTCCAAGAATGGATGAGGAGACTGATGGAATCATTAAAGGAAGATAGTCTCAAGAATAACAAAAATATGGAAGCATTAAAGGAAGATAGTCTCAAGAATAACAAAAAAATGGAAGAGACATTGAACCGAAATAACGACTCATTAAATAAAAATATAGAATCTATTAGTAAAAATATGGAGTCACTGAAAGAAGACTTGAATAAAAGGATTGACAATACCCACAGAGCCATGGACACGTTAAACAGTAAAATAGATGACAGCGGCAGGGCTTTAAGAGAAGAGTTGAATAACACATTAAATAAGATTAGCCAGAAAATGGATGAAATGAACAAGAAATATACGGAAGAATTGAGTCAGACAACAAGAGGAGAATTACGAAACGACAGCAACTCAGAAACTGAAGAGATACCCAATGATGAAACCACAGAAGAATTGCAACCTGAAGATGTGGTCGAACAAACTGAGAATGAAGGGGACTCAAATACATTATATCTGAAAATGAGCTTGACAGACACCAGGAAGATATTCATGACAAGGAGATCGATACCGGAAGTATAGAGAACACTCAGGTAATTGAAGAAGCGGAAGAGTTAGTAGCCGAGAATGAAGACTTAGAACAAAATAATCTGCCCATGTGTGATGATCAAGTGGAGACACAAGGAGTACCCAGAAATACAACTACCGAACAAGTGAATTCGAAAATTAAAATTCATGAAGAAAGGAACAAAATAATTAAGAAATCGGAAGAAGAGGAGGCGAAGATAAGAAGAATAATACGCCCAAAGAAGACTAGGGTAACCAAAGAATTAGTCGAAATGACTCGAAGTGGTCTAGTTAATATGATTTATTTCCCAGTCAACAACCGTAAAGAAGGAACCTATAGGAAGGAGCATCGAAGGAGCTTCATGAAGATGGACGAAGAGAAGAGATGTGTTACAGCAAAGAAGACTATAAACAATAAAATACTTAAAGCAAATATTTCCAAAGGAAGGATAAGGCATTCCAAGAAAAGGAAAGGTTATCAAGAACAACTGGACCGGATCATTGAAGGGTATGCCCAAGAAATAAAGGAATTACGGAAGAAGAGGGACCAATCAATGGAAAAATCCAACCAGGAAACTAATGATGATCAACCAGAGTTAGAAAAGATACTAGACGTCAATAATAACAAAGACCAGGAGTACACTGGACACATGGATATCGAAAATGATGAGAAGAAGAAGGCAAGGAAACGGGAAGCCGATGACTATCTGGTAGCCGCAAAGGTGGAAGAACCGCCTGATAGGAAGGTATCTCCAAAACTACTAGTACTGAACATATGCCAAATATCACAAACATGTAATACTAGAAACAGATAGGGAAAAGGAGACCTGTGAAACGTAATTGTCCCCAGCAAAAAACCCAATAGAGTGGAAAAGCACATTGTAACCCCACATATGTAGACCATGAAAGTGATTATTGTTAAGAGCAGATTAGTTATAATGGTAGACGACATTTACCACCGGAATATTTAGTGTATAAAAAATGTTTTAAAAATAACTACTATAAATGGATTCATTTAGTGATTAGAAGGATCACGTATCATACACAAGGTATTGAAAGTGACTAATTACCTATAGCAAACCTATTTGCCATATTGTGTTACAAAAAGTGTGTAGGATTAAGATATAGGTCCAACTATTTGTTACCTATTGAATAAGAACCAGGTCTATCATACTAGATGGTAGCAAAATGTGTCTTGTAAACCAGATAATCTAATGAGAAGAAAGATATCTATCATGTCATAGAGAGCCAAAAGTGGCATATGACAATAATCTACCTAGAATAATGACATAAAATTACTCTAATACTCCTATGTTAGATTAATTTAAAGAAGAAATACCACTATCTTACAACTAAAATTACTATGCTATGTTTAAAGAAAAAAAAAATGTAAGAACAAAATGTTTACCAAATGAGTATTGTATATAACAAAATGTTTATCAAATGATTATTGTGTGCCTCTAATAAAACTAAAATATTATATGAAACCGTCCAGAATAAGTGAAAACCACCATCACTTGAAGGAGTAGAGAAGAAGAATAACAAAGAGAGTTAATTATAAAGATGGATATTATTATTGTGGAATGAAGAGAAAGAAAAATGTTAATTAATTACCAAATACTGTATGTAACCAGGTATGTCAGAGAACATCTAACAAAGAACATTTAGTATATGAATACAATAAACCCTGATAATTCAGGATAAGTATAAATTATTAATGAGAGAAAAACTTGTAAAATATTGTGAGAATAAAATATTTTAGACTCTATATGTAAGAAACAACTGCATAATTATATGATGATCAATGTAAGTGTGTAATATTAAGAATACTTGAGTAAACCAAAACAAATTGTCAACTAGTATAAAAAGTAACAATACGGCTAATAAAAAGCACAGCCGAGAATGTCAAGTCTGAAAAGAAATAATTACCTGTGAAAAGAAAGTATGTTAAGAAGTATAAAAGAAGGAAATGTGATACAAATGAAAACCTCTAATACCTTGAATATTATAGTGAAGATGTTATATTATTGAAAATTAATGATATGTGATATTTTATGTGTTGTGATAGTGCAACTATTGCCAGGTGCAATGTTTATTTTTTTTCTCAGCCAGAGATGAGTATGCCTCTGAATCTGAGTATGTGTATTGAGGAACGGCAGAGAATGTAAGCCACAGTGAGCCACTCTGATTCCGAACCCACTACAAAAGTTAGGAAGTTATATTGTAATGTATCAAGGACTATTATGAAAAAATCTGTGAGGTAACAAATGTGAGAACCATTGAGATTATCACAAAGATAGAAATATGTAATGAGAAAGAAAAATGTATATAAGACAGGAAATTGTTAATTTAAGAAGTGAAATCTATTGTAATTAAATGACTTAAAATGCGAGGAACTTGAAAAATACTAGTAAGCTAAGAATTATATCACTAGAAAAGAAATCAAACTAGTGTAGCACACTAATAGTATGTTAAAGATCAATATTAAGAGTACAAGACAAAAAACAGTAGTAGTATACTAAAAAACTGGAATGAAATGTTAATTTTATCGAAAAAATCAAATTTTCTCTCAAATTATCAATTTTGAGGGGGGAGTATATGTAACATAACCAGATGTTACATAACCTAGACATATACTATCAGATTTAGTAACTACATAACGATAATGTAAATAGATGATGTAGTGATAAGAGTAACCAGGAAGAGAGGAACCATGGGAGAAGAAAGAAGCAGAAGTGCCACAAGAAGCAGTAAACCCAAATACTGTTTGACACTACAACCAGACTATAACTGACCCAAACTAATGGACAAATTAAATTCACTTTAAGCTGTCAAGCGAGTCAGTGAATAACCTAAATGGAAAATGATATGTTAATAAAAAATAATACAATAAGAATCTGAATAATGTGATATCAGAATCAGCATTTGGCTGATAATAAATCAATAATGATTAGTAATTATTCAAGACAAGGACTAAAATTAGCGATGGCCACAATATGAGAGTGAAGCTACATTTCAGTCTCAAATATACTTATAACAAGTAAACATGTTAGTAAGAGGGAACCTTATACCAATAAGCTACCTCAGCAAAATACCGAATTGTGAACTAATAAATGTTTTTGAGGCAGATATCCGGTACAAACGGTATGTCTCAATAATGCCTAAACCAAACAATCATCAGTACAGTGATTAGTTGGAGGTAATATAAGTGTAGATCACATACACAGAACAATTTTTAGACCCAGACATGGCTATAAGCATTATTAATGTGATAGAATTAATAGTTCAATTGTTAGTTAATAGAACGGAGCAAAATAATGTAAAACGAAATGTCATAGTGAATAAGTATTGTTAATAGCGATGTTTAAGTTAAGGTTTATTCATAATATTCAGTAATTAAAAATCAGTACAGATTTAATAGTGTTCTAACATAAACGTTCAAGTGAAGAAACGCGGTGTGGAACGCAAACAATATTAGTCAGAGTGTGTAATTGCCGACTTCGATTAGTAGACGACGGTGTAAAGTCATGTACCCGAACATTGTTTATCAAGCAATGTCGGTAAAAGTGTAGATAAACCAGTGTCAATTTATATCAAATTAAAGAGGACAAAATATTCTTTAATTTGATAGCGATACCACCCAGATCGCAACTATAATAAGTGCGTGAAAGGCGTTAGCATCATTTACAAAAAATGTATAAGAAATCTGGTTATCAACACCAATAACAACAACAACTGTCAATCATCTCGGCGACTGGCGGTTAGAAAACCGTTTTTGACGGTTGGAAAGACAATACGTCACATTCATCACACCTGGCTAAGCCAATAAAAAAATCGCTTAGTAATTAACACTATCACCTAAGGCCGATCAGACGACCGAGTATATAAGAGGCTGCAGCAGATTAACGCCAGACACTTTTTGATTTCATTCAGCGTGGAAGGTACGCTGGTCTCGTCCAAAATTTTTAATAACTGATAGCGTCATCACAATAGTACTTCGATGGAAACAGTTCGACAACAACCAACAACAACTTCAAGATATTCTACAAAGAAACAGTGCGTTTAAGTGTAGTTTTATTTCATTTAGTGCGGGAAAAATAATGAACAGAAGAAATAATTAAACAGTATTATTTATGATCCTTTAAGTCAGAAGTGGATCGAAATTCTCTGTTCTTGTGCGTGTGTAGTGAATAACGATGATCATTATAATTCGATCATTGATGTGTTAATTGAAATTTTAATCGAAAGATTAAAACACAAGGTAACAGTATAACGATTTATTCATTTTACTCCGAGCGCCATAACCTGTATATTTTGATAAACAAATCTGTACTGACGCATAACACTGAAACATTTTTCTGTACTACACCATGTCTAAATTTATTTAATGGATTTGTCGATACTATCTAAGTTGAATGTTAGTTATAAGTGTTCTCAAAATATAACCTTGTAAATCATGAACCAAGCGTGACGAACGCATAACCTATAAAATAGGTTATTTTTATTGTTATTTTGTAATAGTAACATCAAAGGCATTACTAGTCTATCTTATATCAGAAAATCATTAGCTATTGTGTAGGCATGAGCATTCTTTTTTGTGTCTCAAAGAACTCACACCTGAAATTTAAATAAGATTAATGTTTAAAGTAAAAAGAAATATCTGGAATTAACCAGATTTATTGCTTATGCTCTGAGCCAGCTTTATAGGGTTTGTAACAACATATTTGCAATTGTACATCATTGTATTCTTTTAATTATATTTGTTTGAATTCTCTCTCAAGGGTATGAATAAAACCCCATTATTAACAGCATAACTCGACTTAATTTATTTCTAAACAGTAACTAAATAATTCAATTAGAAGAATCAAAACAACCTTCAGTTGTGATTAAATATTGGTGATTTGCATTGCCATAAGAGCAATAAACAATTATTTTAACTTTTGGAAATTATTATTTGAGTTTATCAATGGGTTTTCCACGGGATTTTCCCAAAATAAATCCGTATGGCGCCCATTATTAAACAAGGTTACCTAACCTTGTAGATAAAGTGAGTTGGTTTTGTAAACCGTCTTGGCAGCTTCTTGAACTTCCAGAAAACACGAACAAGTACGTGAAAGTATAATATATTTATTCTATTGTCCAGACATTACTAGACGTAACGTACTTAGACGATTATCGACCTGGAGGAAGAGTTTCGCAGCTAGTATCAGCAAGACGGTCACCACCATCAAGCGACCAACTAGTACACTTTACTTTTAAAACTTAAGCAACGTTAGCGTTTAAATAATATTAATACAACTATTTTATTTATTTTATCTAAGGGAATTCTTTTCAGATAATTATAAGTCTACAATTGTAAACACACTTTTAGTAACCTCGAATGTTACATTTTAAATTGCTTTATAAAATTAGTAACTTTCGATTTTCAACAACTAAGACCTTTAATATTTTTAATACCTCAAATCATTTAAAAATATAATCCACCACTTTACGTTAGATTACAAATTGACGCATCCAACGTGTGGCAGAATTACACACGGGATAATTACCTTTGATTACAACATATATTGCAACGTTACAACAATTCTACAAATATATTACCATATACTCAACGCAACTAAATATTTATTACACCGGCCAGGTCGCAGGATTTGTTTTTCTCGTTGCGTTAAGTATATGTAGTTGCACAATAAGTAAATAGTTTTTAAAGACAAGTGAGATGTTGTTGACATTAAATAAAGCATTTAAAATCGTTTCAAATAATCATTCTAAGATTTATTAATTAACAGGACAAAATATTTCAATATTAAAATTTCAAACATTAGGCACATAAATATTTACCTTTATAAGTTTTACACATATACTGTAACCTGCAATGCTATTCATAACATACCACACAAATAAACACCCATATAATCTTATTGACTAAACAACATGTTAAACAAATTATTTAAATTCTTTTTATTTCTGTGTCTGAAATTAACTCAACTTTTAAATACTGATAACAAGTCAGTTACAAACAAAATAAGATTAAGTTTCAAGAATGAATTTATTGTTGCTATAAACAAAAATAAATTAATCTACCATTTATTTCCACTCTATTATAGACTTATACTGACACACCCAAAAAATACTACAAAAGATTATTATTTCTTTACTAGATTTGCTTTGTTAACTTACTCTCTTATCTAAGTATTATTTAATCTTAAAACTCAAATTATTATATTCATATTTAAGTTCTTTTTCGAGAGCTCTCTTCACAATAAAAATATAATTGTTTTTGTATCACCTGCGTATATCGCCGTCACCGTTGCGTGTGTGTGTCCAGAATCCTGAGAGTATGATGATGTTGATGATGATGATGTTGACTATGCTGATGCGGTGTTTGTTGTCTCTAAATGTGTTTGTTGGTGATGCTTCAGAATTCCTCCTTACGTCTTGGTGTGAGTGTGGTAGTGTGCGTGTGTCCAGAAGTCGATCGGCAAACGGGCAGCGTAACGTCCTGTAGATTTGTTGAGTCCGAGTTCCAGTGGTATTTATACTGGTGGCGATTTTACAGGAACATTCCTGCTTTCGACAGGTTAGAGATGGTCAGTTCGCTCCAGATCGTCCTTTTTATTACATTCACTTTTTGGTTAATTATCGCGAACTTATGAACATATTCGTCACATGAGCGATCTCATTGGTTGCGTAATTTTTCTCTGGTCACTCACATATACCACACATATTAATTACTCTATTAATTAATATTAATTACTTAGCATCATTAATATTGCACCTCTGGAAATAAATTTTACATTACCATACTCGTTAAAAATCCATCTACGTAATGGTGTCTTTATAATTCGCGTAAGTCTTCGTTAACAGGTTTAATACAAGTAATTAGTTTATTATAATCCTCTTAAGACCTGAGTAATTGGAACAAACAATTCGTAGCGCCACCCCATCTCGTCGTTCAAAACAGGTCACAGCTGGCTCACACACACAAATACACACACGCCGTATCTTACACTGGCACAGCAGGTGTTATTCTAGACAGGACTCGGCCTGCATTTTCTTGCACAAAACTGTCTAAGGCTGCTGGCACACGGGCCACTCTGTGGCGCCACTCAGTCACGCCACTCAGTCGGGCCCGGTTGTTTTGATGGTTTTAAATTGTACCCTTGCGCACGAGCGACTGTGACACGCGACTGTGGCAGGCAGAAGCCAGTCCCCGCAACGAATGGAGACGATTTGTGGCGTTGGAGCTTACACACGGGCCACTTTCTGTCGCGCCACAGCAGTGTTCAGAGTAGTGTTGTGAAGCGTATACTAACACTGTAATTTTTATAAAACTTTTGGAGCTTTCTTACTATTTGTTTTTAAACTTTATAAGACTTTATTGTCTCTAAAAACTATTTAAAAACTTTAACTATCATGTCGGATTTTCATTCTGATCGATTTATAATTGAAGTGGAACATAGACCGGCAAATTGGGACCCGAGATGCAATGAATATTCAAACAAAATGGCAAAAGGGAGAGCATGGGAACAGCTCTGTTATATTTTTGTATCAGGCTTCAGTGAAATGGACAGCCTGATGAAAAATAAATCAGGTATGTTTCTAATCAGTACTGTAGTAAAGTATGTAATAAAAATTATAATAGCAGTAATAATAATAAAGTAGGCCTACTGCACTAAACTAAAGTGTAAACTTCATAAAACAACTAAAGTCATAAATGCCTAAAGTTGGTAGACATTATATTGTGTAATTATACTCGTATTATGACAGAAATTTAGGTGTATGTAATAGAATATAAACAAAATACATATACAAGGTCTACGAAGTGCAGTATTTGACTAATGTCTAAGTTTGTATAATGCGAGAACTTATGCAATCCGAAAAAAACTTCGGTCCCATGCAATTTCGCTTTGAACAAGTTTTTCTATATATTTTTTATCTATTATTAATAATAATAAAAACTTTTCGTACAATAATATATTTTTAATTATTTTTTTTAATATAACACTGTTTCAATAGTATTTAACAAACATCATCAGATATACAAATTGAAAATTATTTAAATTAACTGTATTTAAACAGTGTTATATTGAAAAAATAATAAGAAATATATTCTCATACGAAAAGTTTTATTATTATTAATAATAATATAAAAATAATACAATAATAATTGAGTAATTATGAATGTAATATTTTCTTTAATAACTATTGTATTGTATGGAATTGCACCATAAAAAATTTAACCTCAGTCTCTGCAACAATCGTATACATTTGCGTCTAGCCCATATGACTCCTACAAGTGACAAATAATTATATAAAAATATTCTCCCTGCAAGATCAGTCTGTAGTCATAGTTTACTGTTGAGTATCATAATTACAACACAAGAAAAAGAGTAATGACTTCTAAATTACATAGCATATTAGCGAATTCAAGCGGGGCGGTCTCAACAATGTTTTACGCAAACACTACTTGAGCACATACTTATGAGCCAAAACTATCTTGCGAACAATGCGCACAGTTTACAGTTGCAAACAAGTTGAGGTCTGGCTTACAGGAAACCAATAGTTTTAATCGATTATTCAACACCAAACTGGTTAATATTTCGTCTACTGAAATACGATTATTGCGTACGTGTGAAAGAGAGAGGGATGTTAGGAGGGAGGAGGAAGGTAAAGAGAATGTACGTGGGTGTAACGCTCTTAACATAATCTATCAAAATCTTTGAAACAAATTAGATGCGACAAACGAACAATATTCATATAAATAGAAACAATTTTTATTTTTAAATAAATATTTCTACTAAGAGATATATTTTAGGGAAAACACAATTTTGAATAAGACACAAAATAAGTTATTAAAATAGTTTTTATTATGACTATGGTTTGATAGTGAAACAGTATCAGACAAGGTCTCTCAAAAAGGTCAATATATCATTCTATCTTGCCATGGTACTGATCCTTCTTGTGTACAAAAGAATTCGGAAGGAAGAAGAACTTCCTCGTCAGAGTCCATGATGAAACTGATGTAAATACTAAATGAAACAATCTTTTATCACTGAGCAAATGGAGAGTGGCGCGTCACTGAAGCGAACCCTTGCACACGAGCCACTGGTACTTGGCGCGACTGAGTGGCGCCACAGAGTGGCCCGTGTGTCAGCAGCCTAAAACTGTTCCTTATACTTGCTATGCTAATTACGTATTAAACATACCGCCCTGGCCAAATATGCAAATATATGTATTGTTGCATATATTCCCCAGGTTGGTTTAAATAAAATTTGACTGTTAGTCAAACTTTATTTACACAAATATATAAGTGTAATACAATTACAATTACAATTCTATCTTAATAACTACTTTACAATTGGGTTTTTAACTTTTTATAAAAGTAAATATTTTAATCGGATGTAATAAACCTTCCCCTGTTGCAGAGGGTGACAAACATTCTTTTCCCCTAATATAAACATAGCAGCTGTTTACATTCCGCTTTCCTAATGTTGTATTGTTGTGTTTAAAGACACACTAGTTCATTGTCGGCTTATTTTTCTCACTCTCTTTCTCTCTATATGCGTTCCTGCATTAAGAGAATTAATCATACTACCTCAGTTATATTTTTTTCTACTGGAAATATTTCCTTATCGATGAACCATGATATTTGCCAATTTCTTTTTGTCATTTCGTGTCATATACTATGAAGGTTTGTGCTCCCCGTATTGTTTGCAGAATATAGGGACCTTCGTATAATCTAAAGAACTTTTTGGCGGTGTTGTCTATTCTCTTCCCTACTGGATTACTTCGTATCAATAGCATATCTCCAACTTTAAATTCTACTAACTTGTGTGTTCAATTGAAAATTTCTACCCTCTTCATACCCTTATCTTTTATCCTATTTCTTGCGTTGTCTAATTTTTGATTCATGGGTATAGGTAGATTCTGATTTTCAGGTTTACTAACGAAATTCTTCCAAAATCCAGTTGGTTTCTCCCCTTCTCCCAATTCAATTGGTGGATATCCAGTAGCTTCACTATAATTTTCATTGATAGATTTCTCAAAGAACGACAAGTATTCAGCCCATTTGTTATGCTGATCATAACAATATATACGCATATACTTGCCCAATTCTTTATTAACACGTTCGGCAAGGTTACCCTGAGGATGCCTAATTGTTGTGAGCATGGGTTTTGTTCCTTGCTGCGTTAACGTTTCAGACCATATCTAGTTTTTTATTTAATTCCAGCATCATCTTTTGAAATGCTTCCATGTCAAAACCTTCTGGTGCTGCCTAAAACCTTCTTGCACAAAACTGTCTAAAACTGTTCCTTATACTTGCTATGCTAATTACGTATTAAACATACCGCCCTGAGCAAATATGCAAATATATGTATTGTTGAAATATATATATATATGTATATATATATATATATATATATATATATATATATATATAGCAATATTTAGAATAGAAAATATATGATGAACAGTTTTTAACAATATTAAGAATTGTCAGAAAGCGTACACCTACCTCGCGAGTGAATACAGCTCTTGTGTGTTTGTGTGAGTGAAGCCAGCTAGGACATGCAAAGATGGGGTGATGCGTACGAATTAGTGGTTTGTCTGTAATCAGGTTTTAACCGGATAAAAATAAACTAATTAATACGTTTTAAACCTGTGAACAAAGACTTACCCCAATTATAAAAACACCATTACATTTTTAACGAATATGGTGATGAAAAAAGTATTGCAGAAATGTGCAGAAATTGCAGAAAGACGCTAAGTAATTTAATGTTAATTACTAGTGTAATTAAATAGTACTTAATAAGTGTGATATATGTGAGTGACCAGAAAAATTTACGCAAACGATTATATCGCTCGTGCTACGAGTATGTTTACGAAGTCGCGAAAATGAACCAAAAGTGATTTGTAATTAAAAGGACGCTTTGCACGAAGTGACAATATCTAACAGGTCGGAAACAGTCCTGGACTTGTCAGATCGCCGTCCAGTATAAATACCACTGGCAATTTTGGGGCGATCTCAGACTCAAGATATCTTCACACAACGTCACGCTGCTGGTCCGCCGACCGATCGAACATCTTTACCACACACACCAAGACTTATAGAGGAACTCTGGACCATCACAAACAACAAACCGTAGAGACAGAGAACACAGCATCAGCGTAATCATCATCATCAAATTCTCAGGATTCAGGACACACACACACACACACACACACACACGCACGCACGCACGCAACGGTAACGTCGGCAGTACGGAAGTGATGAATATACAATTATATTTTTTGTTTGTGAAAAGAACTCTTAAAAGAAACTTATATATAAACAGTAAAGACTTGAAGTTTTAAGTATAATTACTGTACATAAATTTAAATTGTAGTTAAAGAAAATAATTTAATTTAACAAGAAAATTTAAAAATACTAATCTTCTGTTGTATGTTAAAATTTGGATGTGTCAGTAGAAATAAATAATAGGTTGGAAGAAAATGTTATTTTTCTAATTGTTTATAGCAACAATTAGTTTTATTCTTGAGATTTAATATTATTTTTGTTTGTAAATGAGTTGCTATTATTGTTTACAATTTGAGTCAAAGTCAGACACACTGAAATAAAAAGTGTTTAGATAATTTGTTTAACATGTCTGTTTAGCTTAGTAAGATTATATGGTTGTTTATTTTTATATGTCATGAACAGAATAGAAGTTTATATTGTATTTTTGTAAACTTATAAAAGAGAATATTTTTATTTTATTTTTATAATTCGAAATTTTAATATTTGCATATTTTCTATTAATATTAATAAATCATAGAATGATTATTTCGAAACGGTTTTAATTAATTATTTCATGTCATCAATATCTCACTCCTCTTTGAAAATTATTTTTTTTATTGCGCAACTACATATACTTGACGCAACGAGAATAAAAAAATCCTGCGACCTGGCCGGTGTGATACACTTCATAGTTGTTTGAGTACATGGTATTGTATTTGTGTAATTTTTTATAATACTTGCAACGTTGCAATATATATATATATATATATATACACAATAGCATCGTTTACAAAACGATTTTAAAATAAGAATTAAGAAATAAGCGTCTCTTGTCGCTTAAACATGCTACAATTATCCTAGTTGTTATTACTGTCGCGTAGGAAAACGTACATGCTACAGTTTTCACCGCCACTAAGGATTCTTATTTTAATGCGTTCTAATCCTCGCCATGTGTACAGTTTTCACCGCCACTAAGGATTCTTATTTTAATGCGTTCTAATCCTCGTCATGTAACACCGGTTATTAGCAGCTGCTCAACGAAAGAGGCTAGAGAAGCGAGCGTTTGACATTTATAAACGTTGGTGTGCAAATATGTTCTCAACAAAATTATTTTCCTTAAAATTTAATTTTTTATTTTGTTTAACTTGAGCTGTATAAATTTTTTCAGATTAAGATAAATTTTGGGATACATTTTGAATTTTGTGTGGGTATATTAAACAAATTTATCTAAAATAAGACATGCATTACCTAGAGAAGTGATCGCCAAACTCCCAAACCCATTCAGTACTTACACAAGTTGAAAACGTTTAGATTGAGCTGAACCTTTATACATCTCGTTGAACGTTACCTTTTCAAGGAAAAGTCAAATGTAAAACACAATGTTCAACTGAAATGCATATTCGTCCAAGAACACAGAAATAGTTAAATTAGAAATTTAGATTTCAATTTTTGGGTCTTTTCAGCTTATTTGGTTATACTTTTCAATTTATTTTTTTTACATCTTATGAGTTATATTGTTTTATTTATTACCTGATATGTTCGTGTGAAACTTTTGCAAAGTAAACTTGTACCCGCTATTTACACACCCTATGATAGATAACGGCAAGAAGCTGACGAGAATGGGAATAAAGATAGATAAAATTTGTAGCGTTACTAAAATAATACAATAAGAAATGACACTGAAAAATATCGGTCACCTTATTTGTTACAAAAAAATCACACTCACCCTCATCAACATATTTGTATATTAGGTGAATAGTTAGTCACCGTCATTGGAATACAATTTTCTAATTCACACGTGAGTGTGTTTCTGTACTTCCTTTCCATCATATTCATATTCGACAAAGAAACACTGTCCATAGAGGTACAGAATGATCTCACTCGTAGAGTAAAACAAATGAAATAGAAATAGGATTTTACTTATCGTTGAACTCTAGAGATCAAATAGATTTGAAGCATGAAACTACAGTTTCCATTAACATATCGCTTTACAATGCTTTGAGTTACGAACTACACTTCTAGTGCAGTGCCATCTTCTTCAAAGTGCTGAGTAAACAATTAAAACGCTGTAAGTCGATCTCCATAAAAGGTGAAGCGACAAATTTTTGCAAAGAGCAAAATTATATAAACGTTGCTTAATTTTCCGCCTCAAATTTGAAAGAATTTTGGCATGATTTTTCTTTCGACAAGATCGATTATCATTTCTCCTAAACATAACTGTTACTTTGAAACTTCAAAATTACGCCCGCTTCCTGTGCTGTAATGTCGGCAAGGAAACAAACATGCTCCCACACAAAATCTTAATGTTTAATTAGGGTTCACAATGTTCTTAATAATCTCATTCGTTGAAATGAGAATTCATAAAAATGCTATGGAACATACTATGTACTCACACGACTGAGGACATTCCTGCTCTGACTGTTCTACTAAAGGTTGCCTAGTTTCCTGGACTGTGGACTGTGGATTCTCATCAAGTGGCCTTTCAACGCTTGCTATTTTTTAAGCTCTTGCCTTAAGTTGCGCCGGCAGAAAGGCTCTTAAGTAGTCAGCTGAAGTTGTTAACTAGCTCAACAACACTGCCGGTAACAACAACGAAGACAAGCAAACTGCTAACACGTGTGACTGCCTCTGACGTCCTTCTTAGGACCGCTGTTGGTAGCCATTACTACAACAGCGTGCGCCTGCGATTGCTCTGAACTTTTGTGCGGGGTCTGGTACACTGACGTGGTGCCGTTCTCCGTGCGGTTGTCGGACGGTTGTGCCTGGTGTTACGACTTCTGGACTAGTGCGCGAAACATCCTAGTGCAGTGCTGTGTTTATATAGAATTGTGCTCGAGCTTTCGTTGGAACTCCGGAGTCTGGTGTACCTGTCTGCGTCGTCGTCGTTGGACTGCAGCGCCGATTTAGTATAGCTTGCCCGCTGGCTTTTGTTAGCATAACCCCCTCAGGCTCAGCTTAGGTTAAGTCCACTAGGCTAGGTCCCTGCCGGTAAGACCGGCCGTTTCCACTTAAGTGGCTGGTTTTTCGGCAGGACCCTCTAGGCAAGGGCAGGTCGCGGTGCGGTCCCTTGCAAGACCAAACCGTAACTCCGTCCGAATCTGCTGGGCCGATCACGTCTGGGTCCAACTTTGTTCCTGTTATATCTAGAAAGAAAAGGAAAACGGAAGAAAAACAGTCCCCCAATACGGAGCCCCTGGGTGCTCCAACCCGTACAATCCTTGTTCCGCCTTAGTTCGTCAATGGCGTCAAGAATGCTGTTGACATGGCTAGACGTCCATCTCGGCGTCCGTCTGTATGTCGGCGGGCAGCCCGATGTCTCTTCGATGTTCTTCCATGTCTCCCGCGGTACCGGGCCATGTCAAATGGCCTTTCACTGCTACCAGAGGCCTGTACTTTCACACTTATTGTAATGAGAATGCAATTCACGTCATCCTAGTCACCCGCGGCCTTGACATAGATATCGACCCAGCCGAGGTGGCGAAGAGCTCTGCCAACTCGGGTTTCCAATAAAAGAGTGCATACGCCTGTACACCGTATCGAGTACCAGGCGTAAACTGCCCCTTCTAAGGATCATACTCCTGAAGAGACAACAAGCGGGCAGATTGTTTGGCCTGAACAGACTGTGTGGCCTGAAAATAAAAGTATAATGGAGCTGGTCAGGTCACGCAGTGCCAACGCTTCGGCGACGGCTCTGGCAGTTACAACAATGAAATCGCCTGCGTCAGGTGCGGTTAGGTGCATCCTACCCAGACCTGTTGAAGGCCTGTGACGGGTTGTCGCTATTGTATTAACTTCAGTAAAATAAAGGCTTGAAAACAGTCATCGTAATTTAATTTACATGAAACTTTGCCTTTCTTGTTTTTTGTGTGTCTTCTTGTGTTTGTTTCGTTAAACCCTGTAAATGGTGAATTTAACATTTAGTTATGTAGGCCTAGTACTAAAATCTGTAAGGTGTATTCCTTATTTTACAGGGTTTAATACATTGTTATAGAGATATGTGTATAGAGTCTATACAATAAAAAAAAAGGTATTGGAGGATATAAAATTATAAGCCGCCCCGGCCATTCGCTTTGGATAACCTCTGTCTAATCAAATATAATTAGAAGCAGAGGTGTTATGACCGACGATGAATAATGTGATGTGAATTAATTCTTTGCACATGAGTGCGCCACTTGTAAAAAATTAAAATTTTTATGTATTCTTATAATTGTTAATAACAATACTTATATCCCTTTCTAAGCAATTCACCGAAATTTAATTAATTTGTTTAGTTTAATTCAAACCGGCAAGATCACGGACGTATCCTGTCGGTGTCTTTGCAGATAAATACATCTGGTAGCCTGTTTACCCACTGTAAAATACTGGATATGCATGGAAATTTGAGTGTTTCGATTGCTACGATTAGGACACGGGTGTCACACTCACACACAACCGTTTGGCGGACACATGGTAGCACGCAGTTTGCGTGTCGGGGCCAGTGGAAGCGCGCACCTTGCACTAACTCCAGCACGCATTCTCTCGCGCACACGTATGTGTCGCCCTCGCGTACAGACTCACACCGTACCGCTTGAGCTGACACATGTCCCGCGATGCAGTCTGCGGGTTGAGGGTTATGCGAACGCGCGCGGCTTGCATTGATCTAGCACGTAGTCTGGCACCAACACCCATTTGAGCTTGCGGTGGCAATCATAGTAGCAAAATTTTCCAATCTTGAGTATGTTTACAATGGGCCAATAGAGCCAGGGACAAATTTACTGCAGAGACATAGAACATCAGACATGTTAATGTTTGCAATTAATATAACAAAAATAATTCTTAATACGATGCAGCACTCTTAATAGATGTTTTAATAAAAACGAGTTTCACTGTCACTTTTCTCACATCTCTTTAAAGTGATTCGTTGTAACATTTTAAGGGTTTAATTTTATTTTAAAAGTCAAAGATACTTTAAAACATACCGACTTTTGATTTAAACTGAAATTCAAATTAGGCTGATGTAAACATATTTTAATATTAGAAAAAAGTAAGTGGTATTCTACATTACCCGCACATCCTATTTGTGCTGTGTGCCCGCGCGCGTGCGTTTATTGAAACGATACATATTTGTATATACATCCCACAATAGTAATAATATTTTGTACACATAAGTAATTTGTTGGCATAATTTGTTGAAAGTCGTTTTAAAAAGTGGAAAACACGAATGTACCTGGTATTTCTAAACACTTGTCGACATGCAAGCGAGGGTCAACGAGGTTCGCATATGTACAGTATACGGTTTATTTGGCTTGTCGGCCAATACCTGATTCATGCCAGACACGAACTCTTGTCTCTGTGTATTAAATATTTTCTTTGTGTGTGTGAAGTCTGGTGACGACATGACTAAACAGGAATAACTGAATAGGCTTTTTAATAAAAATTTGCACAGTTTAAATACATTTTTGCGTATTTTAGAAATACGCATATTAGTAACATTAAAATAAAAGCGATAAAGACGCGTACAAAGACACAAAATGAGTACAAATTACGCATGAATAACTGAACTATTTAAAACCGACTTAATTACTCTGGTAATTAATAAGGTATAAGATTAAGGTATTAATTTTTTCTTTTTTTAACTTGAAATTAATTTACATGTGCTGGAAGAGTGAAAAATTACGAAGCTTATGCAACTCCAGGTTTGCACATCGACGCAGTTGTTAATGAAAAAACAGACGAAAAAGTGATTTGCTTAAAACGAAGTTTATGCAGGACGGAACAATATTGGACAAGACTGGAAGGGCATCCTGCTAAATTAGACTTGTCGACTTACACCACATTATAAATACCAGGGACAATTCCGAGACAGGGGAGAGTCTTTAGTAATAACGATAGGGTTACTATGTCACTGCGTAGTACGTACAAGGATGTTTGTTCATAGAAGTGTTAATCAAAGTTGTCAGTATCAATTTCTTCAAAAATTTATTCCAATGTTTCAAGGTCGCGCGATCTATGAGGTTCTCGCAAAAATATTAATTATTTTAATTTTTTGTTGTATTTCTAGTTCCATTTGCTTATGTGGTGCTTCTAATAATATTCTCTCTTATTTTTAGACTTGCCTTTCTTCTTTCACGTAATCTGTTTACAAGCTTAATTTCATCGAACACGACGAAACATAAACGTATGATGTTTATGTTATTGTTGTATTTACTGTGTTTGTGTTTACATTTACTGTTATTCTTATGCTTTAGCTTGTGCTTACGTTATGTTTATGTTTAGATGCCTATTGATGTTTTTATTTACATTCAGTTTATATTTAATACGTTTTGCTTCGAGGACGCAGATATTTAAAGTGACTGTCATCCCACACAGCCTACAAATCGATGTCCTTAAGTCAGCTAAAGACGCAGATCCACACTAAGGATAACTGCCGTAATCGCAGTCTATATATATGAAGGAAAAACAATAATCCAGCCAAGCTCTAATCTGGATATTTAAAGTTATAACGACTACCTTAAAAGTTTTCAAGTTTATAATAAATGTTAATTCTAGTAAAGTTCGCGCATTAAATTTATATCTTGTAACGTGGTTTAGTATATTTCAATAAACCTCGTCAGAAAAATACTCTTATCTACGTCTCAATTTAAATACCTCCGTGTATATCCATCATGAGGCACTGATTTAACTGTATAATTTGTGTGTGCCTGTGGGGGGGGGGGGGAGAGAGAGTCAGCAAGTTAGAGTCTGATAGGGAGAGAGACTACATATTACAATTTTTTGTGTTAGTTGCTGTCATTGACAGTGCAGGTTATCGGAATAACCCATCAACTCATATAATGACTTATTCAGTGAAAATTGTTATCGCCTCTGTTTTACGGCTAATGATTATTATGTGCCTACGCAACTTTAAGGGGAGAGTAGCAGTTTTTTGGTCCAAAACTCAATTTTTTTATTACCCTAAAAGAATCTCCAATTCTTTCTCAATAAGAAAATATATACTTCTATATATTTTTGCGGTCTGAAAACGGTTTAAAAAAAATAAAATATAAGCCAGTGCTGTACTTTTGAAGCATATTTTGTGAAAAGGCTCACCAACAGAATCGTATAATGACACATATTGTATGTGCTATGGTATGATTATTATAATTCTTAATTTGGCAATGGCCAGCTGTTCATCTAATTTGAACATTTCTTCAAATTATGGGAGTAATACGTGGATATTACAAAACTGGAATGTGTAGGCCACGTCCAGAAGCGATTTTGAGGTTGCAAAGCCTAACACCAGTTTAGTGTAAAGTAATTTTTTTAACTGTTATGTGTAGATATTTGAGATATAGTGACATTATTTATTATGACACTATTGGTTATTGAATTGTTTCTTACATTAGCGTGGTCTGACAATCGTAAACTTCAGGAATTTTTATTGACTAGTGTTTATTGTTTAGCTAATTTGAACTGTTATCAAAGTTGCGCGTAACGAATCCTATTACGTTCAATCATTTGATATCCACTGTTTAAACTTAACGATCCTTGCGACCGGCGTAATAATGCGTTAATCTTCGTTACTTTGCCCTTCGAAACTTAGAGTAAACAAGTGCATGTTTATTAGATTCTTACTATAATGCTTGTTTTACTGAAAAATACAGAAACTTATCAAACAATGTTTCTAAATTAAACGTTTTATTAACAGTATTATAAAGCGGAATATGTTAATACTACTGGCTGCCTCTATGAAAATATAAAAGTGAAGACGACAGAGTAACAAAATTAAATGTGGCAGGTTGAGAAGGAGACACGTAGCAAAGTAGGCAGGCGGAGTTAGGCGTCATAAACGCTGAGAAATGAAACATTTAGCTTGACATTTTAGAATAAGCAAACATTTTCTCTCAAGGTACGAGAATATTAACTCAAGTGGATTTAATCCTATTTTAATTTAGAATAAAATAATAAGAAAAAGCCAAATTAAATCACAGAGTAGTTGTGCAGCTTTGCTTCTCCGTAATATAATTAGTTTCCCAGTAATCATTTATCTGTAAGGAAAATAATTTGTAATTATCGTAATTATGCAAAACGACAATTAAATAAAGATTTCTCGAATAATCAAATTTGAGATCACTGTCACTTGTAGGCATAAGATCATTAATAAAGGTTTGTCAACCTTATCGCCAAACCTTTAAACATTATACACCTTCTAAAATTATTAATAAATATTTGCATGCTAATGGCTTGCCAAATAATTGTGACATTGCTGGGTGTGACTTAAAAATATCAACATTGCTACCTGTCCGTTTGCTATCCACCATATATCAGTAGGTACAAGAATCTTTAAAGAACGCTGGCAAATATTAATTTATTAAAACGTTTTTTCTGATTCAACCTGCTAACACCTGTTTCTGTTATTTAAATCTGAAAATTAAAATTTAAGTAAAACTCAATTTCAATCCATTTCTATTTAAGTAACGTAATTTGCAAAACAGTATTTGTAACAATTAAATTATTAGAATTGATTTTTCTGTCATTCTTTTGTCTTGAACGTATACAGTTTATTTTCAATTATAAAAATTTCTCGTAATGTTATAAATAAAGCACATTTAGTACCACACTGAAAGAGGAAAAATATTAAAATTCACTCTAAACGAAAGACCTTCACATACCACTCATTATATTTAAAATAAACGTTATTTAACAGTATTATTTAGTGAAATAAGGTATGTACACTACAAAATGCGTCTACAGAAAATCTTTATGGAGAATGACTATACAATGTTGTTTATAAAACATTGTTTTTCTGTGAAATGGGTTTGCTGCAGGGTGTAGAAAAATTCTCATTAAGAAGGGTCATGTTGGTAACGAAGTGACCATACACAATGTATCTTTTTGCAAACAGACAAATACGCACAACCTACACCCCCCTCAATGCGCGCGCGCGCGCACACACACACACACAATTACCTTGTCTTTTTCCTCTCTACACTCGCTTGAATAAATAATTTTTTTTCACAAAAATTGCGTAAGTAAAACAATGTTATTTCCATAACTTAACAAAGTTTAATTTTATGAAGTTCTTTTTTCGTCATTGTACAAAGTTAATCGGCCGTAAATATACTCACTTCTTTCCCTTAGGATATCCCTTCTAGTTTTCAAGCCAATTGTCTTGAAATCCTACTTAAAATTATGTGCAAGATGTTCCTCACTTAGGTTACTCTCCTACATATCAATTTATCTTATGTAGAAGCTTCTATTTTCATTTTTTATCAGAACATTATTTTTTTAAACATTTATAATTTTCAATTACCTTTTTGTTTAATTTCGCCAAGTTTTTCTTTGCTGTAATAATAATTTTTCAATAAGTTTATTGGAATTTTCTATTGTTTACTATATTAGCCAAAATATTATTAACAGACGCTTTCACCTTGTTTCTGTGACTGTTAACAGTGTCACAGAGAAATGCGTACGTTCCGTGTGTCACTTAATTATTATTCAGCTTTAGCTGCCTTATCCGCCTTATGCCGTATCTGCTGGAAGAATCTCATCTTTGTATCGATTAAGGCCACAGGCATTTCTCCATAGGTTTCGTCTCAACGATCACATCTCCGACTCGAAGAGGGAAGATAATTGTATCCTCTTCTTCGTCATGATTACGACCTCAGTCTTGTTTAAAGGGAACGACAGTCGTGCGCCGCCATACTGCTGCTGAATTTCCGCATGACTCTATTTAGCTTGAGCTGTGCCAGGCTAAAAAACCGAGCGACGACGAGTGCAGCCACATCGTCAACCTATCCGGCCAGACACATCTCCTCGGTCATATCTATAACGCCAAATTTGCATGCTGTGCAAATTTACTATCAATAGTCAATATTAAAATATGTTAAAAACAGATATACAAATATAAGGTAAAGAGAAACTACCGTTATGAAATGTCAAAGCGGTGTTTTGGCGTGAAACGTCTTTAAAATCACACCGAAACATACGGGTACCAGAACAGAAATTTTTACCGTAACGAAAAGGTCTATATCGTCTTGCCTTGATAACTCCCTAAATATTAGTCTCAGAGACGTAAGTCCGGTGTAATTTTTTAACATATATGGTCAGCTCGCTGATACGATCTTGAGTTCGCGTCGCGGGCGAGCGGTAGTGGCGGGGAGGGTGCACGGCGCTGATTGGCCAAAACCGGCGCTCTGGCTCCTTTCCATTCACTGTAATTCAGGACTCAGACGTGGTAGCGTGGTGATTCGTGTGTTTGCGTATAGAGTTTGTAGAGATCGATCGATTTAAGTAATAATAAGTGTATTTTGGTCAATATTTCTACTCCCCAAAGTCCAGCCCTACGTCCGAGCCTACTACACCTTGGCCACGTGGGGAGCGGGCAACAGCTATTACTCTGTAGCTGGCTAACAGGGCAATGGTCCGTGGAGGCTACCGCTTGGTAGAAAGGGAGGTGGCTCTCCCACGGTCCTCTAGCTGGGCTTACTCTTTTTCCACTTACTTTGAGTAAGACCCCTTCTCTTTTGTCTTTTCTGTCTGGCCTCTCTTGGTCAACTCTTGTTCTTTCCGACCCTGACGCTATTAGGTTACAGAGGGCTAGGGGTCTTTCAGTTTCATATTTCTATTACTCTATACTTATTGGATAAACATTAAAGCAATGGAGAAAACAAATAAAGGAATGTCTACCCCCGGTGGCAGACCAGGTAAAAACCTGGTAAATACACCCTCTTCCGAGGTCGGCCCCATGGATTCTGGAGGGGGGGGCAGCTATTGCTTGGTGAGGATCCGTTTAGAAGAGGTTCGTTGGTGTGGCAAGGTCTCCGCCAACTAATATTAACTGTAGTTTGGAAAAACAAAACGCACAGATACCAAAACTGGAAGTCCCAGAGGACACAATAAGCAGACTGCAGGTTCAGCTTAATTCTGCTTATAACGAAATCAGACGACTACAGGAAGAAATCAAGAAGTTACAGTCTAGGGTATCCTATAGTTCAGCCAACTCGGAAGAAGAGGAATAAATCGTGGCCAAAGAAACTGCTTGGATACTGGAAAAGAATACAAAACGTAAAAGGAAAACTATGGAATCACCAGAAACACCGAAAACTAGTCCAATAAACAAAAGTAAGAGGACTAAAGAAAATGTAAAAAAATCGGCTAAGCCACCACCAGTGATACTGAGCAATGTGGAAAATTATTTAGAAATAAGTCAGAAACTGAAATCAAAAGATCTGAAATTTAACACCAGCATGATGAACAACAATCAGCTGAAAATTAATGTAGACACAGAAATGGAATATCGAGAACTGACAAAACTCCTAAAAGAAAGTAAGTTGGAATGGCATACTTATGAAAATAACCATACCAGACCAATAAGAGTCATGGCACGTAACATGCATCCAACATGCAAATCAGAAGAGATTAAAGAGGAGTTATTGAATAGATGATATAAAGTCCTTGAAGTAGTTAATAAAATTAGAAAGACTAAAGTTGACGGCAAGGAAAAAATCACACATTTGCCATTATTTATGCTAACGTTTGAAAGATCAGAGGATATAAAAAAAAATATTTGATATTAAATATTTATGTAATATGAAAATAAAAATTGAAGCTCTCAGGAGTAACAAACTGATACTACAGTGTAAAAGGTGTCAAAAATATGGTCACACTCATAAGTATTGCCAACATGGACCTATCTGTGTTAAATGTGCAGGCAATCACAGGACCATCGATTGCCAGCAAGAACGAGATGTGCCACCAAAGTGTTCAAATTGTGCAGAAGTACATCCTGCTAGCTACAGGGGTTGTTTGGTTGCACGTGAACTTCAAATAAGACGCAATAATTTAATAAGTGAGAGACGACCTAAAAAACCTCAACCAAGAACTTTCACAGCTAATAAAATCAATAGTGAAATGTCCTTTGCTCAAGCAGTCAAAGCTAACAAGACTTTAGTTCAAAATGATGATTCATCAATGGTGCAAATGATGCAGAATATGATGGACATGATGAAAATAGTCATGGATAGACTAGATAGATTAGATGTTAGAAATCCGGGCACAATCCCACAGAGAACTAATCAATGGACCAGAAAGACCTAAGGATAGCTACCTGGAATGCCAACGGTATCCAGAACAGAAAGCAAGAAATAGAATTATTCCTCAAGGCACAAGACATTGATATATGTCTAGTATCAGAGACACACTTAACAAATCAGTCATGCTTAAAAATAAATGGATACCAGGTATATCAAACAATTCATCCGGATAATAAAGCCAAAGGAGGAAGTGCTATTATTAGTAAGAATAGGATTAACCACTATGAGGAGTGTCACCTTCAGACTGCAGAAATCCAACTCACTGTAGTTGGAATCAAATCCACCAAGCAAATACTAATCGTTGGTGCGATATACTGTCCTCCAAGACACAACCTAAAGGAGTTAGATTACAAGAAATTAATATTACACCTAAGTGAGAGATTCATTGTAGGCGGAGACTACAATGCTAAACATGTAGATTGGGGATCCAGATTAACAACAACTAAAGGTAGCGAGCTTAATAAAGCAATACAAGAAACAGGTTGTAGCTTCCACAGTACAGGCAAACCTACTTACTGGCCCACAGATCCTAATAAAATTCCAGATCTATTAGATTTCTTCATATCAAGGAGGGTCTCGCAGAACTTTATTGATATCGAGGAGAATTTTGATCTTGACTCTGATCATTCAGCAGTAATCCTGACGCTGAGTGAAAGGATAATAAAAAAAAGTAAACAAACCAAGCCTAGTTAACAAAACTACTGATTGGGAAAGCTTCAAATTAGAACTTGAAGGCAAGATACAACTAAATGTCCAGTTGAGAACTAAGCAGCAATTAGAAATAGAAGCCGAGAAGTTTAATTATAATATTCAAACTGCAGCCTGGAACAATACGAGAGAAATCACCCATGGAATTGTTGGTAACAACTATCCTAGAGAGATCAGAGAACTTGTCAAAGAAAAGAGGCGACCTAAAAGAAAATGGCAACAGACTCGTGACCCAAATGATAAAACTGTACTTAACAACAAATCGCAACAACTAAAGCGTGTAATACAGAAGTTAAAAGAATCATCAATAGCTTCCTATTTGGAAAATCTAACAGCAGATGCAGATACAGAGTACTCGTTGTGGAAAGCAACGAGGAAGCTTAAAAGGTCGATCACTCAAGTACCACCTATTAGAAAAAGCGACGGTACATGGGCTAGAGATAATAAAGAAAAAGCTGAAGCGTTTGCTGAACATCTAGCTGACATTTTTAAGCCAAATAATACCCAGTCTGATACAGAGCTAGATGAAGATACAAATCATGAAGAAGAGGACATTCAACTGGTCACCCCAAAAGAGGTAGCTAAGGAGATCAAGATAAACTTGAACCCCCGAAAATCACCTGGCTTTGACCTCATTACAGGTGAGATCTTAAAGCAGTTACCTAAGAAAGGGATTGTTATGCTTACATATTTATTCAATGCGGCACTTAGGCTAAAGCATGTTCCTAGTGTCTGGAAGGTGGCAGAAGTTATTATGCTACGTAAACCAGGCAAACCGCCAAATGAGGCCAAATCATACCGGCCCATATCACTGTTGCCAACTATATCAAAGCTTTTTGAAAAACTTCTGTTGCAAAGGCTAAATCGAGTAATAGAGAGAAAAAAGCTGATACCAAATCATCAATTCGGGTTCAGACAAAAACATTCCACAATAGACCAAGTACATAGAATAACAGACATAAGAGAGAAAGCACTAGAAAAAAAGCTAATCTGCTCGACAATCTTCCTCGATGTGGCTCAGGCCTTTGATAAAGTTTGGCATAAAGGTTTAATACATAAACTTAATAAAATGCTACCAAAACAATATGCTGACGTGCTAAAATCATATATATCGGAAAGATTATTTAGAGTCAAACAGGAAGATGACTATTCTGAGCTAAGAGAAGTGAGGGCAGGCGTGCCCCAAGGGAGTGTTTTGGGGCCCATCCTCTACTTGTTGTTTACATGTGATCTGCCGCAGCCAGAGAATGTGTCTGTTGCTACTTTCGCTTATGACACAGCTATAATGGCGATTGGTTCGACCTTAGGTGAAGCTACCAACATGCTTCAAGATGCTAGTGATCAGATACAGCAGTGGACTAGGAGATGGAAAATTAAGCTTAATGAACTGAAATCTGTCCATATCAATTTTACAAACAAAAGAATAGAGAACAGTCTTCCAGTTAACTTAAATGGTGTTGTAGTACCATATGCAAACACTGTCAAATATTTGGGGATGACCCTAGATACAAAGCTACGATGGAAGGAGCACATCAGAAAAAAAAGGACGGAGCTTGGTCTCAAATATAGACAACTGTATTGGCTCTTGGGACGAAATACTCAGTTGTCAATACACAACAAAATTCTGATATATAACCAAATTCTGAAACCAATTTGGCTTTATGGAATTCAACTGTGGGGTTGTGCGAAAGAAACGAACATTAGATGTATTCAAACCTTCCAGAATAGAGTGCTACGGAACATGGTAAGTGCTCCATGGTACATCAGAAATAGTGGTCTACATCGAGACCTTAGGATCCCTGATGTCGCCAGTGAAATTAAAAGGTTTGCTGCAAAGCACGAATCTAGACTACACCAGCATATCAATGTAGAAGCTATTCAACTGCTTGACAACGCCAATACAGTGAGAAGGCTGAAGAGAACTAAAACTTTTGAATTAGTGTAGTGCAGTGTGTGCAGAAATCTAGAAAGTAATATATAGTACACCAGTGGGCGACTGTATAAGTAACTTAAATTAGAACAAACATTAGATGTAAATTGATGGTTGGTCTTTTAGACCAGTTTCAAAAAAAAAATTTTTTATGTAAAAACTTAAAGTAAGCATGTAAAAAACTGTAGAAATTCAATATGTTAGCCTCAGCCCGCGCAAAAGCCAGCCGAAAATATAAATTACGCATATCGTTGGAAAGAGGAGGCTATGGGCCACGCACAGGTACCCCAATGTCCGGTGCTGAGCGAGCGAGACTGTTTCGGGAGCGTCGCAAAGCTGGCACGGCGCGCTCAGTGAACGACGCCGACGGCGCGAGCACCTCTACCGCTGCTGTCCCCGAACCAATGGACATAACGAGCGAAGATAGCACCCATACATTTGTCGAAGACGTCTCCGAGCTGATGGATATCAACATCACTCGAATTGATGCGATGCAGGACCATTGGCGTGCAGCGGACGAACGCTTCAAAACGGTATTCGAAACCAATCCGTTTGGTCTATCTTGCAGCGTTTGTGATCGACTTTGGTTCGACAGAGATTTAAAGAAGGCGAAAGCTCGTAACATTCCTCTTCTTCACTGAATTCCCCGGCGAAAATGTAACGGAATTTCGTTTACGCAGTACCTGTAGCAAGTCGATAGATGCCAATAAAATCCCGACGCTGTCGCGCTCGAACGGATTTCGATATCCCCCGAAGCCGGACGGCCTGCCGCCGCTTGACCTGATCAGTGTTCGGTTGATTTTGCCGCGCTTACCCTTTATGCAAATTCGTCGTCTACGCTACGAAGGAAATTATGGTATAGTCGGCCAGGTGATCAACATACCCGTCGATGTGAACAACATGGTGCAGCAACTACCGAGGCGGATAGACGACGACTTTGCCTTCAACGTCAACATAAAGAAGAACCTCATCCACAAATCCAATTATCTGAGCGGTTTCGTACGCAAGTCGGTGATCAAGGCTTGGCTGCGCTACTTGGTAAACCAGCCGCTGTACAAGCACTACAACATAGAGATTGACTGGAATCCGTTCGACAACGACGAGGATGACAATATCGGGCCCGAGTATCAGATTGAGTCCATCGATCCCGACTCTGCCCCCGAATCAGAGATCCTGCTCGCCAGACAACATACGATGCTATGGAATGAGGAGCAATGTTTGGACATTGCCCCGGGGCAGAACTCGTCTCCGATTAACATAATCTACGATGTTAACGGTGAGGAACTATCCTTCCCTCAAATATACTACGGTGTGCCCCGCCAGTTCGACCTCAACGTGCGAGTCACTCCATACATGATGTCAACCAGCGAGATTCGACGCACCGATCGGCGTGGTGCAACTCCTAACCACGTTCTCTACATGGCCATGATCGTTCTCTGTGGCGACTTCAATAACGATCCACGACACAACAGCTACCTCGTTGACTTCATGAAGAATGAATTCGGCCTCAACTACGTGCCCACAGAACCAACACCACTGGGCAATACCACTATCGATTGTACGTTCACCAGACACATTGATGTTGATATTATGCCTTATGTCACTTACTTCTCATATCACAGGCCAATGTTAAACAAAATCGTTGTCGAATATTAGTCGAAATAAATATCGTGTACCATTCAGTGTCTGTTTTATGTTAAAATAAAATTTGGTACGAAGTCAATGTCTCGTTTTCATTCTAATCCAATACACTAAAAGCGACTCGCTGACATAGACGTTCACGTTAAACCAACGGCCGTGCCCCCCGACACAGCCCCGCCCGATTTTTTTTTTTAAAGAGCACACCCTTGTGTCTGGCTACAGAAAGTCGGCACAAAATACACACACACACACACACACACACAAATGTACGTAGCGGGCGCACAGGAATAAAATTGTATTATGCTAAAAATTAAAAAAAAATAGGTAGAACGTTGTAAAAGTTGAGTGCTTTTAACAATGGATACCGTTATGTGATAGTGAGACATTTAGACAGAGAACTCATCTAAAGCGTCTCTTCCCACCACGCGGACGACCCCAATGAACGCACTGTTATCCAGCAAGTAAGAAAACGCGTCAGCTTTTTAGCGGTAAAATTCTAGATACTACATTGGGTAAAATTGAATATCGCGGCACCCAAGTCCAATGGGAACGTTTAGATTCAAAATTAGGCGAGGGTAGGCCCAGTTTGTGTATAAAAAACCCAGGCCGAGAAGTTTAAAGCAGTCATCGGAGAAGTTACAACAGTAAAGACTCGTCAATTAAGTTATCGGAGTCAGTTAGTTAAAGCATTCGTCGGAAGGTTAAAACAGTGACTCAGTTAACCGTCATCCGAAAGTGACCGTTCAATTAAAGATTGTCAATTAAGTAATCGGAGAGTTAAAACAGTCGCAGTTATCGTTCAGTTTAAAGAAGTCAGTTTTAATCAAGTACTCAGTCATCAGGAGGTTAAACAGCTTTATTCAGTTGAAAATTACCGTTGAATTAGGAGTGACAATTCAGTCGCAGTTTGTCTAAAGTCAATCGAAAAGTTACGCATAATCCGCGGAACTCACATAAAGAATCGTGATTAAATAGTCTGACGTTATCAATCAATACTATCCTTGTTATAAGCACCTAGCTTAAATTACATCTATGAACTTAGACGAATCATAGTATTGCTGAGTGAAAATTTGTTAGCTATATACAAAAGTTTGTGTTAAGAAGATATATTGATTATAACGGTATGTTCGTACCGTATCTATGATATTTGAGATGTGTTATTGTGAATGTGATGCCAGCGTGTAAATCAATCTGTGATAATCAATCAAGTGCAGCCAACTAGGACCTCCATTAACAGCAGCCGTCCGCAGAGCCATACTACAGACGACGTTCAAGTGGATGCGCCTTTTCGCAGAATAGGAAGTCAACCATCAAGTAATTCATATTGAAAATTTAAAATATACTTTATTCACTATTTGCAACTCAATCAGATCTAAAAGAACCCACTATCAAATAAAAGAAAAGATTAAATTTTGTTATCATCAATATTATGTGATTGTAATAAGTAACTGAAAGTGAGTTATTAAAGTAACAATTTATGATATATTTTGTGTTAATTAAATTATTTACCCTGAGATGTGTGATACACTTTAGGTGGAAGACAACGAAAAAAGTGCCGTGTTGCAACGAAAGTGTCAGAGCACGGTACATTGAACGGTAAGTTGTACCGTATGTTCGAATTAAACGCCCTATCGTTTAATAAATGGCGATAATACTTGTTACGTAACAATAGTGTGTGAAATCTTTGGTTGACATGATCATTAATGAAGAGATAAGAACACCGGAAAGGTAATTACAAACATCAATTTAACAAATCTTTATCAATTCCAACACGATTCAAACACCACAGTAAAGCCCACTCAATTCTAGTGTATGAATGTATGGAAACGTATTAGACTTTAAAAGGGCACTGAAAAGTATTGAACTTCTCCCTATCAACTAAATCCAATCTGTATATTCGTTCCAGACAAACGTTTTTGTGCGAACCGATAGTAAAATTAATATTTTTACCATCGGATAAATAACTATAAATTGTAAAAAATCGATTGCAAGACAAAAGATACGCATTGAGTTCAATTTAAATATATCCAGTATTAGGACTTAAATCAATTTTGAAAGGTGACGACGTGTTTGCAAAAACTGACGCCATTATTGTCTGTCACTGACAATGTCATCGCCCTGTGCAGTCGGCCAAATCACGCAGTCGAAGTTTGTATGTACGTGCACGGGTATTGCTTCACAGAGAATCATTGGATACATGTAAATTAATCAAACGACAAAAAGTGATACTTCTGAGACCAGAAATAATCTCTCGTGTGAGCAATTACGGACCAATAAAAATAAACCCAAGAAGTGTACTTTACAATCTTCTCTATACCTGACACATATGGCCCACAGTCATCAATCTAAGTATTGTAAGTAAGAAATAGTTCTAGTACTGAGCAGTTACAAACTAATTGTTCACAAATTCACCCAAAATATGCACGCGATATCTATACGAAAGACGCTGGGCGCAAGCGCGCACGCACGCACACGTACAATTGAGCGCCAGCGTTCTCTCAAAAGCAGACATCACGAATATTGTTCTGTTGCCGTATGCAATTCACGTACACATGAACAAAATAAAAACGTGCCTGCGTGAGCGTGCACACACACACACACACACACACATTATGAACCTCCTACATTTACATGACATCTCTGTTATTATTATATTGTCTTTATTTTTTTGTTATTATGTCATTTTTTTATTATTTTGAATTCGTAATTATAAGGAGTCTCTGAAAGTATAAAACGTGTTCTGTTATTGTCTTTATTATGTGTCAAAACAGTATGTAAATTGCTTAACTGATACTAAATAAGCTATGTCACAAATCTCGAAACACCAATCTTACTTACCCTTCTCCGAGTATCTCTGCTTAACTTAGATCACAAGCACTCGTTTTTTATGTGTACATCGCTCTATTCTTTTAGTCTACAGAATTTAAACTATGTTTTACACAGAATGGTTCAAGTTTCCGAGTTTTAACTTTTCTAGGATCTCTAATTGTCGGTAACTACTATAGAGCTAGTTGACACAAATTCTTTAACAAGTTCAAGAGAGTATTACTGTCTCTTTTCTCTACTATATTCAGGTAACATTTCATTGATTCTCTCTCCTTGCCAAGGAGAGGAAAGCTGTGCACCTTAGTAAAGATGAGGTCGGCATGGAGAGGCTGCGCAACCTTGAAATGTGTCAAACAGCTTGGGAAAGGAGACGAGAAGGCGCTGGACCACGATGCTGCTCAAACACCCGAGGCGGTGGACTGAGGGAAAGTATAAGGAGGTCGGTTCCTACCTGACGCAGCTTCTGAGCGGCCATGGCTAATTCCGATCCTACTTTCATAAAATGGGTAAAGGTAATAATGATTAATGTTGTTTAATATTCAACTCAGCACTCTTAATTTATAAATATACTGCATTTAAAATAATACTCTATACACCTTATAGGTAGCCGACATATTAATATTGTTTCCTTACTTATGAGCAAGAATAGTCAGAATACCAAAATATACAGAAACAAATATCAATTTATATTTATTTTTACAATATTACAAAAATTAAATAATTGTTGCTGTTATTCTATTTATCGTCTTTAAATGTATCGCAAATTAAAACTAAACTATTTATATTATTAAAGTATAAATATAAATATATTAATAATGTATATAAAATTAAAATTCTGAAATAATAAGTAAATCTGCAAGTAAAGTTTATTTACACCTGACGCACGTTTCACAGAAATTATTCTGTATCTTCAGAGGTTTTTAGTGTAATTGAATTGTTTCGATTATACTAAAGTTAACGAATAATCAATTTTATTTCGATTCAAATTGTCGATTGTTGGAAGTTTGCGTAGTCAGCTATTTATTTAATGTTTTATTTTTATTATTTAATAAATAAACCATCTTGTCTTGTTTTTATTTGAATTTGTTCTTTAATTAGCAGATTATTATTATTGTGTTTGTAAATATTAAAATTTCCCAGATATTCATTTTGTTACCTTTTTCCACGTTTTTAATTAATTCGACATTTTGAATGTCTGGTAATGTATGGTTATTCTTTAAACAGTGTGTGGCTAAATTAGACTTGTATACATTAGGTTTTAAAGACGATCGTGAATGAATCTCTCGGAAAGTTTTTCCTTCGTCTGGCCTACATAGAACTTATTGCAATCTAGACATTCTATTTTGTAAACTCTATATTTATTGTGAATGTTGAATTTAGTTTTAGGTTTTATTTTATTAAAAACAATATTATCTGTGTTGTAAGATATTTTAACATTGAAAATGTTAATAAGGACGTGTCGCACATTTGAAAACGACCGCTGGTGCGTGACCGAAAATGGGAACCGGTGAGTTTCCATAGAAACTACTTCTTTGTTGTCAATAACGTAGTACACATATAAAACTTCGCTTATGAATGCGACTACCATTTTACTTATAATCTGTACATTGGTAAATGCAGAATTAATTCATTGATTGGTGAATGAACATAAATATATATATTACTTTAATATTTATAACTAAATTTACCTCAAGATATACTTTTTTCCTATTAGGAACATGTTTCGAGAGTTCCTGTACTCTCATCTTCAGCCTTCGCCATCTTGTTTCTGGTGAAGTATTTGTGTGTTGGCTTCTGGATGTTATTAAGGTAGTTTGTTGGTCTTTGGTCTTTTAAAGTTGCATTATTATGTGTGGTTGTGGTATCTGTTTTTGTATTTTGTGTATTTTCGGTGTTGAGTGCTTTGAATATTGTGTCATGTTTTGTATTGATTTGTATTTGTTCTGGTATTAGTTTGTTTTGTGTTTTATGTTTGTAAATCTGTAAATTTTCCCAAATGTTCATTATGGTGCCTTTGTGTGGTATATGTTTTATTAGTGTTACATTGGTTATGTCTGGGAATTCATGTCCTGTGTTTATTGCATGTGTGGCTAAATTGGATTTATATATAAATATATAAATCCAATTTATATTGGATCCAATTGGAAATATATATATTTTTTTTAGATTTATTGAAGCATTTTCAATGCACTTCTCTGTGAATTGCATTTTTGCAATGCCTGTAAATTTTTTAATTTGTTTCTTTAAATAATTTGCTTAGTTTACTAGTTATGCACTAAACATTACAAACTTGCGCACACGCACACATCGAGAGACAGAGAGAGAGAGAAAGAGAGACCGACGATTATGGTTTTAAAACCTTCTTTCCATTGATCCAACCGACTATTTTTACTGAATATGTTAACCTATTTTACGTAAGTGCAGTATGAAACACTTCTTGTCAGTGCAAATACACTATGAAATGCAAATTTGTCGTTATGAATTCATGTGCAATCAGTTCACACAGGATTGTCAGACTCGTGGGAAAACAAACGAAGAAAGAATAAAATATGAATACTGATGTGTATAAATGGTAACACCACCTCAGTTTGTCCGTAAATATATGAATGGAAATATAAGAGAATAAATATTTATGATTTGTTTTATGTATGCGTATGTATAAGTATGTATGTGTGCCCGGGCGGGTAGCAACGTACTTTGACAAATCCCTTAGTATTAAAAACGTGGAATTAAGTAAATATATTTATATTTTGGAACGCAAGCAATGTGCGTGTGTGTTGTTTATAATGTAACTTTCCAATTAAAATACTACAATAACTTGAGCAACAATGACATAGAGCCTCGCGTTGGTAACGGCAAAAATTATTATGTACGACATTACGTTCATGTGAGTGGTACCTGCAAGTGTGTGTGTGTGTGTGTGTGTGTGTGTGTTGACGGTGTCTTCAATACTTTTACTTACCCAAGAAGATGGTGATATTGAACTAATTTTATTATTTGGCTACACTTAATTTGAGTTACAGTGAAGCACTAATTGCACATAAAAATTCTGAAGAAAGCAGAGTCTCTTAAAATTAACTATCTATTTTGAATTTAAATAAGAACAAAGTTACCTTTCGTTGAAGAAACAAAAAAGACAGTTTTATATTATGCCTCTTCTTGTAAGTGTGGATGTCCATAGAATAATCATATTACCATCGTAATATCATATTACAAATATATATATATACATTTTTTATCAGATGCATTTGAAAGTAAGAAAATAATAATAACTTGCAAACTAACAGTGACTATTTACAAACTCATGTTAAAAATTATTTACTTTAATTTTACTATAAACGTAATTCTTATAGAGTATTTTATTCTTTAAGTAATTTTTTACAAGGAGCTTATATATCTTAATTGAACTGAGCAGTTATATATGGTTTCTGTAACGTCGCTATTTGTAGGGAAATTTATATTTAGAAAAGTGGTACTTATAAAGTTTAAATTTCTAAGGTATATTTTAATTATTCTTTAGCTAGTTTGAGTTAATTTTTTATGAACTTTAGATTCTGTATGTTTAATAACTAAGAGATAGTTTCAATTACTCTTCCGCATTCACATACATTCGGCTTCTTCGTTTCCTTCTTCGATTCAATTCTTTTATGAGAACAGCCCTTACAGTAACAATTCACCTTATCTCTTGAATATTCACTTTTCTGAAAACATAAAAGATCTTCAGTCTCTTTAAAATTAGTGCACTTTTTCTTATTAATTTCTGGAATCGAATTTTAAAAACAATTTAGACTATATTCCTTGCAGTATTCCTTGCGATAACAAGTTAGACAATCTTTATATTTTGTGTTTTTCTGAAAAATGGACATATGCTTGAGAGCTGTAAAACAACTGCAAATTTTCTTCTGCACGTTTTCCATAGCTATTTCCATTGGCTGTTTCTATATGCTATTTATATAGATAAAATTCCAGTTTTAAAATAGTCTTCTTCAATTCGTACTCGTAAAAACTAACTTTAATCTGTACCTTGTTTAGATCTCTTATATTATACGTTGTAGAAGCTGATTTATTTATTTGATCCATTACGAAGGTTTTTTTCTACCAGTTGTTGTTATGTTAACTCAAGATGTCTTTCTTATTCGCAATCCGTACTTTGTCGCCAACTTTAAACTTTCACTTACTTACGAAATCTAGTAGCGTGAATTTAATGATCTATTGTCATCATCATCATCTTCATCATCACCTTCACAACACGGTATAGGAAAGGTGCTGCCTGTTTCGCCTTTAAAAATCCTCCAGCCATCTCTTACTATGTCTATCCACACACCTGTGTTCTATAGATTTAAACTTCCAGACTTGTTTGGAGACTGTTTGTAATACAGTAAATCTTTCTCGTTACATTTAGTACCTTCTATAGGTTTTAGACCTATAGTTCTGTGCGTAATATTCTTATAATCCTTAACGATCTCTTGTAAACCACCTATCCACATATAATTCTTCTTCACCTCTAGTGTCACCTCCGTACAATTATTGTGAGTTCTATTCTAGTGTTTTATAACAGAGCTGTTTTACTCGTTTTCTGTGTAATAGAGTTTAATAATATAATTTGCCATTATTGAACTGAACTCCTTATTTTTCAATTATAAACATTTAACAGTATGTAACAGCTTCGATGGCTTATGATCAACTCTAATTGCGTTCTTCATAATTTCCTCAAAATCTTTATCAACGCCAACAGTAGTTTTTTTCTTTAGTGGTCTCTACCCAGCTTACTTAGATAACGGTACGTTAAACACGTACATATTGCTGTCATTCTAATTGGCATAATTTGACGTTACAACTATATCAGCCGCCCATAAGTCGTCTTTACCGAATACTAGTATTTTACTCTTAGGGACTTCTTCCTTATCTGAGTGTGAGTTTCTATAGCCTCAATTATAGCTCCGTCCTTAGTTAACACTTTTTAATGCTACGTTTAGCTTCTTTCTCAGATTTCTTGATGATTTTCCTTCTGTTAATTTTACAAATTGCCCACTTAGCGGCTACTCTGTATAGTCCATTAGTAATCACAGCTTTCTTAGAATCTATGTTCTTAATTTTCTTCTTACATTTATGAGAGTATATGATTGAGACCATTTAAACACATGAAATTCTATTAAATATGTTATCAATAGAAATAGAACTGAAAACGGGTAGCGCGATCGCTGTACTTAATCAAATCTGATAATGCTACTATAAATATATAAGAAACTTAAAGATTTTGAATTGAATAAAGAGTATTATAAGATACAAAGTTTGAAAAAATGGAATTTAAATATGGCCCATCAATTATTTACCATCTAGAAGAATGTTTATTTCCCTGAGAGATTTCCCTAGAAGTTAGATGATAGGATCCTTAAAGATTTAATTAAAATTTCCGATTGGAGTTTGATGTATAAGAAGCTAACGGATGAAAAATTCCCGTTATAGAACTTAAATCGAACTAAAATTCTTCTCTGATAATTTTGTATTTGTAAATTCTTTCCCAATGAATGTACAATAAACATTTTAATTATTTTTAAAGTACTAGCTCCTTCAGATCTCTGAGATGTAGCCCATATGCTTCCCTATTTTCCTCAAACGTAATATAGCGGTTTCAGTCTCTCTTTTTGACCCCTTTTCTCTTTCTACCCTAGCCCACTTTTTCGAGAATTTGAGTCCAACGTAAAGAATATGAATGCAAGGCGACTTAATCAAAACAAAATTTTAATTTTAATTAATCAACAAACATTTACAAAAAATAGAATGCTTAAAACACTGAATTGATTAAGCAAAGACAGTCATGAAATTCGGGCCTATGTGCTGCGTTGTTACACAGAGTAACCTGGTAACTTCCAATATCAGGTCAACATTTTTTTCTTTATACTGACAGCTCATAACTCCACGCTTGCGATGCAAGCTTGTAAAATAAAATGTACTGAAACTTGTCTTTCAAAAATTATTAAAATTATGGCATAACATATACGAATATTATTAAGTTTGATACTACTTTGATTTACAAAATGCTTTTTATTGAAGGAAATATAACAAGGAAGACAAAGGTTAGTCTCCTTGCATGAGAATTGAAGCTCAGTGTAATGGATATTGTCACAACAATAACTCACTGGTTCCTGATATAAATCGCTATATTTTGACTACGTTAATACATTTTTTATTTCAATAATTTCCCTTCAAATCAAAATACTTTTGAAATAATAATAAAGGTGTAAATATTGTTACGACGGTCTCACGGATCGTCGTATGGTACAGTGGAAACAAAACACAGACACCAATGAAATCACTACCAGCTTTAATTAGTCATAAATAACAATTTGAAATCAACGAGATACTCTCATACAGTGACTCAAGTTAAACCTGTTACACACGCAATTATTATGACAAATATTAAGAGTTCCTCACTATACAACACAGTAATCACTTTCCAAAACAACCATTTGATCCACGCTGTACAATTTCACCAGGTGTAACTAACTAAGCCAGCCGCTGTTGCTTATATATAGCCTGCAGATGTTTCAGAATAATTTTCCATTATTTTGTCGGTGTTCCAGCATAGTTATGAATAGTTCCAAGTACTATAACAGTCTAGACAGAGGCTCTACACCTGCTCGGCCAGCCGAGAATCGTGTAAAAACGACAATCTCGACTGTTTGAGAGAGTTCCGTAATTGCCGAAACAATAGCCTATATAGTTAATTTAAAAATATGTAAACAAACATTTTACTATACACGTGTATTTAGTAATTATATTGATACCATTGTTAGTATCCAATGTATTAGCAATTGTGACATTCCAGTTTAATTGGTTTCATTATTGTCTATACGTGTCATGTGGTGATAAGGGTGTACTCTGGGCCAGAGACTGATGATGCCAATTATTCTTGATACTACTGCCACACTGTGCGAGATCTTCAACACAGTTGTTCATCTGTTTAAACCTAGAAACATATACAGAGGCTCTATAAATAGAGGGCATCCCTATACCATGTTAAAAGCGACAGGAACAGGAGACCGGGAGACGGCCTCGAGAATATCGAGCAACGAAGATGAACCCGAAGTCTTCCTGACTTGCCGTCAGCACCAATGAAGTGAAAACTATTCGTTTTAATAATACTGTACATAAATAACATGATAAAAAAGTCCGTTTATAAATTTTTAAAGGCATTTCATTAATTTAAATAATCTAATTAAAATGTAATTCATAGCCTATCTTGTAAATACAGTAAAACTTAATGCTTTTTGTTTTCGTAAATGTTTTCAGCAATATTATAAAGTAAATGATAGTATTTAGTTATATAGCAAATTAATTGTACTAATAAAACCTTGAAATTTAGGCATACTTAAAGAGCTGCTTTATTTAACTTCAACGGAGAACAATTAAAACTCATTCTGTATTAAATACATGAAAATAATAATTAGCAATAATATTAATAATCGATGTTTAAAGTTGTTGTATCTATAAATCTATTAGTCACGCTCAACAAAAGAGCTTCAGAGCTTCTCCAATTTCATTACAGACCCCAACTTGTAATGTACACATATATTCAAACACACACACATATACACACACAACTTAATAATCCTGAAAGTATATATAGTATATTGCATAATTTAAAAAAGTACATAAAAAATAAACTTGAGTTTGCTTAAATTCAGTATTAAACACACATGGTTTGTAGTTGAAGTATATTTGTACATGAGTATAAAACAAAATTAAAATTAGTTTCGTCTATTCAGAGATAGACTGTGGTTTAAATAAGTAAATAATTGAATTTAATTATTTACAGAGTGGAAAATTTCAATGTAAACGACGTATTATTAGTAGCCCTACACACATAATTTTAACGTCTGCAAAAGAGATATGGATGTTAATTTGTTAACGTCTTGTCACTAAGACAGGGATTCCAATGGCATTACTGGAATTGCAGAAGCAAAGTAGAAAATACATAAGAGACAAAATTAGCATAGTTGGACATAAATATTAGCCTTAAGTAATGCATATATGGGAAAACGTTTACTCAAAAAATTAAAAACTTTTGTTAAAAATATTTACAATTTTTGATCACTCGATACAACTACGTGAAAGGCCATGAGTCATTATCAGTAATGTGTTGATCACTACAGGTAAAACGATGACATTAGCTTTTTGATTTTGACAAGAGGGGAATTCGTAATGTGAGTGAGATCTGCAAATGTAAAGAAAATCAACAAAACTATTGCATTACTACAAAGACGCTGAGTCTTGAATTTATCTAAACTTTGATACTCCCAAGACGGCAGTTACTGGAGAGGAAACAGATAATTCGATTGCTCTCCTCATCCCATCGACTTTTCGTCTAAAATTAAATTGATTTTACTTCCTTTTTTTGGCACGTCGTTAAATAATCGTTAACGTTCATTAGTGTCGTAAACGATTTGGGGTAGATAGAAAGTTAAATTATGTTTATTTTGTCTCTAGAGAATAGTGATGAGAATAAACTGTTTCCTTTTCACAGACAGCTTGGTTATTCCAACAAAAATACACACTTCTTTCACCTCACATTACATTATTTAGTCACGGTGCTACGAAAACGGTTGTACACGTTAAATTATACCATGCAAAGTAAAAAGCAATAATTACGTAGAAAATACTCCATCCTCATTTCAGAATAACAAAAACGATATTTCTAGAGTGTAATAGAAATGTTTTTCAATAGTACACACACACACACACGTACAACACAATACTGGGTTGTATAAATGAGGCAAAGTGTTTAAAATTTAAGCCAGATCTTCAGATCAAAGTTTTCGAATCTCTCTTTACTTGCATACCATTGATAACCGTTTTTGACATTTAGAAACTTTCCAACAAAAACTATTTTTTTTTCGATACACTTGCGCGCGTATATTAGTAGGAGTTAAAAATGTTTAATCCACGAACAACAGAAACTAGAAAGACACTCAGGAAAGAATGCCGTTCAACTGTAAGAAACACTTTTCGTTACACATGCCAAATACATCAAAAATATTATTTTAAACAGTACAGTCGTTATGTGTAGTGAATCATTTAAACCTCACACGAAGTAGTTTGTCTTTATACTGTTGACTCAGAAATAATTTTTTATTTATTAATAATTTTTTAACTCTGAATCGTCGACCGAATTGCCGATGGGCATGCATACCAGAGGGTGGGGACTATGCAGTTGTTGATATGTGTTGTGATATCTATCGACACTGCTATTTTACACAAATTTAAAACCAGTTTTTTCAGTATTATTTTTAAGATATATGAGTTATATGCAGTAGTGTAGTATGTCAGTACTACCTCGCAACGCTACACAGGTCAACTTGTCAAAATAGATGTCCGCTACTACGAATTGCAGAATATTATCCAAATGTCACATTCAAATTAGACGTAAAATCGAATTTAATGTTATGAAATAATATATCTGTAACGCAATTAATTGTGGTAACAATTTACCAGTGACAAGAAAAAATTAATTGTTACTAGAACGTTTTAATTTAATGTGTGTTAATTTAATGTGTGTTACTTCTAGAAGTGACAAGTATTTAATTGTTTATTTTTGTGCTTACTATTGTAGCAATTTACTTAGTAAACTTTATTATTGTTGTGTATCAAAAAAATGTACAAGTAGATCTTGTTTAGCTTGAGTGTGTTTGATTTACGTACAAGAGTCTTAATGAAATTTGCTGATAATGAAAACAATTTGTCTGGCGTTGAATAATTGTCCCACTGGTAGAAAACGCGATTCATGCAGTCACTGGATAACAGTATCTACTGATATTATAACTGTAAGTAATCCAGTGTCCTAAATAACGATAAACAATAATATCGATTCACGTTCTATTGCTTGGGATGGAGTGCTGGAATTTCTGTTTTACACAGAAGCATTTGCATAGAGAATCATTTAACGTGGTAATTAAGAAACAGAAATTATTTGATTTCATCTCACCATGCAAAATTAAATATTTTCCGTAATGAACACATATAGGCCTATAGCTGGTAATAGTACTGGTAATGGTAGGAGTCGCGTTAATAATGTTATTGAAGACGGAGAGTATGTAAACTGTAACCAGTGAAGGCCTACTAGTTATAATGGTGATCAGATACGCATTGTAACGACACCAAAATTCTAAAAGTAATAAGTACATCTTATCAAATAATTATGCAAAGAGATTTTGGAAAAGAAAGAAAAAAGAATAATGATGTTCGAACTAAATAAATAACACCAAAATTCTAAACGTAATAAGTACATCTTATCAAACAATTATGGAAAGAGATTTTGGAAAAGAAAGAAAAAAGAATAATGATGTTCAAACTAATAAATAATACCAAAATTCTAAAAGAAATAAGCACATCTTATTTAAATCAAGCATAAATAATACATTTAGTAGTATAATAATAATAATGGGGCGCAATATCAATGACAATAGGCCTAAGAAAAATTTAATAAACTAATTAGAAAATGAACTTGCTGAAGAAGAGTTGCAGTATAAAAACAGATAGAATAATAGAAGGATAATTAAAACTACTATATTACAAGAGGTATTGAATAACAAAGGTGAATGACATTAGGGCTAATAAATCATTGAACTGTGAAGTGAAGTTATATAAAAGAGAAAGAAATCTACTTAACAAATATACCAACAGTAATATTGAATATAATATAAATAAATGGAGTTATTGGAAGGCAAGGTAGAATAAGAAAAAATATTCAGAAGATAAAAGATTTCAATGGCGTGTATAATGATATAAGATTTATAATTATTTTGTTTATAGAGTGTAGAAAGCTAAGGCGTCACTCTAGAATTATTTTATGGCCAGCAGCCAAAGTGCACTGTACCAGGTACGTGAATGTTCGGATAAGCAATTGGACGTAAAAGGGCCACTCAACGCCGATATTCATTCATAATACCATATTAATATAGGGGAATCATTTAACATTAGTATGGAATCAATTTTAATAAAAGAATGGAATATATAAATAAAATATACAATGAACCAAGAGAAAACTCAAGAATTACAATTCGTTAAAGCCACCAATACAAATAAATAAACTCCAGAGATAAAGAAGAAAATAATTGGTATTGATAAGAAATGTAGGTTTCAATTTGGCTATAATAATGAAGAATTTGTTTAATAAATATCAATCTTATCACCAAGCAATATTAATACCATAATATCATACACCTCAACTATTGAAGACATCAGCAAGCAATAACAACAATTTATCTAAACAAATCAAAATCAAAGTAATTTGAAAGAAGAAACAGTAATAAATAAAAGTGTGAACCTAATTAAAAACCAGAAGTCCTACAACAGACATTACTATGACAACTCACTATACTATATAGACAGTACCTAGTTAGATTTGGAGTAGTACATAAACAAATAACTAATGATGATAAATTTAATAAATAATGAATAAATCAAATAGAACGGCACATAAAGTACAATACAGATATAGAGATAAATGTAAAATGAAATTAAGATGTGATACAAATGTAATATAAGACAAGTGTGATTACTTGGTAAGAGGATGTGAGATACGTTGGTATTCAAGTAAGAATAACTGTGAGTGGGTAGTAATTATAAACAATTATTTAAAGAAATGAATTACTAATCCATAGTAGCGGATGATACAGACATTAACATTTAGTTTTTTCTTTATTAATGTTTATGTTATATAAGTTTAATAGGTATTGATCACACAGACAATGGTTTAAAAGTGTGCATTCAGTTAAGCCCTAAAGGGAATTATAGTAATTGTGATATGTGATATGTGATTGTTATTGTAAATAGATAATAAAAAATTTCAAGACTGTTATGGAAAAGTTGATGATGGGATTAAAACCATGATTGTTGTATTTTGTTGAGGAAATTTTACTACTAGATACTAGACCCTATATTAAGTAAAAATTAGTATTCGGCATTTTATTCTACTTGGTGTAAAGTCATTCGTCGAAAACGATTATACTTATAAAATGATAGTTACGGAAATTCACACCGATAAAACACCACCTTACACATAACTATACATTCAAGATATTTAGGGAAGAAAAATTTTGTAATATTACCCCAACCGTAGTATACACTAGTTCTGTTTGCATATACTCTTTATCTCCCCCAAAAGAAAACAACATAAATGACATTTAGTAATATCAAAGACATAAAACAAAAATCACAAAGCGAGCGCAAGGCTAAACCAAGATGTAGATTCAAAAACTTTTTTAAAAGCTGAAAAAATTGTTTAAATGTATAACTTTGAAGGAAAAATATAAATGTAAATTTATAAAACCTAAAATTTTTAATAAACAAAAATTACACGAACTTTACGATCAAACCTTGTGATTTCAACATGCGCTCGCGAGACTTTTGTGGAAGCCGCCAGCCCCGCGGACTGTGTCAAGGCCGCAATTAATTACGTCGTAGTGAAGAGCTAACGCGGAGTATGGAATAATCTAGTATTTCGGGGGGGTATAAATACCAGTACTCAACGACGTTCAGTTTCAGTTATAGTTTCGATATATACAGTGCGGTTCGAGTTTATTGTCGGGCGATTACAAGTGATTACTCTGTGCGTTCAAGTGGTATTGCGGTGAAGTTTTGTGTTTTATAATCGGGCGGTATAATTGTAATACAATTGTGTTTTATATTGGTTGACATTTTATTTCGTGTGAAAAATTTTTATTTTATTTATTGTAAGAGACTGTGTAGTTAATTACGAACTGTTTAACTGTGATAATTAAAACTTTTGATTAGTGACGTAACTGGTGTCTTGTATTTTGTTTCCACTCTATTTTGTTTCTACTACGACGATCAGTAGACCATCGTAACATTATCTACAGATTTGTACACGTCACCTTCGTAAAAGTGGTACTAAGTAATTCGCCTAACAACTCTCGGACGCGCTCACTGTTTCTGCTGCTTTTTTTTTAGTCTCATGTAGCGTTTGCAAAAAGCTTTATCCTTGTCCATGATAGTAGTATGGGTTATGTAAACTGTTTTGATACTGTGTTTACGTACTAAATATTAATACAGGTCGTGTACTATAGGAGCACCGAGCATGTAGTGTATTTACTTTTCCGGAACTGTCTACACTTACCCTATGCCAGCAAAACTCCAGGACATTGTCTCTCAGTAAAATATACTTTAAATTGCCCGTAAAAATGTATGGTGTTTATAACAAAACTGAAACCACGTAGTCGTTTTAAATTTGTAATGTGGTTATCTTATAAAGGTGATTGTACGTAAAAATGATGTTTTTCCTATCTTGATTTTGGGAAATAGACACTACTCTACTTCTATTTCAAAACAATAAAAAGTTATTTATAGGAATACATTGGTGTTTCTAATTAATGTCAAAAGGAAATTTATTTAACTATTCATTATACAACACAAAGAAGTACCATAACATGTAAAAGTGGCATGCAGCGAAACACTAAAAATAATGACACAACGTATCAACTCATTTTATATCTAATGCGACATTATTATAACTCCATTTTTATTATTCAGAACATGTTTTAACATAAATTAGGTTACGTAACAAGATAATAAATATTCTGTTTTGTCTTTGCCTTCATTGGCAGCATTACTATTAATCAAGGAATTAAACTGTTTAATTAAATCATAGTGGAGTTCGAGGAAAGGCAGTTTGGTAAACTGCAGTTCGAGTTCCAACGGTGAGACGTTCACGTTTTCGAAGGTGATAATTTCTCGAAGACAAATTTAAAATCATCAAAGGCAAATGGGCATTCATCTGAAAAGTGAATGAACAGCACATTAATAATATAATGTTGCCACAACTAATACACAAACTCTCTTTTGAGCCCATGGAAATACTTACCTGTTAATTTAACAATAATTTAACGGAACACCTGATATAAATAAATCAGCTTAATGTTTATATATAGACTACTAACTTCAGGATCACGTGTTCATAGATGTCACAAGAAATCTAAGATGTTTTCTACTTAAACTGTCACATGTTTGACAGTGTTTCTGAGTAAAACGTAATGTGTTTGACGAGACAATAATGTTCCTAGAAAGGCAATAGTTATAAAATTATGAAGAAATTACTATTAAAGGTATATCTGTTTTTTATTATTACTTAAAACAACGTATCAAAGAGCTGAGAGTTAACATTTTTTTTACCGCACAGCAGTTAAGAACGAAATAAAATCTACAGACTTTTACTTAACAGTTATTCTAACAAAACTTCGACGAAGGCAAAAGTTCTCACAAAGCTTTCAAAAATCAATTCTTTGTTTGAACTTAAAAACCAAACAAACTTTTATAATAGAATTTCTTTTCACGTAAATTATAACACTACTTTAGTCACAAAACAGCAATACTCTTACAGACAAACACAGAACTATTGCACAATTGTCCATAAATCAAATTCCTTATGGATGTTTAAAATATCACATTTATACTTAGATAATTTATACAAATTGAAACCTAAATAATATAAGGTCACTTTTAAACGATTCTACTTAAATTGATTGATTAAATACTGCATACCCGTAAATGTTTTCCTTGGTCATAAATGTCAATAGTTAATAAATATAAAACATCTAGATAACCTTTAATTATATTGCAGTCAAAATTTATGTGAATTAAAAAAATTCATTCTAATTTTTTGTGTTGGGTTTGACAACAAGGGTCTTAAGCCTTTTTTTCTCAGCTTTCAATTAGCACTCATAAAAAAGAAATTGACTTTATTTGTTGTTGGTATAGGCTACCTCCCACAACAATTATTGTTTCAGGATTCCCTCTTTCGATGTCGCCTTATCAGCAAGGTCTGTTTTCAGATCACCTCTGACCTCACATCAGCTTAAGGCTCGAAAAGCAGAGCACTCCTCTATAATGTGTTTTATTGTGAGTACTTTGCCACATGTACATACATTCTTCATGTATATGTTCTTCAGGTGGTAGCAAGTACCACGATGTCAGATTCGTATGTCCTAAAGTTAATCGTATGAAACTAATCGGTTCCCGTCGAGTACTTTCTCCTATACGTTGCCGCCTGCCGAGATTCCCTTTTACTACTCGCAGTTTTGTGCGAAGATGTGCCATGTTTGCTGCCACTAGGTAAGAATTGTTGATATGGCAGAATCTTCAAATTACCTGGTCTTATATTAAAGACGTCTACTTCCGGACTGTCTGCAGCTGTTCGTGCAGCGGAGTCGACGTCTTCATTGCCCTTGATTCCTACGTGGCTAGGCATCCATATAAATGTAAATTGTAATTCCTTGTGTTGCAAGACATGGCACAGAGACTCTATCTGTTGTCGTCTGTGCCTGTGTTACCCAAACCGGTGATAAAATTCAGCGAGTCTGTACAGATGGTAAAACGCCTCAAGTCTCGGTATTCACGGTACCAACGAGCCTGCCAAACGGCATTTGACTGAGCCGTGTATACACTCGTTGTCCTTAGCAATCCCCATGAATAAGATGCGGCCTGAGCAGAAAACGCACTCCTCACTCCGTTTGCTGTCAGCATAAAGGACGAAGTGATCTTTGTATCTGACAATCACTAAACGGAATCGAAGCTCCAACATAAGGGGGTGCAATGCAGACTTCTCTGCATTGGTGAAATTCAAACGGAACTGTGATGTCTTCAGCAGACAGGGTGGTACTTCAAATTGCATAATCAAATGTACGTAGCCCAAATTATCATGGTCGCAAAATCTGGCAAACCCCTACTGACCCTACATCTTACAGGCCAATAAGCCTTCTTCCACTCTTGTCAAAAATATTTGAACGACTTCTCCTGACCACACTAAAACAAATAGTGCCCTTTAGGTACCTGATCCCTGAACACCAATTTGGGTTCAGAGAAAAACATTCTGCAGTGCATCAATGCCACAGAATAGTGAAGAAAATTAGGGATAGCCTGGAAAAGAAGACGATGTGCGCAGCTGTCTTCCTGGATATTCAGCAGGCTTTTGATAAAGTCTGCCATGAGGGCCTTCTGTACAAGCTGAAGAAACAACTTCCTGATCAACTATATTTACTGTTGAAATCATATGTGCAAGATAGACACTTCCAAATCAAAATCGAAGGCACTGTGTCAGTAATCTCTCCTATAAAGTCGGGAGTGCCTCAGGGCAGCGTTCTGGGGCCATACTAATATCTTATATTTACTGCTGACCTACCTGTGACCGACTACACTACCACCGCCACCTTCGCTGATGATACCGCTATCCTCGCAGTAGATTCCAACCCGGAACGAGCCTCTGAGAAACTGGAAAGTCATCTTTACCTCCTGTAAGATTGGTTCCAGCAGTGGAGGATCCGAGTTAATTCTGCAAAATCCACTCAAATAACCTTCACCATGAAACGTAGCTCTTGTCCACAAGTCACCATAAACGATGGCCCCATACCTATAAAATCAGAAATTAAATACCTGGGGCTGCATTTGGACGACAAATTAACATGGAAAGCCCACATTCAGGCTAAGGGTAACCGCATAGTGGAGCGGCGATACAAGCGACGATAGGCGCAAAGGTAGAGTACAGAGCAAAGAGAGCTGCAAGGAAAGAGATTAACACCGCATAGTAGGGCGGAGATAAAAGCGACGAGTACGTCCCATTTTCCGTACGTCATTGTCGCGTTCACTTGTGCCCACGTTTTTTTTCTCTCCCACACAATGAATTTGTTGTTAAACGAAAATTCTTCGTTGAAAATATGGCATTTAATGCAACGAAACAAAAGAACAAGGAAGACTAATGTTCATGCCATCAACCGTTCCCGGAATATAAATGGAGAGTTTCATCATTTATATCCCCAACTGCGGCAGCATCCGGAAAAATTCCATTCTTATTTTCGAATGAATATTAGTACATTTGATTACATCCTTGCCAAAATTGAACCTAGACTAGTGAAGAAGTGGACAAATTTCAATCACAATCCCATCAACCCTGATGAGAGACTGACAGTTACACTGATGTAAGTTAAATATTTATATTCTTTTATATATGTATATATTTTTTTATTTTTAACACTTATCTTTTCATTGCATATGTATTATTTATTTATTACCTCTGATATAGCCTTTCAATGTAATGTATTTGGTATTTTTAATAGCATAGCAAAAATTCCTATTATACCTCATCCCACTTGCCATATACAATTATTAATTGTAGCAAATGAACTGATTGATCCCTAAATCAATTTCAAAAGTCTGAGACCCCTTTGTTGATTATACAAAAATTAAAACAGTTAACAGTTATTAAAACAGTTTGTTTCTTTGTTGATTGATTCAAATAATCAACTCCCGGTAATGATTCAGTTTTATTTAAAGAAAAATCTTACAAAATTCAGGGGAAAATAAAATTGAAACTTTTGATAATAAAAACTCAAAATTTATTGGCAAAATAATTAGTACAAAGAAAAATAGAAACATACATGAATAATAGAAAGAATAATAGAAAGAAATAATTATGATTATTCTTTGACAAGAATTATTTATATATTCGTCTCAGAAAAATTGCTGAGGTAGGATCCTGCCGATGATGGATTAGAGTAATCCTGGTGTTGATACTGTTGATGTTGAACCTGAAAACCATGTTGTTCAATATGGTTCTCGTTCAATGGTTCAATGGAGACCGTCGAAGGCATTGCAGTCTGTTGTTGGATATCAGCGATGCATACAAACTTGTATACAAGCTCTTGCATTTTTATTCGAAGTAAAAGTTTTTCCCGAACAGGAAGTGACTTTATGTGAGGAAGAAGTCTGTTCAAAAAACTCACATCTTCGTATTGAGCCGTAGTTGATTTTGGAGCAGTTTGATTTTGGTTTCCTCCAGGCGGATCAAAGCAGAACCAATAGGGTCAATGGTTTCTCTTTTCCTTTTCCTGCTTTTCGGTGTCTGTGGAGCAGCACTGTGTTCACCATCTAAATCTTGTACAAGTGGAGAATCAACGGCAGGTTCTATGCATTGTCCACTTGGTTCAGTAGTGTCTAGGTCGGTAATATCCTGGTCATTACCAAACTGAGAATATGTTCCTTGAGACTCAGATCAATTTCCACTGCTAGATCTTGCAGTAAATTGATCTTTTGGAAAGGAAAGGCTTCCAAAATGTGGCGACGACGAGAAAAATTGAGACCCTTCGTCTCCAGACCGCTTTTCTGGAATTTGTTTTAATTCTCTTCTGTAGGTATCTCTTAGCGCCTTCCACTTTGTTCTTACGGCGTCTCCTGGAAAAAGAAAGAAAAATATTTAGGACATCTGTTTGAGTTTAGTGGCGTTTAACATAAGGAAAATAATGAACTCAGATAATAACACACATCATTAAAATTTAATTATTGTACCGTATATTGTACCGGTGATGATGTAGCAACCGAAACCGGTCTACAATTGTGAAAATATCTAAATGCGGAAATAGACTAGTATAAGATCGTAGTCTTATTTTTATTTATACATGATTGAATTCCTATTTACATTTTATTTCATAATTATAATTATTGTTTGTCGTTGTTTCAGATATCTAGCCACAGGATCTACGTTCGTAAGTCTTGCGTTCACTTTTCGAATGGGGGAAAGGACTGTAGCCTCAATTGTACTCGAAACAATTTTAGCTATTTGGGAGGAATTGAGGCCTGTCCACTTGAAAGAAACCACGGAGAAGGATTCCCAGGATATTGCCTAACAATTTTACGAAAAATGGAATTTCCCACTTTGTATCGGCGCAATTGATGGGAAGCATATACGAATAAAATCCCCGCCGCATCCTCGAACCATGTTTTACAATTACAAAAATTATTTTTCAATTGTACTCCAAGGAGTTGCTGACGCAAATTATAAATTTATTACAATTGATGTCGGGGGCTATGGGAAACAAAGCGATGGAGGAACTTTTCGTTCTTCATCACTTTTTCGAAAAATGGAAACGAAGACTCTCAACATACCTCCAGACTCGTTTTTACCGTTTACAACTATTCAGGCCCCTTTCGTTTTTATTGGAGATGAACCACATCCATTACTAAGCAACTTATTAAAACCTTTCAACAGAAGGAGCTTGGATAGTGACAAAGAGTATTTCAATATGCGACTGTCAAGAGCAAGACGTGTGATTGAGTGTGGGTTTGGTATATTGAATGCTAAGTTCCGAATTTTATGGAAACCTATCGAGACAAAACCAGATTTTGCCGACAAAATTATCAAGTGCACCTGTCTCTTTCACAATATTATACTAGACAAAGAAGGCTTAGATTTCGACGTGGAGCCAATGCTATCTTTCCCGAGTTCAGTGGGCGACACCGAAGGATCGAGGGAAAACAATAGGCCAACTAATAATGCTGCATTTGTGAGAGAAACGTTCAAAATGTTTGTTTATCAAAATAAAATTTAACAGAATTATAATGTAAAAAAATAAAAAAAATAAAAAACATGAATAAAAATTAAACAAAATAATTTTGTTAAATAAATAATCGGTTTTAATTAACGAATTGTTAATTTAATAATTAGGATTAATTAACAAACCAGAAATTTTCTTTAAAATATTGCAACACTTATAATTTTTATTTATTATTTACATTTGCAAACTTGTATACTTTTAATATTTGTTTTCACTAGTTTATAAATTAATATTATTACAATTTTATTAAATAATAATAATAATTAGAATATATTAATTTAATTACGCATTTTGTTTAGAATAATACACTGTAATAAATTATTTAGGACGGATCTAGGATTTATTGTAAAACCATCTTATGTTTATTAATAAAATGCAATTTTACTTACTTGTTTTCATTTCCTCGGCAACTTCATCCCATAAACGGTCCAACACAAATCTGTTGTGGTGTTGTCGATCTTTTTGGTCCCACAACGGTTTTCTCAAAAAAACTTTACTAATTAACAGCTCAACATCCATTTCGAAGCAGCAAACCACCTGAGAGGAGAGCGACAAAAACAAGTGTGTCTGATTCCTTCGCTCTTATCCCTTCTAGCAGCGTTCATTGACGCTTTGCTCTCCCCTCCACTATGCGGGGTTCGACTGTAGTACGTGTGTTTGTTCTCGCCGCTCTTCTCTTCTCACTTATCGTCGCTTGTATCGCCGCTCCACTATGCGGTTACCCTAAGAAACAATAACTCAACTTAAAAGCTAGACAAATGTACTGGCTCATAGGTAGAAAATCTCAACTATCTCTCGCAAACAAAGTCATCATACATAAAGCTGTACTCAGACCAATCTGGACTTACGGTATAGAATTGTGGGGCTGCTCTAAACCTTCCAACACAAAGATTCTGCAGAGAGTTCAGTCAAAAATCTTGCGCTGCATAACGAATGCTCGCTGGTTCATCTCTAATTATACTCTTCACAAAGACCTCAACATTCCATACATTTCTGATGTCATCAAGATGCACGCCGCTAAGTACAGTTACCACAACATAGGACACAGCAATAACCTGATCAACGAGCTCCTCAATCCATCACTGGATGTAAGAAGGCTGAAGAGACAGTGGCCAGATGACCTGACCCGGTCAACGTGGTAATCATCGTTGGATGGTTCCCACCTCAAGTGACGACTTATACATCACTTTTACTTATTACTCTGTGAAATAAGTAGTATGTAAAACTGCATTAAAAAAAAAAAAAAAATACGTAGTCGGCTGGAACGTTGTACTGGTCGAATAGCACCAACGAGGGAACAGGAGCTGATCAAGTGGATATGCAACACCGAATATATATATATATATATATATATATATATATATATATATAATAACAACACAAATTGAGTTCATGGGTGTAATCGTAATAAGAAGATTATGCGTTATATAAGTTTCTTTTTTTAATTTTTCCGTTATTTATTTTTTTATTAAACAAAATTCTTTCATTTCGAACAACAAAATAATAGTCATTATTATTCGTTTCTATGAACCATTCGCACATGCCTTATGGCTAACAAATTATATATAACATGGTATACATAAACCTTATCATCTAATCTTAATTAATTAAATACTTTTGCTCTCGGCTTACTCATTGTGTGGTTATCTTTGCGATTTCATATTATTTTCAGTAATTCTGAATTTACTGTTATTTTAATTGATTTAATCTTATTTGACTTTCATTTTTACTATTCCATATGCATTTTACTTTATCAAACAAAGACTTTATCAATTACTCTCATTTATATTTATTTACAATCATATCAAACAAAGACTTTATCAATTACTCTCATTTAATTTAATTTAAAAACATATCAAACAAACACTTTATCAATACTTTAATTTATTTTAATTTAAACTCAAATATTTCTCTCTTAGCATTTATGTTTGATTCAACTACTAATTCCTATACATGAGTTATTATTCTACATTACAATCTGCTTTTGCATTTATGTACATTTCTTTATGATTGATTAACTGTTCGAATGTTTTTCATTTTATGTTAATTAGAGTCTTTCAATTGTCTGTAATTAACAAAAATGGTTTCTCATCACCGCATTTGATGCGATACTATCAGTGAGTCCTCCTCGGGTCCTCGGTCTGGGTCATTCTCGTTCTTCTGGTCCTCTGGTCCTCTTCCAGGATTCCACTGCTAGTGCTGTTTACTAGTTGTCTCGTATCATCTCATGGATCGTACGTGAGTCCATCGAACCTCTTCGTATCTGCTGTTCTGGTTGGACTTCCAGTTCGTCCCGTGACTCTCACTGTAGATTTAAAATAGCGTCGTCGACTGACATAGCCTCCTACGGCAACGGTTGGAAATAGAAGAAGAAACTTTATTAGCGCGACCTGGTATTTATAGCCAGGTCGTGCAAAATCTCAGGTCTGAACAATTTTCATCTTGTCAGAGTTTGTCGAAGCGTCTTTACTCCCACTCTGCTTCAATTCACTAATTTCGCCTATCTTCGCGAATTACGAAGTCTGTTTCCCAATACTCGATGCCCAATCGATCGCTAATTTTTATATGTTTACTATACGTAAATTACACTTCTTTATAATTACAAAGAGAGCTATTCACTTTTTACTGATAGTAATTGCACTTTCTGTCACTTTGTCACGGTCTTTTAACCCTTTGTTCACCTTTATTTTCTACACCCTCTGGTGTCTTTCATTTTACAATATCGTACATATTTTTCTTATAATTAAAATAAAACTTTAAAAATATCAATATTTTAAAAGGAATGATTACTGTTCAGGAACGTACAGGCTTCACACACTCAAACAAAATACACGTGTACACAACGCTAGCGACAGGTGGGCCAGATATGCGTGTCCATGCATGAACTCTGCGTTTCCTTTTTAAATACGATCCAGCTTGCAATCTGAATCATGTTTATTAATCAATATTTATTTATTTTTATTATTTATTTAAATTATTTTGGCAATGCACAGTACCGTAAATGGTTGTACTGTCGCTATATATATATATATATATATATATATATATATATATATATATATATATATGGCCGTCTATTCTCAATTAACGCCGTGAGATTCAGATGAGTTGGCAAAGCAAATGTCTTTCAAACATTGTTCTGTAGCAATTTATGATGTTTAAACTACAGTAACGTGACTCCTGTATCACAATTAAGACTAAAGGCCCAGTGTCATAACGGATCCCAATATCTAATTTTTTTAGGTTGGACTTTGCGACTGAAGTGTAGGCTGCGCATCCATAATCCATTTTTAAAAGGATCAGGTCTGTATATAAGTGCAGCAGCACTTTCTAAGCGTTCCATAGTTGATGCTGGAGATACATCTAATTGCACTGAGTTGATATACATGTAGCAACACTGTCTTTACTGTCTTTAATTAATGCAGGTTGTCTTCGCACCTGAAAAACAAAAACCCTATAGATTTAAAAAACATCTATATAAATGCTTAATTATATAGTTGATACTGGAGATACATCTAATTGCACTGAGTGCTGATTTACATCTGTGTAAATGCTTAATTATATTTCAGTCAAAATTTAGGTAGACTAAAAAATTGAATTCTAATTATATATTATTTAAAGACATATAGTTTTTAAGTTATGGTTAAATTAGATTTAGATTAAACGCTGGAATTTTTTATTTTAACATTATAATTTCATTATCAATGTGTCTTAATAATATTTATGTCGGAATAAAATTGTTAACTAATGTAAGTCTTTAGTTAAATTGAATTTAGTTTACTTATACGATGTAGCAGTGTCACACTGTAATATTGTTTTATAGGTGACAGTGAAGTAAAGAAAAGTAGACATGTAGAAGAGTCATGGTGACTTCTGTTAACATGTTTCCCCGTACTTTCACTGATAAAAACTCTTATTTTTTAGTTGTGTGTAAACTATTTTGACCATAGGTTTTTAATATCCTTTTGGACATCACGACAGAGAGAAATTGTCAGCATTAACGCTATGAGGTGAGTATACGGGAAGACGGCCTTGTCTGTGTATAAGTAGCAAAACAAAATTATTATAAAATAAATGAATTGAAAACCCAAAGAGTGCGTGATGTGTGGAGATACAAAACTTCTCGCCTACGACTTACTTTTTACATACAAAGGATTTTGTACGTCTCTGTGTAATCTCGCTTTGTAATCTCGTAGTTCTCCTCTAGGTGTAATTGAAGGCGATTGCTGTTAGTTGGCGTCTTGTTTGTTACTTTTGCAGGTTGTCTTTATGTGTGTAGGACGTAAGATAATACGTTTTGTGTATGGCACTACGTTATATTATTGTCTTGTTATTTAAATATATATTTTAAAGATTACAAAATTTTACAGTGTTGGAATTGGCATTTGAATATAAAAGGTAAATGTGCTTTCATTATAGTTTTTTTTGTGGGCACATAATGAAGAAATAAAGTCAATCGTTGAGAAATGTCTTGTATAAAATCGTAGTATACAAGTCCCGTGGAAACAGAGTAAACGCAGTTGAAATAACATCAAAATAAACAATTTTTAATTTCAGTGCTTCAGGGAAGTGAACTATTAGTCAACAGTGGTTAGACTACAAAAACTGTATACAAGCAATATGAATTACTGTATCGAAATTCGTATACGTTGTAACGGTACATATAACTCACCCAAAACCCAAGGTAAAACAAACGGATTGTAAACTATCCAAAACAAAATAAACAACAGAAGAAGAACATGTAACCAGGAACATAGGATAAATTAGGATTAAATTAAGGGAATAAAATAAATTATAATTAATAAGTAATGTATTATAGAAGAAACGAAGAAACGACTAAAGACAAGACAACGTTGACCCAAATGCCCAATAGATCAGACAGTGAGAAGAAGATTACAACACCTATAACAAGAAGAAATTTATTAAGGAGGATAAAAGAATCAGTGCAAATAGGAAAAATAAAATAAAATCAGATACAAGAAGGAACTAATAATGACAAGAATAAAATAAACCATGAGAATATAAAGTATTATTAATGATAAAGAAAATAGAAGTAATGTAAAACTTGATTTAAAACCCTAAGCTGTGACTTGACACTGTCATAAGACCATTAATAAACTAACTTCAATGAATTAACGGTACAACCAGAACTCAAAAGTAAAACATTGATAATAGAAAATAAGAGGGAGAGTGAATATAAGAATTGTTAATGTATAAATTAGTAATGTATAAAAATGACAACTAGATAATGTCCAAAGGACTAGTAAAATTTGTAAATTAGAAATAAAATAATAAAAGACAACTATTAATCAACAATGAGGTTGAGATAGTAACCAAAAAGAAAAATAACTCTAACCAATAAAAAACTGCTTTAAGTAAATGTAAGGAATCAATGCAATATGTAAAAAACATAATCTAAGGCTCAACCATTGTTGAGGATCCAAGATAGGACATAACCTAAACTGGCCAACAAGTTTCCAATAGACTTGTAAAAAACAGTGACTGAAATGATCTTAAACTAAAATGTATTGGAGTGTAAACAAACTAGAGACTATAAGGAGCATTCCATTTACAAAAAGTCATAATATAAAGGAACGTATGTACAGTATAAGGGTAAACTAACATGACCAAGAATACAACATAGTACGGGTACCTTAAACAATAAAAATCACACATAAAACAATGATAAAAGAGTAAGGACTCAGTCCATGATGTTAACTGAGGCATAAAACTATTCATGTGAGGCAAATCAATGTTTGTTGCCATAAAATTGATAATAATAATGTATATTATATGTAAAAGATACCTGATACTAGATGCAGGAAGTTTAGATAAATGCCAACAAATGTCAAAATACAAGAGCAGAATTAAACGCAGCCAAGCATTAACATTGCTGTAATAAAACTGATACAAGCTAAAGCTAATCAAAAGATAAAGGTGAAATAGCAAATAAGAAAAAATTTTAACACCCAAATATACTAAAGAATAATCAGAGAAAAATGTAAATAAAATAAAATAAGACAATACTAGATAGTACTGTTATAATCAGAAGTGGTAATGATTAGTTCAATATAAATAGGCCACAACAAATATAGGTTACAAACCCATAATATTATAAAATAACTAATAAACAATTAGCAAGGCAATAAACCAAGAGTACAGCCAAAAGTAAATAAATTATTATGAATAATATTAAATAATGATGTAAAGAACTATGGTGCAGTAATGATAAACTATCACAAAGGACAAAAGTGAAGAATAATCATGTAATAAATATAAGAATCCTTAATATAAGAAGGAATAAAGACATAGAAAAAATATTGAAGTTGGCCTAAACGAATAGTGATAATTTTAATGAATTACCGCCTGAAACTTTAATGAGAAGGGGTGACAGTTGATAACTAAATAAAAACGATAAGTATTTATCAGAAAATGAACATTATAAATAGAATAAGGTAGAAAATAAGATATGTAAATAGTTCGTAAGATATAACAAGAAATTTATTTTGTTAATCCTTATCAAAACTATACGGTGTGGGTAACCGAAATACTCGTGAGGAAAAGACAAATACGATGATAGTAATGAAAAAAGGATCAGTGTAGTTATAAGTGAATTATTTAAATTTTAAAAAAAGAATTAATTACGAGCCCGTGGGCATACAATGGTGAACCAAGAAACCATAGCCTCGACCCCAGTCAAATGACGCCAAAGCAGCGTCTGTTTTGCCGAGTTATATCGAAAGTACACGAAAATTAGAACAATTAGCCAATCAGGGGCCGTTATTAATTACTAGGTACGGGATCTCTAAACAGGTAAGATCATCAGTTCATCTCAAGCTTCGACGCAGACTCCACGTTGGTCATCGTAACCAAAAAATACGGAATTGATAGCCGACAGCTGACGAAAGTATTCTAACCTCGAAACACAAAGTTGAGGTTAGGTCGGATGTAGGCATAGTGAAAGTTTTCTTTAATCAGTGATCTAATCCGGAGTAGGTGCGCATAGGCAGTGAGCGAGAGTGAATTATTAAAAAATAATTTTATTCAAATAAAAGAAAATTTTGTTAAATAGTGATACTCCAAGAACGACTTAGTACGCAAGTATAAGTGACAATGCCAAAGTATTTTAAAGTAGTAATTTACTAATTAAGGAACGCTATCAGCGAAATTAATTAATTAATACAATTAAATCAATGATAACCCAACCTAGATTGGAAAAACATTTTAATCATTGAACCAAACAAGTGAAAGTGAATTATTTAATCATCAACAAACTTTAATTTTTATAATTAATTCAGTGGACTTGTCGAAATAAGAAACAATAAATAGTCAATGAGTAACTTAAAGAAACCTTTGACCTGTAGTAGACTAAGCATTATATTGTGTTTAAACTTAAGATTATAACTAAATGTGGAATACTCCTCAACCCTAGGAGTGGGTAATTTCCAAATACCTGTTAAATTTGCTTGTATCCAATAGAAGAAGATAGATGATGAAATTTATCACTAGGTTACATTTATAACCGTAGTGCACGGAGATGTTAGCACAATTAAGGAAATATTAATTATTTAAAGTTAAGTAAATTAGTTTACCATGAAACCAACTTAACTTAAAACTTCAATAATAATCACGAGTTCAATGTTTATGTTTTTAGTTAAAGAATTTAATAATATTATCACTCTCTGAATACGAATGATAATAGTATTGCATTGTTTTAAATTATGTGTATCTTGGAGTCTAAAAGAACCTGCTTTATTTATTAAATAAGGTATGTATTAATAAGGTAACGAAATGTTTACTGTCCTGAACGGCAAATAGTTCGATTCAGTCTGACAACCCTGAGATATAATAAATTTGAAGAGTCTATCAACAATATTAAAATTTAAAAGAAAGTAAACAAGATAATTGTATCGTAATAATCATTAAGAATGAGTTCGGAATATAAAAAATTAATTTATAACCAATACTATATAAATTGGTTACTATACCAAATATTTATAGTTGGTTTGACTATTATTTTGCTAGAATAAGACGTTACAGCTTAGGTGAACGACATCCATGGTTGGTAGCAGTGGTGGCGGCAATCAGTTGATTTGAATAATTCCAGCTGTATTACTAGCAATACACATCAGCATTCTTAGTAATCCACCTTCACAAGTAAGTATCTGTGTAAACCAATACTTATGTTTCCAGTGAGAAGGCACACCAATCGGTTCATCGTAGCGACGAGTGAAGATCAAAATTTGAATATGAATTCAGCGAACTCGAGCAACAAAACAACCAAATTATATTTTAAATGAATCAACATTCAACCGAACCGAATTCATAATAATAAGAATAATAATAATATTAACATTTTAACAGAAGCATACCTCGTTTTATATTAAATAGGCACCAGCAATTAGGGGCTTAAACGGGTACGACTTCGTCTACTAACAACGTGAAAACGTTTGACAACTAATTACTATAATTATAATTAACATTTTAATACTTCACGTGAATTATACAAAATATATAGGAACTAATGTAAACAGACAGAATGTAACTCTTGTAATGAGAAACTGTAGTGAAGCTGCAAATTGGTTATTGTTGCCTTTGTCAGAATATTTTACCAGTCGTGGCCCATCTGTATTCAGACACTGGTGAAGCGTAATTAATATTTCTCTCTGAAAAATACTTGCTGAAGCAAACTCTACTCTTCTCCTAACAACCCACTGGCATCTGTAAAATCAACACAGGCAAAATTATTTCTACACCTAAAGTCAAATAATCACAATCACCTAAAGTCTCTTTGCCTCACAATCAGAAATATATTTAGCTTTAACGATTTCGGAATATAATCGTACACTACTATAGTGTATAGCAGATGCAAATTATTGTACTTTTAAAAACTCAGCTTTTAAAACTAAATTCTTTTGAAAAGACACCTAAATGCAAAATAGTTTATTTCTCTTAAAAAATAAAATGTTTTAACTCTTATTTTTAATATGAATTATTTAGAAAAAGTAAAATATCTGTATCTTGATTACTGTTTTTATTTTTAAAATGTTTATAAAACGTTATACAATTGTGTTTTTCAAAATATCAACACACTATTTTAAAATTAATTTAAAAACACTATTTTTTAAAACTACAAATAACAAAAATAAATAAGAATTCTAAACTCATAAATGAGTTTTAGTATAAAAAATATATTACCGTAGAGTTGAAATCTAGAAAACACAATATCTGGTGGATGAAAATGCAGTACCTTTACAAATTTGAAGCAAAAGGAGAATATGATAGTAAATGAATTAAGTAAAAAAATTATTAATTATTTTAGAAATTCTGAACATCCATATAAATATACACAGTAATCTTTTATGATTTTACTGGCCTTCATTTGCGCAGTAAACAAAATGATAAAAATTACATCACTGTTGAGAAACAAACACAAACTAAATATAAAATATGGAAACTAATATTAATTTTGAAAACAATTAAAACTACAAGCTGAATGAATTTTTTATTACTATAGGTCTGGAACGCTCAGGTACGAAACTCAAATATAATTCACAGATTGTTAAGAATATAGGCTTGATGACCAAACCATTTACTCGTTTGTCAATCTGCACCTATATAAAGTGTTAATATTTAGCCAAATTCATCAACTTTAACTAGAGAAAGGTATATAATTTCCATTAGTTAAACAATGTAACATCTAAAAAAATACTAAAGTATTGATAGACTAAAATCGCATTTTGCAAACACGTTTAAAGATCGGTGCAAATTTTCATTCAACACATGCCTTGTTTCAACCTATAGACCTATATAATTCAAAAGACATTTTCATTTATTATTTCTCAAGCTCAACACACAAATATTCTAAAAACTTCGTCAAAGAGGGTTTTACACTGGAGTTACTGAAGTGCCCCCATCCAGCGGATTGAGTGGCATTTTTGCCCTCATGTAGGCCTAACTTTAGTTGGTTCAAAAACATATATTTTATTGTTATATAATGATAACAGCGCAATATTACCGTTAATTATGTGCGATTATTTTATTTACTGAATGAGTTAACCATCAAAATATACTGCTGCAATAACATTTGAATTGCATCATGAATGACAGGATAGGCTCCATAGTATTGTACAAATCTAATGAGTCCCAAATAGCAGCTTTATTCCCTGCGACTGGTATTTGAAGAACTCTGAAATTAGAGATTGTTACTTCTACGTACGACTTTGTATTTTGACTGGGGGACGATAAAATCTTCTTAAAACTGCTCTAAATCAAGGAGATAATATAACACTTTCCTTTACGTAGTCGATACTAGTATCGTCCAATTTTATATAATATAAATCGATTGTGCTTATTACAATATATATCTTACACCTATAGTTTAAGAGACATTATAGCGGTTAATTATACACTCTTATTTACTGTACATTTTATTTACGTGTCATTGTTAGTTTCCTTAACTTGTCACTTAAGAGTACGATATTGAGAAACAATCATTTTTTACAATACAGAAGTTTAATTGAGATAAATATAGAGGATTATAAGTGAACGCAAACTCTCATAGTTGTCAGTTGTCATAGTTGTAAGACATGTTAACCGTGCTGTTAGGGCGTGGTCCAATATTTACATTTCTTGAGACGCCATATGTTTTGGCCACACCAACCGCGGCCATCTTCAGCGTAGCAAGAACAAAGTAGTACCACTCGTTAAAGAATGAACTGAGAAATACCTTGTTCCCGCTCGACTAAAGATGGCCTCCGTGGGTGAGGCCAAAACATATGGCGTCTCAAGAAATGTAAATATTGGACAACGGCCTAATAGCCCAGTAAATATGTGTTCCAACTATAATAGGTAATATTAAATCACTAACATTTTTCCAAAAGGATTAATATCTAGAAATCTTCTATAGTGCAGGCAGAGTATTACCAACTTACTGGATAAACTATTATTCCCCTGATTTCATGCTGCCAATTTAACTACTTACTTAGCTTCTAGGTATTGGAAAATGGTGATACAGTCTTGTGCTACTATAAGTACCATAATATTCATTAATAAACAATTTTTAAATTTGTTTGATTCCCCCAAACAATGATCAAACTCAGACAAACAATATTAGAAGTATGTACCGGGCTGTTTGGCCGTGGTCCAGGGTACAAACAAACCAAACTTTTCAGCAGCACCAGTGACTGCCATCTTCAGTGGAATAAAAGTCTACCCAATGCGGGATGTCAAACGTCAGGCCCACAGTACTATGGTGACGGCTTCATGTATGCAAAGGTAAAGTTTTACATTATCTACTTGATTTAGAGCAGTTTAAAGAAGATTTTATTGTCCCCCAGTCAAAATACAAAGTCGTAAGTAGAAATACCAATCTCTAATATCAGAGTTCTTCAAATACCAGTCGCACGGAATAAACCTGCTCTTTGGGACTCATTAGATTTGTACAATACTATGTAGCCTATCCTGTAATTCATGACGCAATCTAAATATTATTGCAGCGATATATTTTGATGGCTATCCCGTTCAGTAAATAAAATAATCGCGCATAATTCAAAATATACCAAATAATTGGTCATATCGCTATTAACTACTTAGGGCAAAATATATTTTTTTAAAGTATATCTTTGGTCCTAAATCACATATCTGCTACATTGTAGTATATCTGCTACAAAATCACATTAGTTGTAAAAGAATATTATAATTCAAGAAGGAAAACATGAAAAATTATTTTTAAAAAAGCTTTACAGATGGTACTGTAGAAAACTACGTATTAATTTGATTTCTATGCACACTGCAGAATCTGAAAACTATTTTTGCTGGCTCAATTTTCCTTTATATTCATTGTTTAGAGGTACATTCAAGAGATTAAACATTATAACATTCTATTCTTTCATGACAATTTAATTATATAATGCTGAGTCATACTCACGTCTTGTAATGATAATGGAGACAAGATTCCTAAGGAACCTACTAATTATAGTTTTTCTAATGTCAGTGGTCTGTGACGTTGGCTGTAAAACGATATAAGCCGTCGAGTTTTCACAAGAGACCGACGCCAAATCCCTCCATTAATATACACAGCCACTGTTGCAAAACTGACTATATACAGTAAAAGGACTAGTTGACATTCCCAATTTGTATTGTTACCAACTTATAATAGGCTTATCTTAAAAATAATTAATCATTTTACGTTTTGTACGTCACACACGCGTGCGCGCGTTTACACACACACTCGCAAACATATAATTAAAAGGTAAGTTTGTTTGAATGCAATATTGTTCTAAGGCTTTCACGGCCGGTGTCAATTATATTAGAAGTATGTAACGGGCTGTTTGGCCATAGTCCAGGGCTTACAAACAGACCAAATGTTTCAGCAGCACCACTGGCTGCCATCTTCAGTGGAATAAGAGTCTACCTCTACCCAACGCCGGATGTCAAACGTCAGGCTCACAGTACTGTGGTGAAGGCTAAAATTTCATATTTTCCTTCTTGAATTATAATATTTTTTTACAACTATTTCTACCGGTTTCTAACGGCACATTCACACATTAAATAAATCCATTTCCAGGAAACAATTACTGTTAATAGGATTCTAAAAAGTGTGGGTGACTACAGTAATCGAATATAGTTCTGTATTCAGAGATAAAATTATGTCTATAACTTCTAAAGCCAGCTCTTGTAAGGCGTCAGTCTTACATAGGTGTTAGAAAAAGAAAAATATTATTTCAATATTTTTACACTTTTAATTATTTTTATATTGCTGAATGTCTTGTTGTTTTCCAATAATTTCATACTTTCTATTTTCATTAACACTGAAAACAGTACAGCTAATTTGCAGTGAGTAGCAAGTAAAATCAATTAATAATAAAAAGGAATTTTTATTTTTGGTATTTTAAAATATCATAATTTTACAAAAACAATAGTTAAGAGTACCATAACATTCATTGTGCGTTTGCATATAATAAAATCTTCGTTTGAAAGTAAATGTTACATTTGAATAAAGGAAAGATACAATAATTTTATTTTAAATAGCACAAATATTTTAATATTTTATGTAAACATGAACTACATTAAAAAATCGAATTATTATTCAGTTCATTATACATTTTCAATACACGTTCCAATTTAATTTGTCAGTTCGGCTGAAAATGTATATACTTCCCTAACTTTAACTACAACAGAGGCCTCACAGTTACCGGTTAGTCGGGTTTGTGCCTTAGGCCTTTTTATAGACCATGTGCGTTATATGTTTTGTATTTTGCGAGCCAATGCACATAGCCTTATTTCTGTATTTAATGTCAGAAGTAACATAATGCGTTCTCAAGACTGGAAATACAACAAGTAATCGTTTTCATTTAATCGATTATTTATACTGTAAATAAAAATAATCTGAAACTTTTACACTCTAATTAAACAAATAAATAAATTTTCTTTTTAAGAATATTTATTCATTTATTATTTTAGATGTGTGTCAATTCAATTTCTCAAACTGATTTTGTGATTGTGTCTACAATATGCAGTGAACTACTAAAACACACAGCTACATAAACAAACATAAATGTAGACGTATAATTTCTTGTTTCAAAGCTGCACATAGTAAAGATATTATATTAGTATTAAATTGTTCACAAAGTATATCAAGTGTATTTAAGAAAATAAAAATTTAACCGTTTTTACATATTAATCAATTTACTTCCAGATTTCTATATTATACAGCTACTAACACAATAATTCCTTAATTTCGTAAGGCAAACAAAAATCAAATGAATTGGGATCAAACAATGAATAGGGACCAATGAATAATTGGGGTTGCATATAATAATAATAATAACTGTAATAGTAGAAATATTAATGTTTAAAATTTAATTTACTGATCTTGATGTCAAGTAAGATCTGAATCTTCACACAACAATAGTATTTCAATAACATTACAGAACTAAGATTATTAACAACACTATTTTATACAAACTAGTGTGTAAAATTTTATTTTGATACATGTAACAATATAAATTGCTCACAGAATGAAATAAACGTGTTTTCTTTCAGGTTTAGAAGGATATACGTATTCTGTTTCACATGTTACAGATTGAAACACGAGATACAACAGTGTTGAGACAATACAGGACTACTAAAACACACGTACCTGGATAACACAAATTTCTCCTCTGAGACTAGATAAGCAAGACTAAAGATGTGCTCAAACACGTCTAAGTAGAAGGACTAACATAACCGCCAAAGGAAACAACGGTCGACGCTTGCAAAATTGCGTTTAATGAACTTGGATTTCACACGGTATTAATCTGATGAGTTACACATACAACTGAAAGTAAGTGTAACATTTTCAAGATATTTTACATACAAAGCTGCAGAGAAAACTAAAAGTTTCAGAGAAAACCGTAATTTTAAAGAAGTATTACGAGTAAATTGTAATTCTCCTTTGCCTCATGTTAAAGTTTTAAGTATTCGACAAAACGAATCCATTGTTTCATTGTACTAATTAAATTTATCTAAATTTTAAGATTATATTTAACATTAAAATATATAGTTTTTTACGTATTTGTTTACATGCATGATCATTTCCCTCGATGGTAGGTTATCATCATATACTGTGTTTGGTAAGGCATTACCATCGTTAAATCTTAAGGAAAACGTTTTAATCATTGCTAATCTGAAATAGCCTTCATGCTTTTAAAAATTTTTAAATTACATCTGTTAAAACCAGCTGTATATAAGACACCATCGAATTCAAAAGCCAATCGTCAAACCGATGATTGGTCTAGAGCTCTCCTTCGTCTCTTAAAGGAAGAAGCTGTGTCCATAAATAGGCTGAACTTTTCTACTACTATTCACTATGGAAATTCGGGAACCTGTCCAAGGATTAGTGAATTTTCTGTAAAATTAATTATTTTTGTTTTAGTAACTTTGTTTTTAACTTTGTTTCTTTTTTACGATGAATAGCTGGTTTGATGAGTTGTTTTTTTTTTACCAGTTAATACCTCATTGGAGATTAAACTACAAACTAAACTACAGAATCTGTAGTGTTTGATGCTTTCTGATCCGTCTCGTCGAACCATCCATATGACCAGAAATCTTTCTCTTCATTTCAATAACCTCTTTACATTTTTACTTTTTAATTTTTAGTTTAGATTATTCTTATTCTTGGGCTTTTGGGTAGCTGTTTAATCTGGTAAAATGCTTTTGCATTTGCACATATCTTTGTATATTATTTCTTTGGTTTTAAGTTTCAGTTCTTTTATCACCTGAAGACAATCACAGATTAGTACTGATTGAAATGTTTGTTGACAATTTCGCAATAGTAATTGTACTGCCTAGTAATCTAAATAAATTATATAAATTTAATAAAGTAATACGACAATCTCATAATGACGTAATCACTTGATAACATAACGTAAAAATAAGTTCATTTAATTAACATTATAGAAGAGTTAACAGCCACACTTAGTATTGCTATTTCATTGCTTTAGTTGTTTCGTGAAAGCCCATTGTTTTGTTTAAAATTTTAGTGTACCTATGTCCACAAAAACAAGGCTTTACCTTAATGAATACAATAATGAATACTTCCTTTATTTGGTGAACACAGGATTGATATGTTGATAAGAAGATAAGTAGTAAAACATGTACATTATTCATAATACTTTTCTTTCTCCAGCACGCTAGAGTGCACACATACTTCTAAAGAGGAGCAGTTGTCTGAAGTGGTAATTATGTTGCCGTTTCAAAGCAGTGGCAAATTAGTGGTAACTACTTTAACTACTTACAGCAGAAGTAACACTTAATTTCTGAAGTATAATTTTATTTTATTTTGAGATTATATTTATACAGTAAATATCAAACCGTTATTATGATTAAAATTTAACATTAATAAAAAAATTATGTCTATATTATAGAAAGCCGTAGTTACCATTTCTTCTAAAATTTATTATTATTTATTTTATTTTATTTTTATTCTTCTTTCTAGAATTTTTTAATTTAATTTATTATGGTTTATTGTTTAGTTATTTGTTTAATTATTTAAACACCGTCACTAATGGAACAATATGTTGATCGCCGATCACTGGCATGAGTAATTTGATTGGTATTTAATTTTAATGCAGAACATCATTCGAAGGAATCGTCACCTGATGTTGGTTCTAACTAGGTTACCTTATTGTTGGATTAATCATGTCGGTCTTATAACTAATTACTTACTTAACTTGAATGCAGTTCTTCATTCGTGATAACCTGGTAGAAAATTTATGGTTATTAGTTAAATACAAAATGTTTTAATACGTTCACTTTTGCCGGTGATGAGTGCTGCGAACGATTTAACAAGTAAACATAACCTGTACTCTAATAATAAAATCATTATTGTTAAATTCAAATAAATGAATGCTCCATTAAGGTTTAAAAAATGCTATTTATTCAGCGTCTAAATAATTCTGAATCCTAGTTAAACACATTCAACTCAATTAACCTTGCTTACAATCACTTATTACGGTTCGGAAACTCACATCTCAGGGTTGTCTTGTTACAATAAAATAGTGGTAGACGAGAATCGTCTCAAGTAAAATTAAATAATTAGGTTCTTTGAACTGAAAAATACGGACTCAACTATGTTAATTACTTTTATAAAATCTCAGAATAGGAGAGTGGTTACATCTGTTAACCATAACTTCTTAATATTATATTACAAATCCGGTCTGAGTAAGTTCGACACTTTTAGGTTATTAGGTTAGGCAAGTTTAGCCATCCTTAACCTTAACTTACACCTAAATTACAATTGAATAATATATGATTATGTGAATCATATCTTAGTGTTTGATTAGTGGTATCATTTATAAAAGTGTAATTAGTTCGAATTGCTTTGTTGGATACTACCATAACATAAGTAAGTAACAATAGGTGCACGTTCACTGAATTGCAAATTATTATACACTATGCAATTCCCTAAGCACTGTTCAAACTTGAATACACTTCATTAATTTATAATTCACAATACTTTAACTAAATTGCACTGGTTAGGTTAGAATCTCATGTTTACATTCGTTCGCACAGGATGATGGGTAACTGGCGATAATTTGATCGACAGAATTCGTCATCTGTATGGCATCGCAGTTCGATCAAAAGTGTCTCTCGGTCGCCGCTTCACCTCGCTATTCCAATTTGCAACACCTGGGTGTTTAGTAGATTTATGACCTGTGATTGGTTAAAATTGATGATATTCCATCATCGAGTCATCCTCCCATTCCTTGGTCCAACAATTAAATTGTATTAGCGGCGTGGGTCCCTGGGTTTGAGATTAAGAAAACAACGCCAACTTTCTTACTAAAATTCATTGAAATAGTTTCTAATGGACATAAGTCACTTATACCACATGTAAACTTAAATACAGCATCACCATTGTTTGGCTTTTGTCCTGATGCACGTTTTAACACCCCTTATGATATAAATTCCGTCCATTATTAACAAAGGTGCTTATTTTTACTTACATATTATTACAATAACTTTTATTAAACTATGTCTTACTATTATTTTATTTACAATTCTCTATGATCACTATTGAACTTAACTCATACAATGTCCTTTGCTGTGATGAGCTAACATTCTGAACATTTAATTATGGAATCTATATATTAATACGTGAAGAGAAAACTTTGTACCCCTTTTTAAGCATATTGCGCGCACGGAGGGTTGTGAGATTTGGCATAGTTAAAGTTTATATGGAGAAGGAGTGCAGAGAGCTAAAATTTATATATAATAGGTGTTACAAATACATTAAATTAAATAAAATATAACATTCATTTGTACTTGAAAATTCATTTAAACTTTTTCAAACAATGGTAATTGTTAAAAATAAAATAATTTTGTTGCCAGGCAATAAAATTATAATTTTTTCATTTTAGTGTACGTTCATACTGCCAATGTCAAACACATAATGCTCTGTCGTTTGTTTACGTTCATACTGCCAATGTCAAACACATAATAGTCTGTGGCCAAACAGTCGCACAGAGTAGAGATTGTCGCCAAAGAATTTTAAAATGTTGCCAACAAATAATTACTGACAGATTGACTGAATGAGCTGTGAATTTTGTGTGATTTCAAATGTTCCTTTTTCAATAGTCTGTGGAGTGTATGTCAAGGCAAGAAAGCGTTTATTTTATATTTTGTATATTAGATATCTGTGTTTTATATATTAATGTGCAGTTGAAAGTGAAATACAGCTTGCTTAATATACACCTCTTGCAAAAGGAAAATTTTGTAGCAGCAATTTGAATTGACATACTCTCGCCTAATTATTATTGGTGGTTTCAAAAAAGTGAGTACATTTTATTATTTTTAAATTAAACCCTGTCTAATCTTAGTTTCAGTAATTTCATTACATGTTTTTTTTTTACATTCAGATATTCGCACCTACTTCCATTATGCCTCGACATAGAACATTGACGGGTCGGAGTGAGAGACAAAGAAGAAGGAATATATATTCGCGTGAAAGTCAAAATGATAATAGACCAAATGCAAATTTAAATAGTGTAAATAGTATAACATTGATGGGTCGGAGTGAGAGACAAAGAAGAAGAAATATATATTCGCGTGAAAGTCAAAATGATAATAGAACAAATGCAAATTTAAATAGTGTAAATAGTATACAAAATGATGAAATTATTTTGAGGGATACATTTAAATGCGCACTGAATGTCATTCCAAGAAATTTTAATACTTTCGATTGTGGATTAATGCATTTACAATGCAGGTTTTGCAATGTAAAACACTTCGAATCTGAGGTCACTTTAGGTGAAAGGACTGCATTCACTTCATGTTGTCATAAGGGTAAAGCAATATTACCGGCCTTAAGTCAAAATGAATACTTTAAATCATTGTATGATGGACTTACTTCAAATGACCCTTCAATAAAAAGAAAGTCAAAAATTATTTTGAAAACATTCGTAAATACAATTCATCATTTGCTATGGTTAGCTCAGAAGCTAAAATTTCGGATACAGTTACGCGTGGAGTGTATCATTTTAAAATACATGATGTTTTTTATCACAGATCAGGTCCAATGACTGCTGGATATGGTCGCTCACCATGTTATGCGCAATTATATTTTTATTATGTTGACACTGCTGTCAATTATAGATTACGTGAACACTATAATCAAACATGCAATATCAATATAATGCGCGAAATCTCTCTTGAATTGGAACGCATTAATCCTTTCGTTCGGTCATTCATTGCAATGAAAGTTCATTGTCAGAGAGTTGAAAATCAAAATAAAGAAATTTGTATGCTCATTAAAGTAAATCGTGATTTAGATCTACGCCGTTATAATGATGCAGTTCAAACTGATGTAGCAGTAATATTTAGTACAGTTGATGGTGAGCCACCCTTTGAACGAAATATGGTTTCGTTTTCAAAAGTTAATGGTACCATTAAAAATATCTCTGTTTTGGATTCATCATTGGACCCTTTAGCGTATCCATTACTTTTTCCAAATGGTGATACTGGGTGGCATATCAATATTTCTCATAATGTACTAACTACATCTAATTCAAGAGCGCCCAGAAATAAATTAACCATGCTTCAGTACGCAGCCTATCGACTTGCAATTTGAGAAGATTTTAGCATGTTGCACCATTCATAAAAATTATTTCTGCAGTGGATAGTTGATATGTATGTGAGAATAGAGGGCACAAGGTAACATTTCATTCGAGAAAATCAAACAAGTCTTAGGTCTGAAGTTTACAACAATTTAACAGATTATTTAGAATTGAACCCCAATGCCAATAATGTTGGCCGTAGAGTAATTTTACCATCTTCATTCAATGGATCTCCAAAAAATATGTATCAGAATTATTTAGATGCAATGTCAATTGTACAACATTTCGGAAAGCCTTCTTTGTTTATTACAATGACTTGCAATCCAAGTTGGCCTGAAATAGTTAGCAATATTGGTGTAGGTGAGTCAGCTAATTTTCGACCTGATATTGTTGTGCGTGTATTCAAGTCCAAACTGAAAGCATTAATTGAGGGCCTTACACTAAAAAAATCTTCGGTAAAGTTGAAGCACTCATTTATACAATGAGTTTCAAAAGAGAGGATTGCCTCATGCTCACATTTTACTCTCTTTAAATGAGCAAGATAAAATTGTTAACGCTACCGGTATTGATAAAGTTGTATCTGCGAAGATTCCTATTCCTAACATTCAAACACATCCTACATTACATGAATATGTTGTAAAACACATGATGCATGGTCCATGCGGTGTACTTAATCCAAATTCTGTATGTATGAGAGATGGAAAATGCACAAAAGATTATCCAAAACGATTTAATGAATTTACATGTGAATCATTAAATGGATATCCATTATAAAGAAGGCGTGATAATGGTATTAATGCTGAAGTTCGCGGTAGTTGCCTCGACAATCGTTATGTTGTACCATACAATCCGTATTTACTTGCTATATAAATGTTGAAGTATGCACTACAGTTAAAAGTGTTAAATACATTTATAAATACGTGTATAAAGGCTATGACAGTGCATCTGTTGAATTAGGTTCAGAGAGAAATGAACCAGGTCAAGAAATACAAATTGATGAAGTTAAAAATGTTTTAAATGGCCGTTATGTCGGATCAACTGAAGCTGTATGGCGCATCTATGAATTACCAATGCATTTTCAATCACATGTCATCGTTAGACTTGACATTCATTTACCGCGTAGACAGAATGTTTACTTTCGAGAAGGGCAAGAACCTCAAGCAATTGAAAATGCAAGACAAACAAAATTATTAGCATTTTTTGAATTGAATCGATCAGATCCATCAGCGCATGAATATAAGTATATTGAAATTCCTTTGCATTATGTGTGGGAAGATTCCCGAAAAAATGGAAGAAGAGAAGGCGTGGAGGTGATAAAATCATTACACGCATATATGTAGTATCACCAAAAGACATCGAACTTTTCCATTTACGATTGCTTTTATTACATGTCTGTGGTCCAAAATCATTTGAGGATGTTAGAACATACAATGGAATTATACACACTTCTTTTGTTGAAGCGTGCCATGCTCGCGGCATTGCTTCAAATGATAATGAATGGCGCGAATGTTTAAATGAAGCAAAAGAATTACATTCACCAAAACAAATGCGAAATTTATTTGGTTACATTTGTGCATTAAATGTGCCAGACAATGCATTGGCGTTATGGAATGAATTTAAAGTATATCTTAGTGAAGATTTTTTGAGAGATTACAACGAAGAAGTCTCCTTTAATACAGCTCTATTAGAAATTGAAGATATTTTGAATGTTCATAATTTGTCATGTCAAGAACTTGGTTTACCAGTTCCCACGTATTCGCAGAGAACAGACGAAGCAAATGCTATTGATCCAATAGAACAAGAGTTTCTGTTTTCTGAGCATTATGAAACTGCAAATATTGAACAGCGTAATCTAATTGATCGTGTGATTTGTGAAGTTTTTGAATCCAGTAGAGTTTTTGAATTCTTTGACTATTAGTGGTTTGCCACCACATAAGTTAGTACTGAAAGTTAATTGCATCGTTTTACTGATCAGAAACTTAAATACAAAGGAAGCATTAGTCAATGGAACAAGAATGCGCATCAAGTGTATGCATCGTAATGCTATTGATTGCGAAGTTTTAACTGGAACCGCACGCAATAAGAGAATTTTGATTCCACGTATAAATTTAACATAGTCCGGTACTGTTTACCATTTAACTTTCAAAGAACTCAATTTCCAATTATACCTGCATTTGCGATGACAATAAATAAGTCTCAAGGACAAACATTCGAAAAAATTGGAATTTTATTGAGGCAGCCAGTTTTTACACATGGTCAATTGTACGTCGCAGCAAGTAGAGTTCGATCATTCGATGGTTTGAGATTTTATATTTCCGAATATAATGGCCAAGGGCATTTAGCAAATGATGAAAGAGTTTTTACAAAAAACATCGTTTACACAGAAGTTCTGAATCATTAAATTCACTTTCAAACTATTTGAAGTTCAATGGACAACATTTATTTTTTTAACCGCCCGGTTTTTATGATTTAATGAAAAATATATGAAAAAATACGAGGCATGTATTTTTTATTTCATTTTTTATTTTGTATTAATTTTTTATTTAAATTTTATATAATTCGAAAAAGATAGGCAAAATAACTGTGTAGCCTTGGCGAAACCTGGTCAGTATGGCAATAAAAAAAACCCAACGAAATGTCAAAAAACGCGTTATTGTTTTTTAAATATGGCTTAGCCAAGCTAAACCTCATTTTTCCTATCTTTCATATTTTTCAAATAACTCGAAAATTAATGCATAGAAAAAAAAAATTAAAAAATTATATAAGCTTTGTAGCAGATAATCTTCAAACTGTTTTCGAATTTTGTACCTTACCAAAAATGAAATGTAATCCACTGGAATTGAAAACAATGTATCTTATACTTCTATGAATGTCAAGTCTCATTTTTATTAGCGTTTATTTGTTCAATAATAACATGAAAAAATTAAAACTGACAATGAATTATATCAAAAAACAAATACGAATACAAGTTGTAATTGTGTTTTTTTTTCAACTGTTACTAACATTAAATTTTAAATTTCATAGGTATTGCAGGGAATTAAGGCAAACAACACACGCTAATGACGTATTTGTACACGCTCGCAGCTGACGTAATAGAACAAAATTCAAAAAATTATATGCAATGATTATAGAGGTACACTCTTTGACAAAAGAACCTCAATAACGTTCAAACTTAAAAATTTAATGAATTACGGTTGAATTGCGACCACTGGGCGACCACTAGTAACTAATCTATACAATGTAATTCTAGGCTTCTGGTGCCTATAACATCATGAATTATTTTAGCTTTTTACAATATTCTCAGTCTCTTTAGATGGTTGATAATACCTTAATTTAATATTGAGTATTCATACCAACTTGTGGTTAACATATTTCTGTTAATGACATGACTGTTTCATGTTATTTTGTTATAAACAACACATGAGTTCTTGTACTATGAGGATGGCTTTCTTTTATAATTGTTTCTTTGTGATACTTATTTCGTTTCACTAAATTATTATTTCTAATTAAACATTATAGTTACTATGCAGTTTTGTGACAGTTTGTTTCTGCCTAACCTTCTCAATTATTGCTTATTTTACATAACAAAGCTTACGTCTAGGTACAGACAGCTATGTTCATTATAAATACATTCATATTGGTTTGACCAGTGTTAGGTATTATTTCGTTATAAACAGTTAGTTTATTTATCACTGATGCTTTTGATAGTATTTATTCTCATTTTTACTAAGTATTTCATTGGGTTTTTGTACTCGTACAAGGCGAGTACCTCACTCTCCATCTTATTTCATCATAGTACATTACATTAATTATAACAATTACAATATTCTAGTTGTCTTATATTTGTATTAGAATGATCCTTGTGTTATCTATTTTCATCTAGATAAAATGCACAACAGTTTTATGTCCTGTTGATCACATTTATTGTCATTATAAGAGTAAATTCACATTTTGCTAGGTTAGTTTGTCACACTTTCCCTTTCTTTGACTAAATCTCAATTACTTTGTTTGTTTTATTGGTTATAGTATACATATCTAATCATTTAGATATAATATTATTTATTAGTTATAATACTTGGTTATACTTATCCAGTTTTCTTATAATTTTAAACACATATTTATTTAACAATCAGTCTTTCCTGATATTCCTTGATTTACATCACTGGTATGGTTACTATTTAAAATACAGTGTTATTCTCTTATATTATTTCTTATCATCTTAATTACCTACAATTATATTCATTATCTGACTCTCCTAATCTAGTTGGGTTTTTGTCAATTTAAGTCTTAGTTATTTTTATAGTCATTTTATTCAGTATGTCTAGTCTGACATTGGGGTATCTATTTCTTTCACATTGAATTCCTAGTTTTCTCTTTATTAATTCTATATATCACCTAATCCTTCTTCATAGTGATTGTTTTGTTTTTATACTCCTTTAATTCCATAATATTTTGTTTTTATATTATTCACCTTATATGATCTATTTTTCATGATTAATTCTTTATGACTAGTTAGATTTGGCTGGTTTTGCTTCTGTATTATGCACAGTTTTCACTGATATGAATAGCACTTATTTCTGTGTACCTTGGTCACGCTACAATATATATATATATATATATATATATATATATATATATATATATATATATAGAAACGATACAGCCATATGCTGTATGGAGCATTGATTTAAATAAATGTAAAATTTGTAAAATTAAATTATTATAAGTTTGAGGTAAATGGACAGGTCTGGGATTGTAAAAATATTTCATTGTTACACTAGGGGAGAAATTAACCTGTTCCAACAGGCAAGGAATACCTGCTCGATTGTATGTGTGTTACGCGTGTATCTTGTGTGTGTTAGTGATGCATGTACAGACAGGAATCCCAGCAACCCTCCCCCATTAATTACTAAAATAATTATTTTAATTCACTGTGTGAAAACTAATTAGTGTATAAACAAACAAAAGGCACCAAAGTGTGTGTAAATTTTATAGTTATCCACAGGAAGAAAATGAAGTTAGTAGGACACACTACGCGAAGTCAGTGCGAAATAAAGTGTGCCAAAAATACGCAATTACACTAAGACGCTCAAATTAATACAGTGAGTGCTTAATCACATTATCTATGATTTGTGCTATCTCGATTCCTTGCAAAACATTGCCATTTGCAGAAAATTGCAAATATATGAAAAGGTTCGGGAGTGGGGGCTATCATGTGATCTGCAGGTCTCGACAGGACAATTTCGGAACCAACAGGTGCGGAATCTCGAGAGGGTATAAATTAATGGTTCGACTGGGAGCCCTTCTCTTCATTTCAAGACACAGTTGCAGTCGGACACGCTGTCCGTCGGCAAAACAGTTTTACTTTGTTATAAGTCTCATCTACGAACGAATAAAGATGTTTTCAGTAATTATGTTTACACTATTACGGGAAACGTAGAGTACCGCGACCGTTTAAGTCAGCAAGAGTATTTACAGAGAAGCTACAAAGAGCGACGCGAGATGCTGGACGTTAGGAGATGCTTTTTAGACGCCTAACAGCCGAACGAGATCCACCTCGCAGCCGATATTAATTCTCTGGGACGGACCACACACTGCTGGAGAACGACGCTGGACTCTGGACATATCCAGGACCACGACAAGCCAGGAGTAACGGCAACCCAACTCTGGACAACGCTGGATCCCGTCAATAAGTCGTAAGGTCATCAAAATTCGAGGTGACATGCATAATGCATTTATAAATGATTTTTTTTAAAGAGCTCATAAAGACTATATAAAGAGACAATGAATTTAAAGAAAAAAGTTTATAATTAGGTAAATAATGTAATAGAGTCTTACGTAAATGTTTTAGTCATAAGAATGAGCGATCGCATATAGATAAATATAGAAGAAGAGAAAAGAGTTTAATCTTAACATAGTATTTTTTTTATCAAAGAAAAATAATTGAAATGATTTGATATTCGCATTTTGTAGAAAAAAATAATTTAAATTTTGAATACGAAACAAATGCCAGTCTAAGAGTAATTAATATAATTTTAAATTTATTTTTAAAACATTGGTATAAACTGAGCAAGCTGAGGTCAGATCTGATTTAAATGAATTAAATTAAAATAAAACTTAATTACATTTAAATTTCATTCATTTATTAAATTAATTTGAATAAATGTCTAGATTGAGATTATTAACATGCCTAGATGTAAGAGTGTTTTAAATGTGTGTAACACCGTATAGCTTAAGAGATAAACACTTAATAATGAGTGATATTTTTATCGGAGATTATTAACAATTTTTTCATTATTTATAATGCTTTTTAAGCAATAAACATGAAATTTTAAGTACTCATAAATTTACTACTCTTATTACAGTTACACCTGGTATAGTTATAACTGTATAAACACCTGGTATCGTTATAACTGTTATAACACTTGATATAGTTATAAATGTTTAAATACCTGGTATCGTTATAATATATTATAACAATTAGACTCGGTATGGTCTGAAGGCCTCACTTTGGGATCGTCAATTTATAACGTGACTCGCCTCTGCTTGGTCTTCTTTCTATCGCGAACGCGCTAATAACCAGTACCGAATGTGTATCGTTCTTCTCCTTATCTGTCCTTATATGAATGTACCTTAATTCCCGATAGGCGCCAAATTGCTTTACTAAAAACAATTAAAAGTTTCTTCCTGCGTCGTCTTCTTTTTCTTCGACAATAATTTAAACTTACCCAAACGGACTGGCGCGAATTCAAATCTCGAGTAGAGTCTGAATTGTTGCCAAACTATAATCCTCGTAAAAAAGTTTCTTCACTGCTAAAGTACACAATTTTTAAGACGTATATCAAATAAAACAAGGAACGATTATTAATGTTCAGTACTAATTTATTAGTGTCCAGATTCGCTGATTATTTATAAGTTAAGTACAAAATATTTGTTATTATAAAAAAATTTGCTCCGGCTATTAAATTTTAGTCGCTCATAGCGTGGTCAGGCGTGTCTTCAAGCGTTCTGGTTAATGTTACACTGTTTTGTTCAGAAAGATGAATAAGTTCTTTGGATTACGGCAAAATAAAGCAAGATGTTTATGAAAGTACACAACCTTACATCAATGTTAGTTAAATACTATACAGGTTTACTTACAACTCGGTTCTTAGTGTCTAAAAAGTGTGTCCACTTCTAGGCGTCGCATAGAGGTTAAACTACAGTTTCACATACAGTTTTAATATATATTTTCAACTAATCCTTGAAAGAATTTTTTATACCAAGTTCGGAGTGAGAGTTATTGTGTTGTGGAAAAGTTAATTAATTTTATTCGCAATTATATAGAATTCATTTATACTTAACAAAATCTTGTTGTTTCTTCTGATTAGTCCCAGGTAATTCTTCCAAATATTGTTGATTATAGTATTTAGTTCTTCATCATTCTGGTTTCTTTTTTTCTATTTTATTTAGTCAATGTTTTTTAATTTTGATTATTGAATTTTGATTTATTGTTTCATCATGGGTTCAATGGATCCAGATTCAACTTCTATTATTCATATTTGTTCATTTTGAGAACATTTCCCTCTTATTATTTTTTAATTAGAGCGGATTCAGTTTGGCATCTGCATACCTTGAGCGTTAATAATGGACTAACTAAAAATTCTAACGGTTTTCTTAATCCCAAGCATAATTCCCTGCTTCTGATTGGTTAAGAATTTTGTTTACATTGCTATGAAAGCTTGGGTTTTTTTGCACCAAATTGATCTAATATTTTATAATTGCTATAATTAATTGGTGTTATTACCAATGTGTGAGATATTAACATCAATGTCTTTATTTTCTTTCAAAGATTAATTTGATATCCCATAATGCTGGGCTTGGTCCTGCATTAACGTTTTGACCAAATTGTTAATGTTATTTTGTTACATATTTCATTTATTTTTTATGTTTACTCTATTTCTGACATACTCTTATGGTTAGATAATTGAATTTGTCTTATGCCTCAAATACAATGGTTAATTGTTTATAAATTGCTTTTTCTGAATTTTTACAGTTACGCATTTTATAGGTCTAAGCTATAAATGTCTAGAATTTCTTAGTTTACACATTTAAACATTGCCTATTACTTTCATAGCTTCTGCTTGCCATTACTTAGTTATAGTGTCTATTTTGAATGACTTTGGGCCATTTTACAATAAATATATGTTATTATAATTTTAAAAAATCATTCCTTGTCTAACATCCTTTTTCCCTATCTTACTACAATGGTGAGTATTATTGTGATTATTAAACTTATACAATTGCTTGTCGGTATTTTCTAATATCTCTTACACAAACTTTTTACCCCTTAATCTTTCTATGGTAACATATAACATTAAAATGGTTTATGGTCTTCTCATGATCCAGCCCCATTCCTTCTTATAAAATACAACTTTTTTAGATAAACTAACAACTTTGGTGCATGGTGTCTTGACACCATTTACAATATTGTGATCACCATCCTTGTTACTACTTTGTAACATAGAGTGTTTTACTATTATTTAAATCATAAGTAATTTGTTTCTTAGTTATTAACACAATAAAATTGGTTGACATACTAACTTTGTTGTCTACCATTTGTATGAACATTTAACATCATTTCTTTATTGAACAAAAGAATTCCTTGAATTAAATCTAACAATATGTTTTTTAAATTGATCTTATTTTCTAATAAAACTTATCTTTTTATAATCGTCTAACATAATCCTTATACCATAGGTTCTACACACTACTAATGTTTCTTATTGTTTATCTATCAACATTTTATTATTGTTTATTGTTCATTACCACTGTTTCTTTTCTTTTATTACTACTATTAATTGTTTAGATTAACTCATCCCTATCCTATCTATCACCTTCACTGATTACACTGGTTAAGTGTTCATTAAATTACAGTCACATTTGTGATACACTCTGTTTCAATTCACAGTAGTGATTCATCTTCAAATTCTTTAAGTTTTACAATCACTGTTGCTATCATATATTAGTTTGGTTAACTGGTTCTCATTAACACTCACTACCTACCTCTCACTCTTGGTTTAAATTGTTTTTGACAAATCTAATTTTAAAGTCAGTTTTTAAAACCTCATGTGTTTGTTTTTATATTAATAAGGTTATTTCAAAACACATAACATTCTAAATCACAAAGTTGGTCCTACAACTTAGTGTAAAGTTAGTTTTGTGGGCTATTGACATTAGTACCTATAATTCCTTCATGAAGTCTTTATAATTCCATTCTATTCTACCCTTTCTTGGTAGTATTTTTATCATCATAATATAATAACAATGGGTTTACATGTTTATTACTGGTGGTGTACTTTCTTTTACATAACTTGGGTAATACATGCTACAAAATGAAATATTAGTTGGGCTTTTTATTCGTTTACTTTTTATTTTATATTCTTAATCTGGCCAATCACTGGGGTTGGGCCACAGTCTTTTGTCTGCCAGTCTAGTCTATTCACTCGTTTATTACCTTTGTCTACTATTTTTCTTTTTATTTTCTCATTACCTTTGTATATTTATTGATCATTATGCTTTAAATTAGTTTACTTCTCTTACAGCTATATTATATTTGTGGCTCCCTTATTGGGTCTGAGTTCTGCAATGTTATATAACGCCCTTCATACAAAATTGACCATTTTATAAAACGTGATTCTAAGTTTTAGTGAAATTATCAATTGTATTGTTTCTTCTACTTCTTGGATTCTCCCGCTTCATGTTAATTTTCAAGTTCAATTTTTACTTCTTACTTCTTTTAATTCTGAGTCTCTTCTTCATTATTGTTTCCTTTTACGATCTGGCTTACTGATTTTTCATTAAAAATTATTCCCTGTAAATTCTATTTTCCCTAACTATCCCTATTCTGTAGTTGAAATCGATTCGGATGGGCACAACAAGAAATGTCTAGCACCTACCTGTTGGTGTAGGTTATTCATTGGCTAACCTAACTCCGTCGTTCAAAACTACACTTTTTCTGAGGTCAGAGGAACATCATCTCTGCTCAGTTAAATGATTGCTGGACCTATTCAACAATCAATCTTAATTACTGTAATAATTCTTCGATGCAGTCATCTCGTGACTAATAATAACAATAATCTTAATAATATTTGAAGGGAATTTTTTATTTCTTATTTCATTAATACTCAGATCGAGTCATATTTATTTCTCATCTCTTCCTGTTGATATCATTTGACAATACTTAGAGCGTTGCTATTTATTGATACAATTAACATTTTTATTCCTTTTCATTTCTTCCTAGATTCATCTCACTTTTTATACTTTTTTATATAGTTATTTTTTTTCCCTTTCTTCTTGATCATTTTGTTTGCTATGGTTCTTTCTTTGGTTTTTTGGTTGGTTAATAACTTTCCTCATCCACTATTCTTCTTGGATTCTATTATCCTTGTAAACTTATTTATTTGCTTTGGTATATCTTCTCATTCAATTTGTCTTGATCGTTTAATTATTTCCATTAATTTGTCTTAAGTATTCATTTATGTTTTCCTTTTGATTATTATCAACTGGTCTCAATTATTTTAGTGTTACTTTCCTTCCATTGGTTTGCTTGGTCGGTAATCCGAAAAACAATCCCATTTCTCGGCGTTCATCTGCACTTAGTTTAACCATGGTCCATAATTTCATCTGCACTTGTCGTTCGGATCACTCTGGTGTGCAGAACTATTTCCGTCCTTGTGATATAGGTCTCTGCTACCTTGTACAGCAATTCTTCTAATACTACTTGTTCGTTAGTATCCATGCCTGCTTCAATCACTTTATCATTTTGTTTATTAAACAAAGCAGTTAATTGTACATCCATCATTAATGCTATCACTGATTTTTTATTCTGCATTTCTATTTCTGTTATATTCCATTTAAATATAGATATGCTTAAGTTTTTTCTCACTGGTTTTTTGTGAATCCCTTCTACAATTTCTTTTAAATTTCTCCTACAATCCTTAAAATTCATTATTTCAGTCTGGTCGGTAATTGGTAGATTAAGCACATTAATTAGTCCATTCTTCAGCATCTCCAATTCTTCTCGTGTTTTTATTAGTTCTTTTTCACGTATTTTTCCTATTTCTTTCGTTTTCTTAATCTTCTTAATTATTTGGTTCTTCTCTACTCCCTTACTGTTGATTTCTATTTGCTTAATATTCTCTTTGTTTTTGTTATTTTTATTCTCAGGTAACGATGTATTTTTGTCTTCTTTTAATTCTGTTTCCTTACCACTACCTTCTATTTCCTGCCTGGCTCGTTCCTTGTTTTTATCGTTTGGTATTTCTTCTGTTGTCTTATTCATATTGTCTATTTTCTGGCATAATCGATCCGTGTTTTTTATCATTTTCTTAACGACTTCTTCCATTTTCTTTTCCATCCTTTTACTTAATGTGTCCTTGTTTTTATTATTTTCCTCCTTGAATTCCTCTATATTCTTATTTTAATAATTCGATGTTTTGACTATTAATTTTATTACTATCATTTATTTTCTTAGTTAAATCCTCATTATCTTCCCTCATTAGTTTTTTCAACTCCTCACTATTTTGTTTAAATAATGTTTCATTATCTTCTTTAACTTTTTCGAATTGCTCCAGCATAAACTTCATCATGTTATCCAATTTCGTTCCTTCGGTTGGTGTAGTTCTGTCTGGCATATTTTCGACCGTATCTTCTGCTATCGCCTCTGCTTCGTGTGCTGGTTGGGTTGGTTTCTCTGGTTGGTCCCCTTGGGCATCCCTTTTAACAGGAAGATAACCCAACCAGACAGAACTACACCAGACAGAAGTCTTGTTCTTATTTCCACTTCCTCAACCGGTGTTGCCTCCTTGTCTTCTATGTCGATGTCCTCTGTCCTCTTTTTTGGTCTGCCTCTTGTGTGCATCTTGTTAGCCTTTTTCGTGACCGCCGCTAGAATACTATTCTTCCTTCAACTCTAGCCTCACTGGTTGGTCGCCAATTTGTAACCAAAAGACTCAGTATTGTTTTTAAAGGCACACGTTGTTGGCGTCAATTTATAACCGAACGCTTATCTTGGTTCTTCTGACTTCTTTCTATCGCTAACGATGACTATCGCGAACCCACTAATAACCAGTACCGAATGTGTATCGTTCTTCTCCTTACCTGTCCTTCTATGAATGTACCTTAATTCCCAATAGGCGCCAAATTTGGTTTAGTAAAAACAATTAAAAGTTTTTTCCTGCGTCGTCTTCTTTTTCTTCGATAATAATTTAAACTTACTAAAAAACGGACTGGCGCGAATTCAATTCTCGAGCAGAGTCTGAATTGTTGCCAACCTATAATTCTGGTAAAAAATTGTCTTCACTGCTAAAGTACACAATTATTAAGACATATATCAAATAAAACAAGGAACGATTATTAATGTTCAGTACTAATTTCTTAGTGTCCAGATTCGCTGATTATTTATAAGTTAAGTACAAAATATTTGTTATTATAAAAAAAGTATAATATGTTTTTCATTGGGCAAGGTATGTTGATGATATATTTTGTATCTGGACGGGAACGGATATACAGCTCCATATGTTCTTAGATTATATTAATTCCTTTTATAGTAGCGTGCAATTTACACTTGAAACAGAAAATATGAAAAGTTTAAATTTTTGTATCTTACCATTACTAGGTCACAAAATAATCTTAGTTTTCAGATATATAGGAAACCTACTTTTACAGATACCGTTATACATAAACAATCACTAACATCATGGCACATAAAATTAAGCAGTTTTCATGCAATGGTTAATCGTCTCCTTATAGTTCCTTTATCCAAAGAAAATTTCAGTAAAGAGGTAGATATTATAAAAGCTATAGCACAAAATAACGCTTATGATGAAAGAATAATTGACTCTTTAATTTAAAATATAAAAACAGAAGATAATTACTTTAAAAGAATTTTATTCCATAGAGCCAGATCAGGGTAACAAAAAATTTCACTTAACAAATTACATTCCGTGTATAACAGATAAGATTAATAAGAGGTTAAAAAACCATGGTCTTAACATGGTATCAGTAAACAAACGCAATATTTTTTCACTACTAGTCAATAATAAGGAAAAATCTAACACACTGGAGAAAAATGGAGTTTATGAAATACACTGTGCAGAATGTGATGCTATTTATATCGGACAATGTGGCCGTGCTCTGAAACATCGCATATCTGAACATAAGAAGGCGATTTTAACCAATACATCTAATACAGGTTTTGCAGATCATTGCTTACAACACAATCACTTCATAGACACAAAAAACATAACACTACTCCGCAACATACAAAAAGGTAAAAAAATGGATTTGTTAGAAATTTTAGAAATTAAAAAAGAAATAAAAAATAACAAAAACGTAACTAATGAACAGACTGAATTTTGTGTATCCCCTTTATTAAAATCTGTTATTTAGTTTAGTTTATTTTATATTATTTTGAATGTTCATCATTATTTTAAATTTTGCATTCAGTTTATAATTAGTTCAGTTAATTTTATATTTTACATTCAGATTACATTTAGTTTAGTTAATTTTATATTTTGCATTCATGATGGTATTTAGTTTTTAAAGACACCTGACCTTCCCTTATCTCTTGCACCTCCCTCGCCATCTCAACACAGATGTTCCAGATACGCCCTAAACAGATGTTCACCACCTTCAATCCACTCACATCCTGTGTTTAGTAATTTTCATTCATTCGCATCTTTGACAATGGCTTAGTTAGTCGAAACAGCTGTCACATTTAATTAAAAAATTTGTGAAACTTACCAAGTGTTTTTATAAATTTTACAAAACCTTTATAACAAAATTTGCTCCGGCTATTAAATTTTATTCGCTCATAGGGTGGTCAGGCGTGTCTTCAAGAGTTCTGGTTAATGTTACAGTATTTTGTTCAGAAAGATGAATAAGTTCTTTGGATTACGGCAAAATAAAGCAAGATGTTTATGAAAGTACACAACCTTACATCAATGTTAATTAAATACTATACAGGTTTACTTACAACTCGGTTCTTAGTGTCTAAAAAGTGTGTCCACTTCTAGGCGTCCCATAGAGGTCAAGTTACAGTTTCACATACAGTTTTAATATATATTTTCAACTAATCCTTGAAAGAATTTATTATACCAAGTTCGGAGTGAGAGTTATTGTGTTGTGGAAGAGTTAATTAATTTTATTCGCAATTATATAGAATTCATTTATACTTAACAAAATCTTGTTGTTTCTTCTGAATAGTCCCAGGTAATTCTTCCAAATATTGTTGATTATAGTATTTAGTTCTTCATCATTCTGGTTTTCTTTTTTTCTATTTTATTTAGTCAATGTTTTTTAATTTTGATTATTGAATTTTGATTTATTGTTTCATCATGGGTTCAATGGATCCAGATTCAACTTCTATTATTCATATTTGTTCATTTTGAGTACATTTTCCTGTTATTATTTTTTAATTAGAGCGGATTCAGTTTGGCATCTGCATACCTTAAGCGTTAATAATGGACTGACTAAAAATTCTAACGGTTTTCTTAATCCCAAGCATAATTCCCTGCTTCTGGTTGGTTAAGAATTTTGTTTACATTGTTATGAAAGCTTGGGTTTTTTGCAACAAATTGATCTAATATTTTATAATTGCTATAATTAATTGGTGTTATTACCAATGTGTGAGATATTAACATCAATGTCTTTATTTTCTTTCAAAGATTAATTTGATATCCCGTAATGCTGGGCTTGGTCCTGTATTAACGTTTTGACCAATTTGCTAATGTTATTTTATTACATATTTCACTTAATTTTTATGTTTACTCTATTTCTCACATACTCTTATGGTTACATAATTGAAATTAACAAGTCACTTTGTCTTATTTCTCAAATACAATGGTTAATTGCTTATAAATTGCTTTTTCTGACTTTTGACAGTTAGTCATTTTATAAGCTTAAGCTATAAATGTCTAGAATTTCTTAGTTTACACATTTAAACATTACCTATTACTTTCATAGGTTCTGCTTGCCATTACTTAGTTATAGTGTCTACTTTGAATGACTTTGGGCCATTTTACAATAAATAAATATTATTATAATTTTAAAAAATCATTCCTTGTCTAACATCCTTTTTCCCTATCTTATTACAATGGTGAGTATTATTGTGATTATTAAACTTATACAATTGCTTGTCGGTATTTTCTAATATTTCTTACACAAACATTTTACCCCTTAATCTTTCTAATTTACCCCTTGATCTTTTTTTTTTGGTAAAAAAACATTAAAATGATTTATGGTCTTCTCATGATCCAGCCCCATTCCTTCTTTTAAAATACAACTTTTTTTGATAAACTAACAACAACTTTGGTGCATGGTGTCTTGACACCATTTACAATATTGTGATCACCATCCTTGTTACTACTTTGTAACATAGTGTGTTTTACTATTATTTAAATCACCCGTTTATTACCTTTGTCTACTATTTTTCTTTTTATTCTCTCATTACCTTTGTATATTTATTGATCATTATGCTTTAAATTAGTTTACTTCTCTTACAGCTATATTATTTTTGTGGCTCCCTTATAGGTTCTGAGTTCTGCAACGTTATAATATATATAAAATATAAAGTGACTATATTCTTTGTACTTTATAGTTACATCTTTATTATTTAGACAAATACCAGTTTTTAGACTCCTGATACTAAGCTTATTAATGTATTAATCTTCCTTTTTCTTCACTTGTACCTGGTCAGTTTCAGTCAGCAATTTTAAAATTGGTTAGTTGTATGTTTGTTTGCTGTTGTACATGACAGATATCAATTTGTCGTTATCACTTAAAATGACATCGGAGCTCTCAAGATGAATAAACACTTTACGTTCACGTGTTGCATTCATATTACGTTTATATAAAAACACAGTGTTATAATTATATTTATAAAATTACACCGTATTATAGGAGCAGAAGAGTGCCGTAATAGTGTGTAGTGGTGAGTGGGTACCTGAAGGCAAAAATGGAATGAACGAATAATGGTAGAATGAATGGGTGGATATTTTATAAATAACTGCAATTTTTTTAATTAGACAACATGAAAGGTAAAAACCCTACCACAACGTGATTCCCTCAAAAGAGAAACAAATCTTTCAACGCTGAAAAACGTTGTACAGATTAGCTTTATTGGAGTAGAATCGATTGAACGAAGCGGTACTCTGTTGTAGTGAGCTGCAGTCACAAAGGCGTGTACTAGAGCTTTGATACTACGCATTTAGCCAATTAAATGTAAGTAGTTAATGCCAATAAAAAAGAATAATCTCCATCTACAACTGTATTCAATTTTTTAAATCTGCCTCTAATTTGTATTTATAATTAACTAGACCATAATTGAATTAATTTGTAGTTTAATTTGTGGTTAGTTAATTTGTATTTATTTTCATACAATATTATCAATAAAAAATTTCTAAAATTATTTAATCCGATTAAACAGATTTATGCAAATTTATATTTATCATAATATAGTATATTAAATATAATAAATGAAATTATTTTGATGCAAAAGACAATTTATTTACGCTACACAACATGCAGTTCCTATTCAATTCGTTAAAGTTTTAATGGTTATTACACCCTTAAATTGTATTTAAAAAAAGTAAATTTTCATTCATTTTATCCAAAAGCCACATTGGAATGAAGTTTAACCGTTACACAGCTAAACGTCTTATGTTCATTTTATATATTTTTACTCTTCTTCACAATTGTAAGTCTAACAATACGCATACTAATTTCCAACAGGCCTAACTAACTTTGTTAAAGAGAAACTGTATATTTTTTTTCAACGCAGCAAGTAAATGGGTGAAAAAAATGAATTGACAACCACCTTTCTCTATTTCTTGTGAATGACGTTTGGTAGGTAACACGTAAACACAAAACAAAGTTTTCAATTTAATTAAATTTATGATTTACTTGTTCTTTTTTTGGCATAATAATTTACAAAAATGTATAATCCAATCTAGACTATTTAGTCCAGTCGCCAGAGATTTTGAATTGATAAAAAATTGGGGCAAAGCAATATTTGGTGCACGTGTTAAATAAACGTTAATAATTAATATAAAAAAATCTTTGCATGTTTACCTTTCTAGGGTTTTCTGAAAATGGTCTGGAAAAATCGTAAAGACAGATTTTCTTAAAGCACTCCGTAAGTATGTACAGTTGGAAGAAATAAAAAGGTGTATATTGAAGAGCAAACAATTTCCTTCAGAAAGTCTCCTTACATATTTTTACGTTAATGGAACTGTTTTCCTGAAAATTGGTAATGATGAGCGCTGCGTTTTAAAAAGAGCGTTTGCCCCCGATCCTGCGTAATTCGCTAAATTAGCCAAGCGCGTCTATTCAAAAATATCATAACTTTCTTTAATCTAAGCGTAGCCAGTTAAATAAAGGCTAGTTTTGAAGGGGAACAGTATAGCTTTCAAAATTTGTTGATTTTTACATAAATATTTTATTTGAACATAAAGAATATAGTGTATAAATATTTACTGTAGATACAAAAAGAAGTGAAACCACAAAATTACAAGTACTATACAATAAAATTTTAAAAAAATAATAGTTCTTTACTAATTTACCTTTAAAAGAGATAAAATTTTTATTTTGTAATAATGAAAACTACTTTTAAAGTTGTTATTTAAAAAAAAAACCTTTTCAAAAGTGAGTATTTCGACGTATTTTAAATTGACTCTAAAATTCAGAGTTTATCTGCCTTTATTAATCTTAAAAATAGAGATAGCGAAATACAAAAAATTGTATTTGAAAGCTGCAAGTGTTTTGCATCAAAAACTACACTCATGAAAATTAAAATCATTTTCAAAATTAAAAAAAATAAATAAAAATTGTGTATACTAAAAAAAGGTGCCTCCTTTGCGTTACATACATGTATCTTTTAAGTGGGTTTATTTGAGTACTTGAAATTAACGTTATAGCTACTACAATGCTAAAATCTATCTATTCATGTTATTTCTCGTACCTGATTATACCTATACTCTAAAAACAAGACCCTAGAAAACAGGTAAAATTTTTAAACGCCGCGGCGTTCTATTCCCCTCGAGTGTGCAACTGTAAATGTAGCTGCGCGCGCAACACCCATTGTTGTGGTGTGCCATAGAAACATCTGCTATACAAGAACGGAGCAGTAACCCAGTTGATATTTCTTCAAAGGTTATAATCAAAACATTACAAATATTTTTGTTTTTATCATATAAAACAGGTAAAAAAATTGCAGTTTAAAGTTTTTATTTACACTTTTTATACATGCTAATATTTATTTATTTGTGAACACGTGTAGTGGAGTCAAAATAAAAATCAAATGTGAATTGTTATGGGAGTCATTTTTTGTATGGTAAATTGGTTAATGGGATCAAGTTGAGCTAATAGTTAAGTTTTGTGTAAAATCAACCCGTTTATTTTTTTATTAACAATTTAAGTTGCAAAATAGCGTTTTTATAAATATCTTTGGACCTAACAAGCCGATTTTAATGTGAATTTTTTCAGTATTCTATAATAAATGAATAACATTTTTAGCCTTAATACGGAAGTCGATATTATTATTATTGTTAATGTGCTATCAATAAATAAAGTGGCGATGGCGTTTATAAACAAATTGCTGTTGTTTTAACACAAATTATTGAAAGTTGATAAAACTTCAGGGAAAGGTAACCTTTGTGGAGTACTATAAACCCCACAAATTTCATATTGAAATGTTGAATATAACCTCAAAAAAATCGCAATTCACAAAAAAATTTTGAGTGCTCATAAAGTATTTCAAGATTGTGGCACAAAGGTGTACGACGGCTTAAATTAAAGCTTATTAAAGATACTTTCGGGTGGTTAAGTAACAAAATTTTTTGCCTTTCTGACACCATTTTTTGACCATTTAAAAAAATTAAACGTAAAGAACGCATTTTTTCAAAAAAAAAATTATTTGTACTGATCATTTTTTACATACATTAAAAGTTTATAAAAGGCACATATTTAAAAAAACAAATTTGGTAAAAACGGTGGATTTAAAATTGAAAATAAAAAAATTTTCGAAAGACATATTTTGACTTCACTAGTGGTGGAGTTTCAAAGAATACTTTTACTGAACGTAAGTGCTACATAAGGTTTTTTGATTTTCAGGTATTAAATATAAACCAGTGTGATACTGAAATATGTTTTATTTGTAATGCTGATCTTTGTATTGAAGATACAGAAAAAGTGACTCGAGGACTACCGAATTTAATAAGAGTTAGCTCTGAGAGAAACGATGGAAAATATGAAATGTTAAAAAAAGTTGATTCAATTTTAGTACACAGGAAATGTCGAGAAAAATATACGTTAAAAAGGAATGATGTTTTGTGTTATAAGGATTTAGGCACTTTTTCGAAAAAAGTAAATATAGCCCAGTCAAGAGTAAAGTCAGAAAGAGTAAAGAATTGTTTGATTTCAAAAAACTTTGTATAATTTGTGGATTAGATGCCGATAAAAGTAATACGAGATTAAGTATTAATCATCGCAAAAATATTTCCATAATTCAAAGTCCTACTTTTAAAGAAAAATTATCAGAAATGATCGCAGAACATAATGACGAATTAGGAAAAGCAATTCTACGACGAATTTCTTGTGATGATTTGGTAGCTGTACAAGCGAGATATCACCCCAGTTGTCACAAAAAAGTTTTAAGCAGTTACACTCGTGACACAAGTGATGCTAAAGGTCGACCCAAGGATGTAAAAATCTCACGTCAAATAGAATTGATTTTTGATTATTTAAATGACAGTGATGATAACCAGTTTACGCTCACAGAATTAATTGCATTATTAGGTAAATATATTGCTTAATTATAAATTATAATTATACTATTTTTTAAATTAAATTTTCATGTTTATTTTGTTTAATATCTAATTTTCTTAAACAGGACATGATGCTTGTCATCCAAATACCATTATTGCTAAATTAAAAGAAAATTATTGCGATTGTATAAGAATTACATCCAGAAAAGGTGGCTCAACCCTCATATGTCTTGTAGATCGTGAATACAATGTCATGCGTCAAGCATGGATAGCCTCAAAAAAAGATGAAAATGAAGAAAAAAGAAAAATCTTAAAATCTGCAGGAGCAATTATTCGAAACGATGTTAATCTGAAGAAAAGTAATACAGAATTTTATCCTCCAAGTGATAATATATTCCAAAATATGGTCTATTAATGCATATGTATATGTATAATGCACAAAAAAAAAATTACATGTGTTGATAAATACAGACATACAAGTTTTACTAAAGCGATTTCAAAAAAGAAAAAAAGCTTAAAACCTGTAAAGTTAGAAAGTCTGCCACCTACTTCCGATGCTGCCAAGCAGCACTTTTACAGAGTATATTTACAAGTCCAGCAATGGCTCGGCAATGATCTAATACCAAAAGACTGGGGTTGGAATGTTGGAGAAATTTTAACGCCTATAAAAATGACACAGCCAGCTGCCCCAAAATCTTTATTAAAAATGATCTTTTGTAATTGCAAAACTGGCTGCAAAAAAGGATCGTGTACATGCAGAAACGCTGGTCTTTTATGTTCATCGGTTTGTGGTACATGCTCAACTGAATCTTGCAAAAACTTTCCAATTGTTGACGAGATTGATTTTGATGATAATGACTTTGATGATAGTGAGGAAAAATCCTCGAAGAAGAAGAAGAAGAAGAAGAAGAAGAAGAAGAAGAAGAAGAAGAAGAAGAAGAAGAAGAAGAAGAAGAAGAAGAAGAAGAAGAAATCACTAACTAAATTCTCAACATAAATAATTTTTAAAATTCCAAATTTAAAAAAATATATATATTTTTTGTATTCGTTTTACCTTTTATTAAAAAGAGAGCTTTTCTTTGAAATATTTTATTTATTACTGGAGGATTTGCCAGGGTTTGCTTGGGAGAAAGTGGTGTCATATTCTTACTTACTAGGAAATTCACTTTAATTTGATACCATTTATGCTGTTTTTTTTCACATCCACCAAGCAGGGTGGGATATTTATAATAATCCAAATTAATATGCACGTCAAATTGTTACTTGCATTGAAATTCCCTTTAATTTGATACTCCACAGTATTTTCATATTTGATATTTTCCATTTTTGACACCCCCCCCGGGCCCATAACACCTATCTTATGTTGGTTCTCCCGTTGCGTAAAAAATTTGTGCCAAGTTTTGTTGAAATCGGTCCAGTGGTTTAGTAGGAGGTGTGGAATATAAATACACACAATGACTTTTATGTATATTAAGATACACATATTTAATAATATTATTCAACAGAGGAAGATTTGTTAAAATCGACCATTCCGTCTATCGATTTAATACTCCTAAAGATGAAATAATAACAAAATCGTTATTTTGATTTTATTACTATTAAAATTTCAACTATTTTAAACAAAAAGAATGAAGACTTTATCATCATCCAATGGTTTATTTAGTAGTAAGGAAAGAAATTCACTGAATGTAAACATTTTTATCCATTTTACCGCGCGCTGCCCTTAAATAAGTGGTTTTTTTTAAAAGCCTGACCTTATAAACATGCAAAGATGATTTTAAACCGATATTTAGACCTTTTTCAATAACTATACCAAATATCACTTTGCCTCAATTTTTTAAGAAATTTTACCATTATTTTTACTCTGGCGACTGGACTAATTGCAAATACCGGTAATGTTATAGTACTAATCATAATGCTTAAAATATTTGACTTAAGAATAAACCTTTAATATGCTTACAATATTACTTATAGCAAGACATTTTAACTCTTAAAATTAAAGAAACTACTAAAAGACAAAAAATCCCGGATATTTAAATTTGTGGTGAAACAATAAAAAATCGGTATGGAGAACCATACATGACTTCTATGTCCTAAAATTTATATTTAAAATCGTTTAAATATTAATTAAATAAGTGGATGCTTGAGTTCTGAAAAAATTACTTATCAGCTAAAATGGTACCACCATGTCAGGTGGATTAAGACTATCCTCAACCTTCGTGAGGAACTGTTCTTTTGGATAATATGTTTGTAGGTCGAACGAAGAGCTGGCCAAAGGGAGCTGTGATCTGATTCCTGTAATGAAATTGGACTCTCGCTGCGAGTTATCGGCCGAGGGTGAATGATGTCTATAGTGTTATCAAAGTCTTTCCTGTCAATACTATACTAGATATTTTTCTTTTTTAAAAAAGTGTCTTTCTTTCCTTCCATTCGTCTTCTGATTTCCTGAACAACGATTCTATTCACCCGTATAATTATAAATTTCTCAGCAAAACACTTCTTCCTTAATACGTTTGTGTCTCCTGTTTAACACCCACCAGTCTGATCCATGTCATAACGCTATATTCCACACAGGCTAGTAAATAACTAGCCATCACGGAGGTCAAAATATTTTCAAGGAGGGGCAAACAATTTTCCAAAGGAGACAAATATTTATATATTTTTCATACATACACACGTGCACATATTAGTTTATAATTCTCATATCATAATAGAAATACACAGATTGTATTAATTGCTTTAATACAACAACACTCCCCAGCGATCCACATGAAGCAAATCGATGTCCACCTTTTCGGCTTGCACGCGTTGTGTTGGTGTGGGTTTCGGCACTTTCCATTTAAAAAGCGTGCAAACATAATAAAATAAACATAAGTGAGGCCAGAAATAACGCGAATTTGTGTGTGTGTGTGTGTGTGTGTGTGTGTGTGTGTGTGTGTGTGTGTGTGTGTCCTGCCGGCCTTTTTATTGCTGTAATCACAATAATAAAACTTTGGAAAAGTAAACATTACATAATTGAGATATGCTTGCCTGCCAGGAACGATATATTTTCACTCATACGTGATTTAAATTAAAATGAAAATATAGAATTTTGTTAAAGTGAAATGAAATGTTTCCATACAAACTAATTCTTTGTTGTCAATAACGTAGTACACATATAAAACTTATAAAAATTTAACTCCTCATCATCAAATACCATTTTAATTTATTTAAAAAATTACTTCCTCCCCCTTTAACTACCCTTTTCATTTATAGATATTCATCTACCTTTCTACAGTGGATTATTATGACCTTCTTTTTAGGATACTTTATTTATCAAAATTAAGCACTTTACTCTTGTTAAAACGTAAAACGTTGCAAGTAAACTACCCCTTTCCCTTACCCGAGCTTCACCAGAAACAATAGGCCTTGAGTCCTCTACAATTCAGAACTGTATGCAAAAAAATTATTTGATTCTGTTTGAATTTGCGGCTGTTATCGTTTACCATAGAAAAAATTCTACACACAGACACTTTTCGAAAAATGACTTTTTTTCATGTTTTGATGGTAGTACAATCAGAATCTGCCGTTATCTCGAACACGATATTTTTCGCCATGACCATACTTCCATTTCCTTATCGAACATGGAAGTAAAAATGAGTGCCTTGATAGGAATCACCCGCGTGAGGCACAAACAACTAAACTCCTACCATGTGAGGAAGAATTATGATTTTCCTGTCATAAAGCTTGGCAATTTCACCGTGATTTTACAGTGTTCAGTAAATAATGATTTTTTTTTTTATTTTGAAAAGAACAATAGTGAGTGGTTCAACAAAATTGCGATTTTATAAATTGCTGAAACCTCTTACTGAACAGTTTAGATTATAAAGCTTAAAAGAAACAACTGTAAATACTTTCTCAACATTTTCGTCAGAAAACAGTAATAGCTTTAAACTCTTCTAAGTGTTGTATTCCTCAGCTTTAAACTTCTCCGTTTATGTATGGTATAATTTGAATATCTTCAATCATTTAAAAATACGGAGTGCATTGTTAACAACACATTAATTTATACTTGGGTACATTAGCTGTTAATTCCAAAAAAACATATCCTTTACTATAATAATTTTTTTTCAGTAACTCTTGATATATTTGTTTCTTGTCCTTCTTCTATTGTTAACTATGAGAATAGATTTCTAATGCCAATATAACCTTTGAAGTTTTATTAGTATTTATATAAACCTGACCCTCGTTTCACAAAGTAATCTGTATCTTCAGAGGTTTCAATGTTAATTGTAACCCTTTACTATATTTACAAAAATCACCAGGACGTCTTATAATAAATGAACTTAGGACACTACAAACATAAAAATACCTGAGTGGAGAGTCCGTAACTGGATAAATAAAGGCCACGTTTGGGTTCTCCTTGTTACCTTTATAATAATTCTAATTGTGATTTTTATAATATAAATACTGCATACAGAGTACTATAATATATGACTCCCCCCAACAACTCAATCAATAATAATTAATTTTCAACCCTACTAATAAGTGATAAAAACTAGTCAGCTATTTAGCAGCACACATTACACTTAACAAACAGAATTTACGTAAGCTTATTAACATCTCTTGATTTAATTTATCAGCATAACCTCACGAAGATAAACTTCAATCAATTCTTTAGCCTAAATATTGATCAGTCAGTCTGATCTATTTTTTACATAATTTTATTTGAATAAGACTCAAATATTGCAAACCTTAATATTTTCTATCATTTTAAAATTTGTACATCGTTTTTGGTTAAATAACATAAATTTTATGGGGTTTACTTAAATCGTATACGTATTCATCAAACCTGTATTTTATAAGTTTTAAATACTTGAATGAAGATCTAATACTTAAATCATTAACGTAAACAAGAAATTATCTGAGGCCAACATAGAACCCTGAGCAACCGCAAATTCTAAAACCCTATTACCGTTTAAACTCTTACCAATTGCAAAATATGATTTTTAAAAACAAATATAGCTAGCCAACTAATTACATAAAACTCCAGCATTCTATAGTTTTTCCAAATAAAATATCACCACCAACATTTCCAGTGGCCTTAGTAATTCCAGAACACTTATCATTGCATTCACAATTTCGAACACGTCTTCAAGAAAACTAATACGATAACAATACTCTGGTAAGCCAGATTTGTATCAGAATATTTACTTCCTCGACTTTTTGAGAAGGTCTACAGCAAAGAAGTAGGTGTAAAATTGCACGGCTCTAAGCGGTCGCCTTTCTTAAGTATAGGAATAACTGTAGCTTCCTTTATGCAGTCTAGAATTACACAAAATCTTAGACTAAACTTAACTAAAAACACTAATACATTGCTGTCCTACAAGGTATATATTTTTACCATGTGACCATTTAAAGAATTTATCCCTGAAGAGTGGCTAATTCTGTATGACGGGAGCTCTATTGAAACTTGGGACGCAGCGTAATGGCGGATGACGGGTCACTTTCCTAGCCCCGAATCATAGTAAGACCTTCATACCGTACTTCGTAAGTTTAGTTGGTAATAAGGTCAAAAAATTCAATTCGCCTACCTTTGGGAAATGTTTTATAAGATGTGCTTCCGCTGGTCCGGAGAAAATATTATTCCTCAACTCTATAGTATATCAGCAAAACAAATATTACCGGCATGTAATATGGATTTATTCGTGTTATATTTTTGGTTTTAGTAACTTTGTTTCTTTTTTACGACGAGTAGTTGGTATGACGAGTTGCTTTCTTTACCTGTTAATACCTTATTGGAGATTACACTACACATTGAATTACAGATCAGTGTTTGATGTTTCCTGATCCATCTCGGCGAACCATGCATATAAGCAGAACTTTTACTAATTACATAGCAGGGGTTTTAATAACTAGGCCTACACATTTATCCATTTTTTTTTTTTTTATATATATACGTATACAATATTTCAGTAATTGTGGAATTCTTACTATTTCCATTAATTAAATTATTAACTAGTTTTTAATGTGCCCTAATATTGCCTTTACATCTTCAAATTTAATTAAATTAAAGTTAACTTTTGTAAGTCTATAAAAGTTTTATATTTACTTAAAACTTTAATTTATTTATTATTACTCTGAAGTGATACGTTATTCATTGCCCCTAAAAGTAATATCTTCTTTATAATGCGGAATAAAATGCTACTATTCACCAATGAATTCATTCCTTTCTTAAGACAAATTTTCAAAATACGTTTGCAGTGACTATTTGTCTGTATTTACTCACAGCATACAGTTCAACAATGATAATACGGGTTGTGCCATTTAAAAGTGGTCGTTCAATTCCATTTACGTTATTTTCATACAAATTTAAATGTAGTATTGCACTACTAGTATGTGGTTGCTTAGAGTCACGCGTGGAATCTTCGGAAAATTGAATGTCTCTTTCGTGGTGTATGCACACTCATACCATTGCCAATGTTGCTGTGAATGCTATGGTATTTCTAAGATAGCAACCTTCATCACTCGCTTCTAGCACCCCATACTCTACCCTCTTGTAAAATCATCATAGTAGAATAGGTATTGCAATAATTTATTCTTTAAATTACTTTCAATGCATGTGTGTATGTATAAATGTTAGTGTCTTTGTTTATGTTTACAAAAATAATTCTATTTAACAAATTTCATACGATTTTTTTCAAAAACGCATAAGATAAAGTTACTGATGTAAGTAAATTAATTATTGTACTCTTCAAACAGTTCTCAGTGCTTTACAATAGTTCAACAGTACACGGTATGTTAGTTTATGCCAATCTACTACAGTTAATATACGTATTGTTCCTAGTTAATATATTCGGCAGGCATTATAAAATAATATAAAGTTAATATATAATAAAAATATATTGTTATAATATATATTTATATTACAATGTATAGTGAGCTATATAGTATATAATATAATCTGGACTATTCTTACACAAGTGCAGTTAACTTCCGCGTAGATATCTCCAAACACGTTGCAGCTTTAAAACTGCATAGACTTTTTAATATTGTCAGTTCCCTTTTACAATATCATTGCTACTTATAATAGCAGACACTTTATCTACATTTTTTTGTTTACAAAATTTTGGTTAGTTTTCCACATTGGTCGTCCTTCGTAACGCAAATGGTTTTTACAACAGCGCCGAATACCTCCACATACACGGAATAGCCTACATGACTGAAGCATAAATATTAACGGTTTTCTTTTACAAACAGAAAATGTTTGTAAAAGCGATTAGCGTTAAAATGTTTCACGCTAAGCGTTCCTTATTATATGTTTAAGACAAGTAAATAAAAAGGGTTGCTAGGCGTGTGCGTCCGCGTGCGTGTGTTGTTATGTGGCACGACTCACAAGGTTTGTGATCGTAATCAGTCGAATAAATTACAGAATTCCAGAAAAATTGATAATCACAATGACTGTGCTTTTAGGTGATGATCCAGTCGTAATATTTTCTATGGTTCACTATCTCAAGCCGCACCAATAAACGACTGTACTGTACAGTGTATTCGGAATGCTCCGGCGCCTCAGGATAGGTCAGACTAGTTATTCACTTTACGCTTTCTTCGCTTTCATAGAGCACTGGAATGATATCGAACCTCTTGCTTTTAAGTATAGAAGTCTTCACATTCAGCTATGTAGGTGCTGGTCAACGAACACAACTTCTATATAACAGACAAGTTATTTTTAAGTTTAAAAGGAATAAATCCCAAATGTTTAGTACCAAGCCACGTGTTGTTCAATCAAATATATATTTGATTTGAGTGCGCGGTCGATTTTCATACGATGTACATCGGTAACCTTCGTACTCGCTGTAAATATTATATTATTATGTTATATTAAGTTATTTTATATTGGATTTTAATATTTTAAGTGTTTGACAAGTGTATCGAATTTAAATGATACACAATTACTTTTAAATTCTGATGATGGGACAAGGGTCCCGAAACATGTAAATTTATAAAGACGCTGTTTCTGGAAAGCCGCAGACGGTAAGTTCCAATATATTTGATTATTTTTAAGCATGCGTGTAAAAACCATCCCTTCTGTGTAAATACTGAGAAGAAATGAGCAAACGGGGATGTAGTATCACTAGTAAACGGCTATGATTGACAAAACTGAGATGATTCTATCATTCAGGTTTACGAGTTTCATAGAGAACGTTGCTAATACTAAAATGAGAAGTTAAATTATATTTAAACGTAGTTCACGACAGTGTATTAAAGTATCTGATCACTAACTACAACTTTCTACAAAAATGTAATGTATTACTTTGATTCATAAACTATTATGAACTGTGAATGTCTAACATCCCTACTTAGAATAACAAAACTGCTGACACATTATCATAACCGACGACCTGGTAAGCAGAACTACCGTGAAATATTATTCTCCTTCTTTGATAACGCTCATTATACTTATTTGTTTTCATGTCAGCCGAATCAAACAAGACGCAGTTATAACTTTAAAAATCATGTCAATTTACTGAATTAGAATAAAAATGGAACTTTTAATGCTTGCGGAGTAAACGTAATCAAAAACTGTACAAATGTGTTTACCGTCAACCTTGCGAGAAAGAATAGGCCTAACACTGTCGTTTCTTTGCGGGGGTTGTAATAGCTTTGTTTCACACGAGTTATTGGCACAAATATTCAGTCATTTAAAATTGAAATATAATGTTTATAGTTTTATTACGTTTTTTTTGACTATCTTTATTCATAGTATATAATTTAAGAAAATCATAATAATAAACTTTTCAAAAAAATTGTATACTTAATAAAACAATTACATATATTTTTACTTCTTTTAAGCATTTACAGTTTCAAATACACCATAATGGATGGACATTTGTACATATTTTTTAAAGGAATTAGAATGTAAGATGGTAATTGTAGGTGACATAGAAGAGCAGACGGTAGTAAGTTTAACAGTGGGAAGTGTGAAGGGTATCCTGTCTTGGTTAAGGGAGTGCGCATAATTCAATTTTTACGAGTGATTACCTCATGTCTGGCTGACCGTCTCTGGTAATCTTAGATAATCAGCGTCAACCCCATTCACTACAGAGACATTACGTTGTCGTGTAGTAATCAGAATTGACTTATCATTACAATAGCGTTTCATCAATTAATTAAATAGAACTTTGACACTTTTACGGTAAATTGGACAATATTAGCTTACACAATTTAAAAATGTTAAGCATATTATATGAGTTTCACGCGAAACACACACACAAGCACACAATTTGGTATGTACGAGTTTGTTTATTTAGGTCCGACAATAAAGTTCGCTTAGGGCAGCACTATACAAGCAGCTGTGTAAGATTATATAACCTTCGTATTCCAGTGTCTCACAGCAGTGTTCGTGTTGACACGAGGCGCATTTGTGCTGAGTGGCGTGCATTGTTGTTTGTGCTTGTGTGTGCGCGCTGTTGTGAAAATGTCTGAGCTGGAATTAGAGCGACGAACGAACATCAAATTTCTGGTGAAATTGGATAAGGGTGGGAATCAAAGTCGGGAAATGTTAGTGCAGGTGTACAGGCGAGAATGCCATGAAGAAAACAGCGGTGTACAAATGGATTAGACGGTGTTCTAAGGGCAGGGAACAAATGACTGATGAAGAAAGGGTAGGACGGCCAGTAACGAGCCTAACGGACGAAAACATTGCCAAAATTAGTCAAATTGTACGTGCAAAATCGGCGGCTGACCGTGGGATTCACAACAGACCAAGTAAACATCGGTAGGGAAACTGTGCGGAAAGTATTAACTGAAGACCTTAGCAAGCGCAAAGTATGTGCCAAAATGGTTCCAAAGGAGCTCACGGATGAACAAAAGCAAAAGAGGGTTGAAATGTGCACAGACCTGTTGGAGAGTCAAGACGTTGTTTTGGGCCACATAATCACAGGTGATGAAACCTGGATCTTTGCATGTGACCCTGTAACAAAGTACCAAAGTGCCCAATGGAAGCACCTTATTCTCCACGACCGAAAAAGTTCCGTCAATCAAAATCAAAAATCAAAACGTTGTTGATAACCTTTTTTGATATTCGAGAGTTTATAAATCCCACAATAAATTTGTACCACCAGGTCAGTTAACCAAGTGTAATATTTGGGAGTGTTACAAAGGTTGCGTGAAAAAGTGAGATGCAAACGACAGGAACTTTTCGCCAGTAACTAATGGCTCGTGCATCACGACAATCCACCTGCGTACACGGCACTGTCTGTACGGGAGTTTTTGGCCAGGATACAAATAACTTTGGTAGAGTACCCACCATACTCACCTGACCTTGCTCCCAATTACTTCTTTGTTTACACGAAAATCAAAGAAGTTTTTTAACATTGAGGACATTAGAGCTAAGACGGCTGCAGCTCTGACGGTCATTCCAGAAAAAGAGTTCCAAAATTGCTTGGAAGGGTGGAATAGGCGGTGTCATCTTTGTATAGCTTCCCGAGAGGAGTACTTTGAAGGTGAGCGGGATTCAGCAATAAAGTATGTAGCATATTTTCTAGGATGAGTTCGCAAACTTAATTGTCAGATGTATACATGCATACATATCTAAGTAGTTCCCATGCCGTATCGGAACTGATACGATCCATATCATTTTCGGTACTCTTCAACCGTGCTAATCTAGTTAAGCCTACATTATTTAAATGTATTTTCTTTAACTTAAATGTATTTTCTTTAACTTAAATGTATTTAATTTTGAGTAAATTATGTTTAAATAACGTTGTATGATTCGAGGGTATTTTATAACACATATAAAACAACAATTGATGTTAACGCTTTAGATATATCATGAAACGTCATTTTAGTAAACTACTGAGTACATTATGTTGTGCCGTTAGAAGCACTCTGTGTACTTTTACTAGGCATAGGATTCTTGTTACTGTAATAAAGAAACATTTTTTTATCTAAGTTCTGAAGTTATATGAAATATAAAACACTAGAACACGTTATATTTACATAACCATAATATACAAAAGAAGATGATTAACTTTATACACCATAAATTTTTAGCTTGTTAAATTTATGGTACACGGCTAGAAACCAAATAAATTATGGTATACTCGTATTGCTTGAATTTTTACATAGGGGTTAAATTACGAAGCTTTGTGACGACATTAATAAAGACTAGCAGTGACAGGTTTTACTGAGTCGTTATTCTCAAGCATGGAGAGTTAATCAAATAAAAGAATGCATAACACGTAAGCAGAATTTAACACAGGGATATAAAAATGTTATAATTATTAGAATCTAGTTCAACGATGTCACATGCAAATAAAGGTTAGTTTGTATCATGCATGTAAAATCATCGCATAGAAAACTCACATAATTTATTTATATTATGTGTTGTTATGAAACGTACACAATCATCACGTTCAGCCATCCGTCTTCATCAAGATCTATCGTCGTGGGCGTCCAAGAAAAAAGAATTTTGTTTAGTAGTTATTGACCCACTTACTTGGACGTTTTGAAGGCTTTTCTAACCTCTGTATTTTCTTACGTATTTACCTTAGTATTTTACATTTAAACAATCCTTCAAGGTTAACTCGTATTTTTTTTCAAATGTCCAGTCTGAATTGTGGCAAGTCTTACTAAAGGGCACTCTTGTAAATACTCATTCTATTATTAAATTATGACACATTTTTGTTTACTTCAAGTGTTTTACCAACGATAAGGTTGTCTTCATTAATAAGTTCAAAGCATCTAGACTTATTGTTAGTCCTTACAGTTAGTGTAAATAATTTTAAATTCAATGATATTTTTTAACCAATTTTGTTTATTATATCATTACTAGAGTTGCAACGTCACTCCAGTACTACGAAACGTGTAATCATTTCCTCTACAATTGGGACATTATAATGGTGCTAACAGTACAAAAATACATTATGAATTGAGTGAAATATATATATATATATATATATAATATACGGTATATATTATATTATATAATATATATACATGATATATATGTAATATATAATATATATATATATATTATGTAAGCATAGCTGTTAAAACTCAAGCTAAGTCTAAGTGTATTTAGAAAGGCTAAGGTATATAACATGTAGCCAGTTGATTAGAACTCGTCTGACAAAACTATCCTGAAGGCATTTTCCTTTACACAAGTACAAAGAAATACCCAGTATGACTATAGCAAGTAAAAGCTTACACGCCGGAGTAAGTACATTCCCGGCGCTATGCCGTTCAGGGCTGTATGGATTGTCCGTCGCGAGGCGAGACCTACTAGGTTGCCAGTTACCGAGCTACCTCAATGAAGTCGACGCCGATGAGCCGACGCTAGTAATTACAGTATCTGGATATGGGGAACGCCATGTGGTCTGACGATCGAGGTGGACACCGAGGTTGTGACAAGACGCATTCGGCGCTTAGAGAATAGCACTGCGGAGTTCTTGGTACCCTCGTTAATGGTAACTTTTCAATTCTCGGTCCAGTCTACAAGCGCATAGAGTTTACGCTGTAATCGTACAATAGCACTGTCAGGTTACGATTGGAGGTATACCGTGTCGTCCGCAAACAAAGTTATCTAAACTCCTGGTTTTCTAAGTATGTTGCTGATGTACACAGAGATCAGGCGGGCCCAAGAAATCTACCTTGAAGTATCCCGGTTGTTATGCGTCTCTTGGAAAAGACATAGTCATCTATTCTCATGTAGAAGATCCTCTCGGTCAAGAAACTAGCAATCGATGATTTGTCAGTCTGGTAGCTGGTTATCTTTAGTTTTAACAGAAGTCTGTCGTGTCACACACAGCCAAAAACCACTTCCGGATTTAGGAAACCACTTTGACAGACGTATCGTGCTCTTTGTAAATTAAGTAGCAAATTGTGGGCTTGTTTGTACAAGTTAATACATTGTGTGTTCTTCTTTATTTAGTTGAATTGTATACGGAATGTAATCAAACACCATAAATCATGGGGTTTTTGAAACACTCGAGAAATTTCTCTGGATTGTCTTTTAGCTTATTATGGTTGAGCACAAATTGCTGACTTGTCGCTTAATCCAACATCTCTTTAACATCGGCGTCGACGATTGTAAACAACTGTTGCAACAGATCATGATAAACGGAATTCCGTTCATAACTTTATAAAAGTCATTAGATATAAATGTTTTGCAGGTTTACGTTTCACATTTAATCAGAATGTCGCAAGTGTGTCTATAACAAGGTTTCCAGCAACGTGAGAATGGCGTGAGCTACAGAGTTAAAACCACAAGTGCGGCTGTAAACGTAACAGGATTTCCAGCTCCGTGAATAAACAAAGAACATCTCTACAGGATGAAAACATAAGTATGGCAACAGTTCAAAAATTAATGTGTCTTTTATTTTTTAGATTATTACTTTAATTGATAGTTTGTATAATATACTGTTAACAGCACACAAGAAACTGTTGACTATAAGAAATTACTCTACTTTTTAAACCTGATTTTCGGTATTTCTAAGTTCATTTACTAGCAATAAAAAAATGCATTCCTAATGCTTCTGTTGATTAGTGTACACACATAAGAAATGTAGAACTAGATAGAGTGACGGAATACCATGTTACGTCGTGGTCCTCAAAGATCGATGGCCAAAGTTTTTCTAAAACTATTGATTGCAGCGGATTACGATGGTCGAAAATTCGTGTATGATGCCACCGTGTGCCACGTTCATGAATGACTTCATTAAAGTATGGGATATTAGGATGTCTGTGTGCAAAGTGTGATTCGATACACACCACGGGATGTAGGATTTTCGATTGTCATCGCTGTATCGGCACCGCGTCTACGTACGTTAGATTTGGTGCCACAGCCCCAAAGCTCGGTTTCGTTAAGTCGACTGGGTTTGATTACAGTTTTATAGAGAAGTGTTTTGTTGTCTGTAGATACAGAATATTTTCTGTATCAGTCAGTTAATTTCCTTAAATTTTAAATCTAATTGTGGTATTTTCTGTTTTGTGCGGTGCATCCAGCTCAGTTAGAGTCTAAAAAAAGACCTAGGTATTTGAGAACTGTTTGTATACAGTATATAAACATGGTTAAGATAAACTTTGAGGCAGTTGTCTTTCCGTAAGGTGAGTGTAATGTGTGACGATTTGGATTAGTTGGCCTTGATTTTCCAATTTCGTTGCCATTCTCCATTGGGGATGAGGTGCTTGAAGACTGAACAAGACGACTGCAGGATCTTAATTAGTTGAAAAGATGGCTGTGTCGTCAACAAATGTACCAATTTGTTTCTCCGGTAGTTGGTAAATATCTTGAAGTGTACAGAACGTACAGTAGAGTGTCAAAATAGTCCCTTGAAGTACTCTTGTTTGTATGCAGAAACGAATAAAGGTTTCTCCGCTAATCTTGGTTTGTAATTCACGTTTTTAGGGGTGAGATTTCAGCAGATTAATGAAATTTGTAAACTAATAAAAAGTAAGAAATTAATAAAAAGTAAGACTCTTTCTGATTTTGTATAATAGCCCTGAGTGATATATTTTTTCAAAATCCTGACTAATATCGAGGAATATGGCTGTGCAGTACTGTTTGTTTTCTAATATTCTAAATATTATGTTGGTTACACGACAGCACGTTTTGAGTGGCCATGTCGTAAACCAAACTAATGATCAAGTATCTAGTCCTTATCTTTTAGATACTTGGTGATACTTCTGTTTAGAAGTTATTTAAGAAGTTTTGCAATTATTGGGAGAAATTAATTCGACGATAAGATAAAAGGCCCGTTAGACTTTTTCGGAGTGCCGGTGTCAATATAATTTCAGCAAACTTTATTGTTTAGCTCAATATTCCAGAGGTAAAATGGCGTTGAAAATGTTCATGAGCTACTTTATTCTGTTTTTGTTTTGGCAATTCTAACAACATACTGACAAGGTTGACTCTTAGTTGTCTTTTTCTAGTTTAGATTGTTGTTTTCATAAATTATTTCTATTGTAGTAAATAACTTGAGGCGTCCGAGAACTTGATTGAATAGTAGATCTGATTAAAGTAAATATTTTTTAATAAAGGATTGCTGACACGATGAAGGACAATGATCAACATCATCGAAAACACAAAACTACTGCACAATTGTTCAAAAGCTCTTAAAATAACACATTTACATTACAGTGAGCCCCGAAACAAATGAAACTGCCTTCCAGAAGTTACTTTGTATTATGTCCGTTTTATTGTGTAATCGTTTGCTGCCACAGTTTAGTGTGTCGTATTAAAACACGTTTATTGTAGCCATTAAAACTTCTTGTCTGGAAATAACGATGACTCTAATCCTTCACTGCCTTTGTTTCTAGCTCATTAAAGGTTGCTTAGCTTTTATCACGTCGTAAACAGAAATACACGTCAACTTGGTTAATGCTTAATTTTATATCACAAAATTAAATTCATAAATGGTTACGCTTAATTAATTTCAAGTTAAAAACAGATTTTCATTGCTTCCTCAATACAGACATTTTGTTACTTTTAAAACAGACCTGTTCTGTAAACTTAAAGCTTTTTTTACAACTACTTACTAAAATATTTTTTGAAAAGTAAAAATATTAACTTGTTCTTTTTGCCATTCTCACTCACCCGTAGTTAGTCAATAACGTCAAACGCCATTTATAGAGTTGCATGTGTACCAACCAAGTGTACCAATAATACCAGAAGTATACTCCTACTGCTACAGAATCAAGGTATAATCCAATAAGTTGAGACTATTTATGATTTCTTCATAGTAACTTTATAAATCGTTTAAATAAATACTTGAAAACTATAAATAAAATTATGTAGTGTCTACCAAAATATATTTAATAAGACTTATCCTCTAAATTTACATTGACGTAATCTTGATGACCAGTTAGTAAATTATTTTTTTAATTTCTGTTCTTAAGGTAAATAGTGTATTTATAAGAAATATTTCATTTTCCTTAGTTTTTAGTAGTTTCAAGTGAACGTTTTCTAATACTGAACCTTGAATTCTGTTAATACTTATTGATATAAATATCTTTCGGCTTTGGTATCACTTTTGAACAGTATGGATAAGGTAACGTCTCTGTAACAAAATGTAGCACACTAAGTATGAAACACACACAACCTTACTGATTCTTTAATAATCATTACTTTTTGGCGTATCAAATCCTTTAAAATATTAGACAAATATACAGAACGTACTATCGCCAAAAATATTTACTTGGTCAATTTATATATTTTTTAATACAAATATAGCTAATAAATATAGCCTAATTAATACTAAAATTTAAAAAATGATCATTGATCAGTTATTAAGCTTGTAAAATTAATTTTATTTTAAATTAACATATTCAAAAACTTGACCAATACCAATTACTAAAGACCTCTTGATGTTAAATAAAACATTTACTTTTTAATTTGAGGCTCTAAAACACAGTACGATTCATAAAGATATGTTTCACTAAAGGGTAATTTATTTTAATGAAGGCAAATTGTAGAGTTTTAAACTACATTAATCGCTTAGTTTCCTATCGTTTAGAGACTACCATTTATTTTAATGTTTACTTCAGAGAGGTTTACTACACGACTACGAATCTAGTTAAGTGCTTAGCTACTGTGAAAAGGGAATGCCTACAATTTTCGTTCAAATAGATTTGCACTTATTATGATTTATTTTATTCGCACAAAGTGATTATTACTTAAAGTGTTTATACTCTTTAAAAGTTCACAAATTCGAGTTAAAACTGTATATGAACAACTTGTACGTGAATAATAAGTCAAATTTTTTTGTTTTTCATACTATACTCTTTCCACTTTAGATACGTATACATCATAAAATAAAAACTAATTATTTTAAAAATGTAAAAATGATAAATAAAATTGTAATTTGTTTATTTAAGAACAAGAAAAAATAATTCAAACGTGCTTTCTTGAGAAAACATCCAATATATAAACTTTGCCACTTTGAGCACTAAGTTATAATATCTTACATATACACATCACAACATAAAATGTTTAAATAACATAAAGTAGTATAACAACAGAATACAAATAATTGAAGAATTTCATCAATGTCAACTATGATTGAAGATGAAAGCAGTCAAAAGTCCTTATGAATGCGCAACGTCAATGGAAATAACGTCATTATCAAGAAAGGGAGTCATATAAAGTAATATATAATTGCGCGTGCATACAATTGTGGAAGCGTGCCATATAACATATAACATACTTTAAGATAATACAGTAACAAAAGAAGTACTGTAATGCTTTCTGTAACGTGAGGATAACAGAATGATCGTTTTGAGCTGAGCAAGAGTAAGCGGTATATATCATCTCTGTACAGAGCAAACTACGTTATTGTAATGGGCAGTTGCACGGGGGAGGATGCGGAATTTTGTTTTTCAAGATGATGTATGAAAGAAGGCTAATGGCTGAGCCTTGTGGGGTACTAACATTCAACTGGAAACGTGCCGATAGATGCTGACCGACTCGATGTGTGCAGTGCGACAATCCAAGAAGTAGCATAGCCATTTTGTGATGCTGGGAGGATAATGAGATCTGAACGTATGCTTCCTTGTACAGTCAGCGTCCTACGAAGGGTAGACGAGGCTCCATGACTGTTGTGAACGTAACTCATCTAGAGGAAGGCTTTATCGAAATGAAACCACCGATGTTTTCCCAGTAAGCCACCGGGACGTTAAGCTCTCAGGAATGTCTGTATTATCTATAATTTAATGTTTCTTCTCTTTCTTTTATTACATGTTCCTATAAGCTTTTCTCTTTTCTTTATCCCATGACCCGAGATAATGTTTATATTTTCCATCCATCTTCTTATTCTTGTTGTTGTTGTTGTTGTTGTTGTTGTTGTTGTTGTTGTTGTTGTTGTTGTTGTTGTTGTTGTTGTTGTTGTTGTTTTTCTCCTCCTCCTCCTCCTCCTCCTCCTCCTCCTTCTTCTTCTTCTTCTTCTTCTTCTTCTTCTTCTTCTTCTTCTTCTTCTTCTTCTTCTTCTTCTTCTTCTTTTACTTCTTCTTCTTCTATAGCACTAAAGAAGCCTAATGTAAGCCCTGGCTTCCAAAACCAGTCTTTTCCAATGTTTTATATGCGTCGCGATCAGAGTGTAAACCCTCACATCCATTCTTCTGGGATCTTTTTTTCCTTCCATGTCGGATTTTAATTTCCGCTTCCGCCAAAAATTTAAAGTGGCAAAAGTGATTCTTCGTCTGATAACACAGTTAAATAATACTTAGATATACTTAGATACTTAGGTAGAGGTTTATAGGGAAACTAATTTATTAAGTACTAGAGATGCGTACTAAGTAAAAGCGTTTTATTAAACGTATATAAAGGCTGCACGTAATACATACGAATGCAAAGTTTATAGAACTAGTATACTGTATCTGTTTAGTTATTTTTGTTTACGATTAAAATTGATCGTAATGCATATTGCACCTAAGGAACATACCCGCCCACGGAGATACTTCGCTGGCAGTTTATAATCGTCATTATGTTGGCATTTTGTGGTCTACCATAATGTAATATTGTAATCGTTCTGCTATCCAAACCATGTGTTTTCAACTGTATGTGATTGCATAGCTATTTACGTTGTCAGTTGAATAAATGCTATTAAAACATATTTAATATTAAAATAATTAGTCTCTAATAAATATTCAAATTTGTACACTAATATAAACAACTTATAGTGTATCTGTTAATTGCCTTAATCTTAACCATCTTTACATATTCGTTACGCGCACAACACTTATTCACTTTTACTTTTGCTAAACTTGTGTTGCTACCACTAATACTCACTTACACTTCCATGAGCGCTTTAAATCCTCTCGGCTCATCTTCAGATGGAAACAACAACCTCCACTGTGGTCAGATTTTTGCATAATTATGTGAGTGAGGTTCTTGATCAAAGAGCAAGGGTTCTTGCAATTTTTTGTGACTCATAGCCCAGTCGTTCTGAGGACCAAATTGCCCAAAAAATCCTACTGTTCTCGATTATTGTATACAGCTTTATTTCGACGTCCTGAATAACGTGTGAAAAGTCACAATGCCAATCGTGTACGCATCTTGAGCTATTCAAGGTCAAAGGTCACACAAAATGTTTTTTGCAAATATCTCGCTTTCTATTGGTTGGACAACAATAGAGGTGAATATCAAAATTGTAGACCTCACTATACTCTATATAAATGGTCCTATACAATGTTTACGTAAAACTAACGGTTTATCGAATAACGCACATCTTAATTTTGGAGCAAAGGATATACTCCACTCTTTATATTATATTCGCTCCGAGCCGATGCGTATCATGTGACCTTCCTTGTTTTCCTAGAACGTTTCATCATTGAAAAGCATGGAGAAAAGACAATAATTGAAAAATATATCAAATATATAAATGTAAGTTATAAAATTAATTACATATTTATGTTCATTATTAAATTTACTTGATATATTACAACTTTGGTAAGTAAAATTATGAATAATGTTTATATAAAGAACATAAAAAAATTACAATATATATATATAAAATAAAAAAATACAATTTAGAGGCTATTCGCTCCGAACCGATGCATATCACGTGACATCACGTGACTACATTCTCTATCTTCCCTTACATATTTTTGGTTGTGTTCTTAGAAGATATGTAGACTATTTACAAAAACATTATGGCTAAAATTTAGTTGTAGTTTTCGATGGCTATTGTGACAACAGTCAAAACATTAAAGCAATGGAACAACTTCGACGAACTGCAGCTGTAAATGGATCTGTCAAAATTCTTTTCAAAGAAACTATGGATGTGCCTATCAGACAAGAAAAATTTCTTTCGAACCGATTTAATAAAAATATATTAATTCAGAAGCTGCTCAAAAAATTACAAAACGTCGATGACGTTAAGACAAGCTCGTGACGATGCCGATGTATTAATAATTGAAACAGCTATTGAAGAATCACAACTTAACACCACCGTCGTTGTTGGGGAAGATGTAGATCTTGTGATTATTCTAATAGGGCGTACTCTTCTGCATCAGAATAATGAAACCTGGTAAGGAAAGTATTGAAACGAAAGTATATTCTTCTGCAAGCATCAACAATTTAATTCATTGTAAGAAACACATGTTATTTTTACACGGGATCACCTGATGTGACACAACTTCTCCGATCTTTGGTAAGGAAAAAAATAGAGTGATGAAATTATTTGAAAAACGTCGTGATTTTCACCAAGTGGTACAGATATTTCAACAAGAAAATTGCCGCAGAAACCATATACAATAACGGCATACTTTTTCTTTTGGGCATATATGGTGCTCCAAAACTCGAAAAGTCCATTGATAATTATAGGTACCGTTCTTACAATTTGATAAGTCAACAAGGCTTAATGTACCTGTTAAATTGTCCTCTCTTCCTCCTACTGCTGCAGACGCTCAACATCTTCTCCGCGTCTATTACCAGGTATAAACTTGGTTAGGGAAAAACTTAGACCCTCAAAAATGGGGATGGATTGTCAGGAACAACTTTTTGGAGCCCATTACAAATTTATTACCACCAGCGCCAGACGTATTGCTAAAGACAATTTCTTGTAACTGAGCGAAAGGTTGCGGTGCTAATTGCGGTTGCAGAAAAATTGGCTTAAAATGTTCCGCAGTCTGTGGGCACTGTCATGGTCAGTTTTGTTTTAATGCTGCATCACGTGAAATATTAGATACTGATGCATCTGCTTTGGACACGGACAATGATGTTAATCCAATAGATATTTTATCCGCAAACTTGACAAAATTAGAAGAAAATGACGACGAGCTTGAGCCGAAACTTGATGACTTTCAGGACATGGACGATGAAGAGAAAAGCAAAAATTAATTAATTATATTAATTAATTATATTATTAATCCACTAAAATTTGTTTTTAATTTTTAATGCCATAACCCTGCATAACATGGATTAGGCCTACTGGGGAAACCATGTAAAAAAAAAACGCACCTTGCGTTCTACCTCGAAGGTGGTGCGGATATTAATGCATTGAACGGCTTTGATATTTTCTCTCCGTCATTTCTCGGAAACAGCTAGTTTTATGTGAAAACTGCATAGGACCTTTCTTCTAGAGAATAGTGAAGTCTATAATTGCGGTATTCACCTCTATTGTCGTCCGACCAATAGGAAGCGAGATATTTGCAAAAAAACATTTTTTGTGACCTTTGACCTTGAATTACTCAAGACGCGTACACGATTGGCATTGTGACTTTTCACACATTATCCAGGACGTCGAAATAAAGCTGTATACAAAAATCGAGATCAGTAGGATTTGTTGGGCAGTTTTTTCCTTAAATCACTGGGCTATCATGCTCAGGTCAAAACAAAAATTATACAGTGTTCTTGTATCTCCACTGTCTTGTTCATACCATTAAGAGACTGGATAGCGTCAAAATATAGTTTTCCCAATAAAAGGACACTCTTATATGGAATGTCATAAAATGTTTGGTTTGGTTAATAAAAAAACTGTAGTTGAGGTACCAAGTGAATGGGTCAATGATTTTGAAACAGCAAGAGTCAATCCAACTCCTTTTAAAGTCATTCCTGTAGAACAAGAAATTATACGGGATTGGACCACCTTTTTGAAAGACCATTACAAATCAAAGTGCCCATTCAAGACACGGCCAATCAGAGAAGCTATGGTTGTGAAAGAAGACAAAATGTTCAAATACTGGACTATTTTCAACGAAGCCTGGGTACCAATAGATTTGGAACTTACTGCCTTACAAGTAGACACGCAGCTTGAGTTTCAACCACAAGGACCTGAAGAGTTCTTATGGCCTCAATCAGCATATACTGGTAAGTTATTTTTAATATCAGATTTTTACATAGCAAACAAAAATTACGCTTTATAAAAATAACTAATGCAGTGGTATATTTTCAGAGCCCCTGACAATTTCATATGAAAAATATAAAGATTTACAAGTATTGAAAGAGTTTTGTGGTCAAGACGCAAGAAAGTTTTATACAAATCTTCCACATAAGAACGCAAAGGAAACCAACAAACAAAAGAAAAATTAGAGACGCATGTATACTGCAATACAAAATATGTTGAAATATTAAAATTATGTTATAAGTTTTTTTTTGTTTACAATTTTGGTATCAAACAATAAATATTTTAAAGAATATTTTATTACTTTTCCGTCAATGCTTATGTGTTAAGTTACATTCATACCTAACAACATGGACTTAACACGTTCTTTCTCTGACAAAAGTATAGTACCTTTGAATTTTTGACCTTTTTTAATAAATAAACGAAATGAAGATTTTAGGAAAATATAGTTTCTTTAATAGAAATTATATAGGCATCATAATATAATGGTTTTACTCAATTGAGAAATATTTTAGACATGTTTTGAAATCTTGAAAGTTTAAATTTTCTCTCCTGAAAAATTTATAAAATGTGACTTACCCCGTTTTTTTCCGTGGAGTCTTCAATTGTGAAACTCAAAATTCTGGAAATTATTTGAGGTGAAAATTATTTTCACCTTATTAAAGATAAAAATAAATGGTAAAACATAGAATTGAAAACAACACAGAATAATCAAGTAACACGCTTTATGCAACACTAGTTATTACAATAAATTGTATAAGCCACTAATAAATGTAAGACCAAAAATATTGTAAATTACTAAAAACAAAGTGTATTTTAATTCATTTTTAATGTAAGGTAACTAGGAAACTGTATTACTGTTTCCCATGAACTTTAACTGTATACCGTAGGAAATTAAAAAATTATAAAAATATTGTAATGTATACCCAAACCAGGGGAAGAAGAAAATTCTGGCTTCAACAATATAACAATTAATTTTTAACTCCTTACTGAACCATCCAACACAAAGCGTCTCTTAGAGAGAAATAATAATTTTACAACTAAATATCAGTATAATAGGAGACATATTGAAAAACAATTACAATATGAAGAAGTTTATAGCAAGAATAACTCAGTATACCGAGGAAAGTATAAAAAGCAAAAGAATTATTGGTAAACAAACTTACCAAGTAATTTAAGAAGCAAGTAGCAAGCTAGAATAATTTTAATATAGCGTAGATGAAACATCAGGTAACAAAAACTTATTAAAACGCCAATACACACTGAATTACAGTATTCTTTAACTACAAATCTGACAACCTTAAGTGAAACAGTAAACTATTCAGTTATAATATAATGTGGTGTTATATAAAAGTGTTGCATTAAAATAGTACACTATTAAACTCTTTACTGTATAGAAATTGTATTATTTAATCTTTTTTCCAAACGTTTAAACTAACAAAAAGACAAAGAGTGTATCAGACCAGAGCGGGGAGTGTCTTCAGTAAGGAGAACAGCACCACGTATATTTCGTTGTTGTTTATTTCTGATGGAAAATAATAAGAAGCAGCACAATACCCCGCACAATACATATTCTTACGGCGGTCTAGTGATCCATGTATTAATTAAACAAGGCAAGTTTTCCATGTCAGGCCTCGGAGTACCAGGTCCATCAATCTTTCAAATGTTGCCTGTGCAGTACAGAGGCCAAATATCATGACGTTAAATTGGAATAAGCCACTGGGGTCGAGAAAGCGGCCTTTTCCTTGTCTTCTTGATGAAGAACTACTTGTCAATATCCACTCTTCAGGTCCAATGTGGAAAACCACTGTGCTCCAGACAGCGTGTCGAGTATATCGTCAACGCGAGGTAACAGATATCAGTATTTCTTTGTACCGTCATTCAACCTCCGGTAGTCTACGCAGTCCACCATCTTTCTCCGCTACCAGCACTACCGGAGAAGAACAAGCACTTGACGCAGGCTCCATTACTCTCTGTGTCAACATGTCCTGTACTAACCGAGACATTTCCTCTTGCTTAGATAATGGAGGCCTTTGAGGAGGTTGGTGTATCGGTGTTGTGTCCCCGGTATTGATGCGATGTTGTACAAGAGAGGTTCTTCCCAATGACTGGCTCCGAACTGTAAAAATTCTTTAAATTCATGTAAAAACCGTCTGAGTTCTTTTACCTCACAACTTGAGAGGTCATTAGAAGATCTGTTTAATAATTCCTGCAATTCGTCTGGTAATTCGGAAGTCTCCGTAGTACTGCATCTTCTTTGCGTCATTCCGGCTACCCAGGCCACAGGAGTCAATTTGCCTAGAGCTTATTGCTTTGTAAAGTGACAGGTTGATCCAAAATATTCGCCATTCTAATAGGTACGTTTCCGGTTTCGTCAGGTTTTACTGAACTTCTGGCAATTAGTATTCCCGGTGTGCTGACTACCTGTGGTTTGAATATAGAACACTGGTTGCCCCTAGTATCTACCTCGGTTCTAACCATGATGATCTTTTCGGAGTTTGGCGGAACAGTTACGGCCGCTTGATTTATCACGTACATAGATTTTTCTGATGTATTCACTGTGGAGAGTATTACCTCTTCTTTTCCGATTCTCAAGACATTGTTTTTGAAGTCGATTATAAATCCATATGCGTTCATAACGTCTACACCAATAATTGCTTCATCCACAACGTCTGCAACAAGTACTTGATGATCAGACTCAAGTCGACCGAGGCGTAGGTGTATCTCCACTTTTCCAAACACTTTTACAGGCCGTCCAGTAGCTGTTCGCAAGCTGCAAGAGCACCAGATTGGCATGACATCTTTCACCACGTCGGGGCGCACGATGGAACCTGTTGCACCTGTGTCAACTGTAATCGAGGTTGGCCTGTCTTGAACGAATCCGGTAACCACCAAGCACTCGCTGTTTTTCTGCAGTGTAGAAATTTCGTATTGTATACGGGCTTTGTTCCTCCACTTAGCCAGCACACGCCCCGTTGTACCGACTACTGCTCGTTTCCACTTTTAACGGTAGAATCCCACTTCTGACACCACTGTTACGACGGTCTAGTAATCGTCGTATGGTACAATGGAAAACAAAATATAAGACACCAATTACGTCACTAATCACCAGCTTTAATTATCACAATTAAACAGTTTGTAATCAACAAAATAGACACTTAAAATAAATCAAATAAAAATTGTTCACACGCAATAAAACTGGCTACTCATATAAAACACAATTGTATTACAATTGTCCCGCACAATTATAAAACACATAACACTTCGCCACAATATTACGAACCGCACTAATAACCACTTTAACGCACAGAGTAATCGCCCGACAATAACTCGCAACTAAAACTGAACTGAACGTTGCTGAGTATTTGATTTATACCCCGCCGAAATACCAGAATATTCCATACTACGCATTAACAATAAAGGAAAACATTAGAGCGTAATTCATTGCGGCCTTGACACAGTGCGGGCGGCTTCTATCACAGTCTAGCTAATTCGTTGAGAATCACGTACCCATACACATTACAGCCGGATTCCACTGGAACATTCGATAAACTTGTAGAACGTTCCGTATTACGTAACGCTTTTTCCGCATTAAGTAACAATATATTCAAACTGTTGTTACAGTTCGCTACTTGAAAATTAAATTACTTGTCATGCAAATAGTCGACGATCAAGATGTTTATTCTTACATGGAACACATTTCAAGCATCAGGCGGTTTGCTCATTTCAGCCATTTTGTTTTAATTCTTGTTAAATATTTGTGTCCTGAATGGTTACTGCTGTTGGTCTGTGTTGCTTTTTGGTTAGCTATGTTGGTGTATTGTGTTTGGTGTATTTTAAAAATTATGGTACGTTTTGTATTGTATTTGTTCGGCATTAGTTTGTTTTTGTATTATGTTTATATATCTGTATGTTTCCCGTATATTTTCACTACAGTGCCTGTGTGTGCTATGTTTTATATACTCATGTTGGTGATGCCTGAGAATTCGTGTTTTGTGTTTATTGGGTGTGTGGATAAATTGGATTTATAAATGTTTATTTTGTAGTTATGTGTTCAAAGTATCGTTTGAAAAATTAATACATCAGCAACATGGCACTAGTAATACATTCACCCATGTACCATGTATATTATAAAGGTATCATAATAAATTCATGGGAGAACCTGCAGATATACAGACTAAACATACGTACAGTAGGGCCTACAAGGCAAACAAACAACAGAATACAAATTAATACAAACATGATACCCACAATAATAGCAATATAACCAACCAGAACTAACAGAAACTAACAGCACTAACCAACTAGGGCACAGATATTCAACAAGAATTAAATAAAAATATAAAGGTATATAGTGTGTCTGTATGCCAAAATACAAAAAAATTTTAATTCCTCATTTCTAATTGTAAAACATCTGTCAAAGTACAAAGTACTTCACAACTATAAATATTTATTCCCTGATTTACTTTTTCGTTCATATTTAGGGTCATATTGAGGTCGTTTTATTATTTATTCAGATCAGTATTCACATTTTGTTATTTCTTTCTTTATTTTCCCATGAGTCTGATAATCATGTGTGAACTGATTGCACATGAATTCGTAATGAGGAATTTGCATTTGAAATTGTGTGTGACGACAAATCTTTTGCCATCATCTACATCACTTGAGTAGGTATCGACTACATCAAGGCAATAAAAATTGTCTGTATCTCTACGAATGCTATGTCACGTATGATTCAATCTGCACTTATATAACAATATTACCAATTGTCTTTAACAAATTCAGTAAAAACGTATGGACCAACGTAATGAAGGTATCAGAACCCATAAGGATCGGACCGTATGTAGCGTATATCGATCACTCACTCTCTCTCGCTCTCTCACACTCTGTCTCTACGTACGTGTGCGCGTGCGTGTGTGTGTAAAATTTATCCCAAAAGCAGTAGTATATCATAACACTTAACCTCCTAATACACGCTAGCACGTGTGTATAGCCTATATGGTTTACACACACCACACAAAGTGTGCAATATCTTTTACAGACGTGTTTGTATTGTAAATCATAATGTTAAGGAAACTATTACATTTACAATCAACTAGTATCACATCATCGGCAACCTAAAAGACAAAATTGAATTCCATTCAACAGAACAGAACGAATCCAAAAAATCTATTCTTAAATTCAAAAAAAGAAGCATAATTTGTAAAGTATTTAAGAAAATGGATAAAATAAAACGAAATTAAGGAAATTAAATAAACAATATGAAATGCAGCAAATAAAATAAAATTTATAAAAACAACACAGTTTAAAATTCATCCAAAACAGGAACAGAAAGCAGAACGCACATAAATCAGAAAACAATTTAATACTAACAAATTCAATGCTATACAAACATTTCAAATTCAACAAAAAAAAAATTTGAAACTTTCAAAATCAAATATGGTCGCCACAATTAAAGGAAGCCTTCTTCTTGATAAGCAGTCTTCAAAAGAAGGACCTCACTTTAATCGTAACTAACTTCTCTTTCAAGAGCTGTTGTTACAAGATAAAATCTGTTATCACTAAATATTTTACTACTAGACAAGGAAGGGACAAATAGCAAAAATAGCAATTTGTAATAGTAAAAGCAAAACATGTACGAACATATGTTGATGTCAAAGACGCCTTTTTACATTACGCAGTTTGAGTCAAAATATCAAAAGTCTGGATGTCATATAACTGAAAATTTTAGTTCCACAATTGTTTATAAAAAGCAAAACACTTTTAGTTAATTCCCCAACAAGCACTCATGTGACAGAAATTTAATACTGAAAACATAATTCGTGTATAATAAACAAATATTATTCAAAATTTTATTTTATTGTTGCCTTTGTACTTAGCATACAATTTCAATTCCAAATATATAGTTTATACGTTTATATGTATTTCTAAGTACATATATATGTGTGTATTAGTATGTAGCTATCTGAGGGAAAGAGAGAGATAAAACAGAGGAGACAGGATGACTGCGAGAGGAACGTGGAAACGGTGCAAGGACGGGGCGAACGAAGACAGGCAGACATGGGAATAAGTGTTTTAATTCTACACGTCAATTATCACAATGGAACGAGTAATCACAATTCTAGTCCCCTGCAAACATGCATCACAATTTCCGGATTCTGCAAGGCAGCACCAAAGTTTTTTTTTTTTTTTTTTTTAATTTATTGGAGATCTGTAAGCTGTTCGACTGAGCGAACATTTAACAAATTGGCTGACAACACACAGGATTATGAAGAGCTGACCATTGACAGCTCTTCTTGTTTTGATAATAGATTAAAGAAGTAACAAAATACAAAACTAAATGATAAAAACATGTAAACAAATGAACAAAAGTCACTATCACTTCCTGCTGGCATGATACAATAAGTTCAAACATTAAACACTGGGCCCATAAGGCACATATACAGGTTGACATTAACACGTATGAATGACACGAATACAAAAACATACAGAACAGATATCACAGACAGTACAATACAGAAAATACAGAGAATACATTATGAGTTAAACCTGAATGGTAAGTCTAATAGTTTGTGTCTTTTTAGTCTATAAATATCTTCACTGTTGTCTAACAAGTTAATTGCCAGGTGGTTGGGATGCTGTTCTAGTTTGAAGATGTGAGTCCTGCAGAGGCGCATGATTTCTTCTTTCACGGTTGAAACTTTGAGGTCGCGGTGTATAGGGTTATTTGAGACAAACCAAGGAGCGTCGACTATTGATCTAAGTGTTTTGGACTGAAAGCGCTGGATAATCTCAATATTACTTGTACTTGCAGTACCCCAAAGTTGAATACCATAAGTCCATACCGGTTTAAGCACGGCTTTATAGATCAAGAGTTTGTTGACGAGAGTATTGCTTTATTTCGCTCTCATGACAGCGAGTTGTTCTTGTGACAAATTTCACACGAAATCTGTTATTGCTTACAGTATTATCGGTGCAGCTGTGTATGACAAGGAACTCACTGCATTTTAAATCTGCTTTCACCTATTACTACTAATTTTCGGTGCTTTATTCGACTATAAAACTACGAGGTGTGACAGCTGATTTTGTTGGCCCAGCTGATTCTTATAGACGCACGTGTTTGTTTACGGGTCTGGGTTGGTTTGTTTAATTTGATTATTTTATTGTATTGTGCATAATTGTTGGTATTTACCTTATAATATTACATATAGACTGAATTTTGTATTGTGTAAGTGTCGTATACATGGTGTAGTGTTTCATTTTGCGTATGTTTCTAGTTTCGTATTTGTTAACATTATAGTGACATTTTGAGAATTTCTTTGTTATTTAAGGTACAGTTTTAGTTGTAATTGTTTAATATTTTTATGATGGCGCATACACCACTTACTGACACACAAATAGTACAAATTTTAGACGATCCAGATTTCTTTTTGGGTGATGATGATTCGCTTTATGAGAGTGACAGAGTGACTCGGACAGTAGGTTAGACATTTGTGACGATTAGTTGCAGTCTAACGATGAAAATAATTTAAATAACAGTGACACCAATCAAATTTGGCAAAACGTTAGTGACATTTTATCGATAAATATGATAGAAATTGATTCTATCCCTGTATTTAGTGGTCACCGGGCTGTAAAAGACATTCAAGGGCTTGAACCAGTTGATTGTTTTTATAAGTTTTTTCCACAACAAATTTTTGATCATCTAGCAGAACAAACAAATTTATATTTCAGTCAGTGTGTCGATAAGACATTTGATTTTCCACCACACTCAAGGGTCCATAAATGGACAGAAATTAATGCCATTGACATAAAAGCATTTGTGGCTGCTGAAATAGGGATGGGACTGTGGAATAAAAGTGAAATATTTTCTTATTTTTAAAATAAATTCTGGCTAACTCATACACCAGGGTTTAGGCAGCTTTTTACTAAAAATAAGTATTTTATTATCAAATCTTTTTTACATTTTAATAATAATATCAACCAGATGCCAAAGGGAACTGATGGTTACGATCCATTATACAAGGTCAGACCAATAATTGATATGACCAAAAATACATACCTAAACCATTTTGAACCTGGGGAGGCATTGTCTGTTGATGAGACCATGGTAAAATTTAAAGGTAGGTTGTCGTTTAAACAATACCTTCCATCAAAACCATCAACTAAGTGGGGCATTAAAGTGTGGTCGCTCTGTGATGCAGACACAGGATTTCTCTGTCGGTTTTCGGTTTACACAGGGCAGAAGGAAGAAGGACTGGCAAGCCGAGTTGTAAAGACTTTGTTAGAAGGACTTCAAAATAGAGGTCATGTTATCTATCTTGATAATTTTTATTCCAGTGTAGATTTATTTAGAGACTTGCAAAGAATGGGATTTGGTGCATGTGGAACAGTACGTGTTAATCGGAAAGGACTTCCACAGGATATGAAAAATATACGAAAGGAGAAAGGAAACTTATCAGACATATGGATTAATAACCAGAGTCAGATTTTAGCATGTTCTTGGCAAGATACTGGTAAAATAAGTATGATATCTACTGTTGGGAATGCTGGAATTACAGAAATTGCCGTTCGGTCTAAACAAGGTAATCGCAGGGTCTGTAAACCAAATGTGCAAGTTCTTTATAATAAAAACGTGGGAGGGGTAGACAAATTTGACCAATACTGTTCAACATATCCATATGGTCGCAGATCGAGAAAGTGGTACCAGACAATTTGGCATTTTATTATTTAAGTTGCGCTTGTAAATGGCTGTATTGCCTAAAACATGCTAAACTGATCTCGTGTATGTACTAACAGAGAATTTAGACAAATGGTAACAGATGGACTTGTAAGTGACTACAAAAAGTTGAGCATATACAAGAAGAAAGGGCGAAAAATCAGCATTGCGAGTAATGAAAGACTTGTAGGGCGACATTTTCCAACACAATTTGAAGATAAAACTCATAAACCTAACTGCGTTGTATGCAGCATTATGCCATCCTCCTGTAAAAAGAAAGGAAAAGGTGGATGCAAAAGGAAGCAAACAACGTTTTATTGCCCTGATTGTTGGGACACCCCTCCGTTGTGTGTGACACCTTGCTTCAGAATATACCACACGGAAACAGTTTATAGGAAAACGTGTCAGTGTAAGGTATAAACTGTAGCAAAAACTTTTTTAATTATACAAATAATAAATAATGTTCTGATGTTATTCAATTTATTTCTACTGCAAGTAGTGTAATTTCGTATTTTCTTTTTTTTTAAAGGTTTTAAAATAAAATACGAAATTACACTACTTGCTGAAGAAACAAGTTGAATAACATCAGAACATTATATATTACTGCTAGAAACTACGAGTTACGTATATAGAAAATCATAAATAATAAATAATAATAAAAAAACAATCTCTAAGTTTGAAAAGACAGGGACAAAAACAATAACGTACTCATTTATTTCACATATTGTGCAAGTGTTTTTTTTTTTTTTTTTTTTTTTTTTTAAATAAGTATCTACAAAGTGGAATTATTCTGTATAAACAATGTGTGAATAGACGTTTAATGAAGAAATTTGTGTTAGTGGTTGAAATCACAATCAGAATGATCAATATTGCACACCACTATATAAAAATTATTCCGATTAGCGCTTTCAAGCTTCACAGCTCATCGTCAGATCAGGAAATATGTAAAGCCCAACCCTTCACCCCTCTCCCCCACTCCTCCACCCCATGTTGTGGGGGAGCAGGGTAAAAGTAAGAATAAAACTGGAGAAAACACATCAAGATTGAAGAACTGCATTGTTTTTAAGGTAGGTTTTCTGTATAAGTGTATGCATGCATGCGTGCGCGCGCGCGCGCGCGCGTGTGTGTGTGTGTGTGTAAAAGTAAATATTTTTAGAGCAAAATAAGTTTACCATGACTTAGGTACTATATGTGGGAATTCAAGAAAAAAATATCAGATAGAAAAAATAATTTAATTTTTTGGTCAATAATGCAACTTTTCAGGAACATTAGGGAAAATTAATGAGCACCGAAAGGGTTCAGCCAGAGGACTTAACGTATTAAATTTCTCATGTTTTATATTTTTGCTATACCTATTTTTTTTACGAATGCTAATACAAGGTTTTATACATTAATATTTTATGTACGTTTTATATTTTATGTTTATACAAATATTTTATATTTGTTTTATTTTATATATTTATACTTTATCAATTTAAATATTTAATTTTTAATTTGAATTACATAAGACCGCAAATAGAATAGCAACAATAATTATTTCATTATTACTTATGTAATAATGTAATAATAAAAACAAAATTGATTTTTTTTATATCAGCCGCTACATTCTGACTTTATACGGATAAGTAAGGAAACAATATTCATACGCTGTCTAATAATACAGTATATAGAGTATTAGTTTAAATGCAGGACACTTATAAATTAAAAGAGCTGATTTTAATAATAATAATAATAATTAAACTGTCATAAGTGTAAGAATCTATTAGATCAACATGCTTAGCTCATCCCCCACACACATATCATCTACGCTCTACAGAAACAATGTACATACGCTGCATACAAATATTTTAATCATGACTGTTTGCAGGTAACTAACTTTTCATTAGATTCCGATTCTTAACATGACGGGAATTTATTGGCTTCCAGACGGATTTATGCAGTTTTTTTAGTGTCATTTCTTGAACTAACACAGTAGTTTTATCCAACTATAGATTGTTTATCCCATTATCCATCTATTTCTGTAGTTTGATTATTAAGAAGACTAATGAGGAACCATTTTATCCGCAACCTTTCAGAGAGAACACAGAAAATATGCTAAACAGTGTCATCATGTCATCACTTCACTCTCAGTACATACATACGTATGGTCACAACCGTGCAGTATCCGGTATATTAAATACATATTAGAATAGCAGGGGGTACATGCCCATTAGTACTCATAAATGTCTAAAGGCCCCATAAGTACTCGTTATGATCGTAACAATAGCTTCAGACATTTTACGTTGCAAATAGTTATTCCAATGGCAAAAATGACAAAACGAAAGTAACAAACCGAAACCACAAAGGAACACTAACATTAAGTGTAAATAAAAAAATAATAATAATAGATAGTAAAGCGAGTGAAGCTAGCATTGGCTATGAATAAATGAAGACATCAAAAGTAACATTTTAAATGTCAAGAGAAAATATTTGCATACATCTTGTGAATAAGGCAAGTAAGAGAAATTAAAAACCTTAATGACACAAGATGATACGTATAATACAAATGTAATTTAAAAAAAAAAATAAAAACTCTTTAAACCAATAAATAATTATTACTTTAAGTTATTAGGAAGAATAGGATGTAAAAAACCTAATCGTATAGAAAAGAGAATAAGAATATGCACTCGTACACAACATAAAGTTTTCATGAAATTAATGTATGAATGCAGACACACGCGTAGCTACAGTGTGTTCTTATTGTCTACTAGTGTCCTGTATTTGATTTGTGTATAAGGAACTACTTTCATAGTTGGTTCATTTAATTATAATTGCATACCTAATTTACATTTTTTCAGTAGGCGTTCCATTCATAAAAATTACGTTTTAGAACAACCAAGTGATTAAAATGTAAACTGTTCGTGTCATTAATTGCTAAGGCAATGTGTCTGGTAACAAGAAACTACCAAAACGCTTAAAAGTAGCTGCTCTCAGAGCGCGACTGACACATTAAGTTAGCCCAGTAACAACAATAAAATCAGGCATTCTACAAATCTGTTTTTTTTATCTAAACACTCAGATTTAATAAATATTTATAAATAAAATATAATCTTTACGTTAACATATTTTAGTACTCCATCACGTAAGTTAGATTAATTTACATGTAGCCGATGATTGTGAAGAAATACCCGTGCACGTACATACAAACTTCGACAGTGATTGGCCGACTGCACAGGGCGTGACATTGTCAGTGACAGACAGTCATGCCGTACGTTCTTGCAAACCCCACATCACAACTTTCATATTGATTGAAGTTCTAATACTGGATATACTTTAATTAAACTCTCTGCTTACCTTTTGTCTTAGATTCGGTTGTTTACCGTTTACAACCATTTCTCTGATAGTAAAAAAAATTATTGTTGTACCATCGGTTTACATAAAAACGTGTGTTTGGAATTAGTATACAAATTGCATCTAGGTGACGGGGAGAAGTGCAGTATATTTAAAAACCTTTTGAAAGTCTGATATATTTCCATAAATTCGGTACAGTAGAATAATATGGGCTTTACTGTGTTAAAACGTGTTGAGACTGGTTAAATTGTGTTAAATCTACCTTTACAGTTTTTCTACTTATTATTCATGACCCCGTTAAGCAAAGATTTCACACACTATTCTGGTATGCCTGGACAGTAGCATTTTCAGTTGGCAATAGTGCGAAGTTCAACCGCTGATATGCCAATAAAGAAAGATCATCATCCTGGATGTTGAAGAATCAGTCGCTACGGACCGTGTTTACATTCTTGGCTGGCTTCCCTTTCGGCTAGCCTTTCTTTTTTTTTGCCGATTGGCGATGTCGGTAAGATCGCTGATCCCAGCAATCCAGATGAACTCCAATCCGGAGCTGATCTCTTGGTCATCTTGTCTTTTCCCCGGTTTTGGTTTCAAAAAGTCCTCCCTGTTATATTTGCGATACTACGTGGCGATGAATGGCGGTATCCCCTCAACGTCTTGCCGCCACTTGAAGTAGCTGCAGGCGCAGCCACAATGTTTATGCCCACCCTTCTTGGCGGATGAAGTATGAGTCAGCTGGTCAACACTACAGTCCTTTCGTACCGTTTTCGTTTCCATTTCAGTCGCAGTATCTTGATGGACTTCTGATTTTTTATACACTTTAGAAATGTAACGCTCAAGAAACTGGGATACAGCAGGTAATATCTATCTAATAATAGGGGCTGGTGACTGTTGATTTTACAGTCTGTGTATAACTGATTTTCCCTGTTTGGCTGGGCATACAAGTTTTTGGCATCGAAGTAGCTTAGTTTTTTCAGGGTACGTACTTCCTGAATAGCCACGTCTTGATTATAAACAGGGCAATTGCGGAATCTAGATGAATGTTGAAGACCGCAATTGACAAATTTCATTGGTTC